>CM051379.1:15602959-16108589 GCA_028015245.1 Cardamine occulta | reverse complement strand
TTTTATTTTTTACTTTTTCTTTGTCTCCCTTATATTTTATTTATTTCGTTTTTGCCCCTCAAGTTTCTTTCTATTGGCTTTTATCTCATTGTAAATCTTACCAATACCATAAGTTATTAGTCTAATATATTCGTGACCTATGATAGATACACCACAATAAGTGTTAGGGTGTTAAATTGTAAATTAAAAAAAGGTTTTGGATAGAATTGTTATTTATAAAAGAGTTGGGTCGAAATTAGAGGAAACTGAAAATTTTATTCTGAGGTGTAATTTAGCGTTTTAAATTTTTTAAGGAAATTAGCTTAGCGTTTCTTGTCAGCTTCGTTTCCAGAATTTTTTTTTTTGGGTTAGTGAATAAAGAAATTAATTTCACGTTTCCTTTTTATAATTTCTACTAATGAATAAGGAATTAATGAATCCGCGTCAGGGTGGGTCGTCACTAGACCAAACAGTCGCCGCGTATTTTTGACTGCAGCAAAACCACGAAAGTCGCTTGAAAAGTAAGCGTTTACTTTTTTAACTTTAAGCATATTTCTTGATGGATGGACATTATCATCGACTTTTTGGACCTGTTTTCAGAACTTTTGGACTTGTTATTTAACCGTAAGTTGTGTAACGTTAACGTATGGTTTTTTTTTTGTTAATTTTTTTTTATCTGTTAAAATGTAACGTATGGGTTTTGGTAAGAATTTAAGGTTTTGAAACTTCTTTAACATGACACGTTCCATTATGAGCTTACAATTGTCACTTGGTTTATAAAGGTCAGCTAGCTTTTAAAACTAAAATTTTAGGCTAGTCTCTTTTTAATACTATAAAGATATACTATTTTATATTTTATATCATTATCATAAAGTTCAATCCTATCCAAAATTTTAATTTGCTTTAGCTTATTTCAGAATTTTAATTGAATTAATGTAAATTTATTCCCTAATTAGTTATTTGAATTTGTAATTTCAAAATCAACCAAGACTGGTTCAGTCTTTGTATGATTTAAAAATAACAAATATCATAAACTGGAAGATAATCCTATAGAATTGATCATGTTGCTATATTCCTTTCATAATTTTTGATTTATCCTAATTAATAATTTTTGATTTATCCTAATTAATAATTAATCATTATATTTCTCTATCCCATTCGTAAGATTCAAATTTTGCAAAATCAACTTTTTTAGAATACTGCGTCATCAACCCATCTACTTTAACAGCTCACAAGAAAAAGCAAGGCCGAGATTCACACAAGCAAACAAACATGATGTCTTATAATAACTAGGTTCTATATTTTATAGTTGTTTCAGTTATTTCTCTGTATGTAACAGAGCCATTACTTATATAAGCGAGCGTTTTAACCATATATATCTAGCTATATGTATAACTTCCCGTTATAGTTTTCGTATTCCTAACCAATTTATATCAGGATCAAACCAGACTGCATATAACTATATGGTGAGAAAGGGGTTATAAGTCTTATACCTGCCTCCAGCAATGTCTTTAATTTTTCATGCAATCTACAGAAAATAAGGAGGCAAAGATCAACGTAAGGTACTTCGTAATGATTAATGAAGGATGTGAAAGTTGAGTTCCATACCTTGTAAATATAGGGATCAAGTCTTCCTCCTGTGCCAAACCTCTTCACTTCCTCCATCTTCAACAACCTGCATCAAGATATCGAGACATAAGGTTACAATGATTTTTCAACAGTACTATAAACTCTGGAACTATCTTCTATTCAATTCAGCATGCGTAAGAGGCTTGAACTTGTATTTGCTTATATAAAGAATGAAACCTAATTCATGGATAAAACTTGTATATGTGTGTTGTTGTGCGAGAGAGAAGGAGAATATACATTCTAAGAGCTTTGCTGGTATCGGGGCTATCGCCAAGAATCTTACGGATCTGAACTTCAGAAGAAGAGGCTGAAGAAAGAAACTCCAAGATGTCTTTGGCTCTACGGCGTATAGAAATCGACCTGCTACTTTCTTTCATCGTCTTCCCTTCTGCTCTTAGCTTCTCATTACTTTTCTGATTCCTGTTTGTGATTCTACTTTCATAGCTGGAAACTTCGCTTGAACCTGTTGACAAGCATGACTCATCTTTCGATTCAACAGAGCATGTGGAGAGGAGATCACACGCTGGATTCATCATCAACTGCTTTGGCTTAACAACGAAAGATCCCCAGATGACCTGAGATCGGCGTTTTCTTGCTGTCTGCATAATTCATTCAATTATCACATCAACTCCAAGTTTCAAACTCTGACGAGAAAAATAAATCGAGCAAGTCGACTTGAAATTCGAATTTTCAAATTTCAAAAAGACGATCATCTCTGGTAAAATAATCACTAATCCAGAATCGTATGAACAGAATTGGGATATCTAAGAGCTAGCGATTATCATTCATGTGAAGAACGAAACAGTAAATTCAAAAAATCAGCTCGAAACGGAGGAACTCAACATAGAAAATCCAGATATCAATCAAATTTCTCAGAATTTCGAATTCTCTAGAACAAATGCAGATCTAGCGAACAGCTAAACGAAAACTCTTAAACAGAGACGTTATGAAGAGTTTCGAACCTTGAAATTCACGAGATGAAATTTATCTCCAGTATAGTTGATTTTGAATCCGCGATCTTCACTCTTCCCAAACGAACCATCGCTGGACAAAGCTGAGCCGGACGATCTCGATCCGGTAGATCCTAACGTTAAGCTCAGGTTCGAGCTTCCCTCGTCACACCACTTCCTCACATAACTCGATTCCTCTACCGATCCAGACCTAATTATAAACCAATACGACTATTAGAAACAACGAGGAAGAATAATTAGCACAGAAATTGAAACGAGATTGGATTGTGCGACCTTGTAGGCGAGAAGTACACCGATCCATAGGAAAGGAGAAGAAGAGAAGAAGCAACTGTTCTCTCAATCGGAGAAGGAAACTCCGTCATCTTCAAATTATACTTCCGAAATAAGCTTTCTCAGAGCTTCTTCAATGGCGGGATGATTAAATCTTTCTTTTTATTTTTGAATTCCTCTCTTTTTCTCTCACTCACTCACTACCGTTGATGCGCACTCTGTTATATGTACCAGCAGGTAGCGGAATAAAGCAGAATAATAATTGGCGAGCCCTTATATTAAGCCCATTAAAGGCCTAACTATAGCCCATTTTCAACATTTTATATATTTATTTGGATAAAGCAAAAAAAAAAAGAGAAAAATCTTGATGTCATGTCTTCTTGCCTTCACTCTCTCCTTCCAATCTCTTTCCCGTTTCCTTCTCAACAGCTTCCCATTTCCCGCCACAAACCTCCTTATCTTCTTCGCGCCACACCATCCTCTGCAACATCAGTCGTTGATGGCGCACCTTCGAAACTTATATTTCAATCAAGCTCTCCGGAGTGGTGGATTGACTTCCTCCGGTCGAAAGTTCGGTCCAATTTGCTTCGTGAAGCAGTTTTGACTTACATTGATATGATTGTTTTGGGTATAAAACCAGATAATTATGCCTTCCCTGCTTTGCTTAAGGCTGTAGCAGATCTTCAGGATATGGATTTGGGGAAACAGATTCATGCCCATGTTTATAAGTTTGGGTACGGAGAGGATTCAGTTACTGTGGCTAATACCCTTGTGAATTTGTATAGAAAGTGTGGAGATTTTGGGGCTGTCTATAAGGTGTTCGATAGAATATCTGAGAGAAACCAAGTTTCTTGGAATTCTATGATTTCTTCTTTATGCAGTTTTGAGAAGTGGGAAATGGCGTTAGAGGCGTTTCGGTGTATGTTGGATGAAAATGTGGAGCCTAGTTCGTTTACTTTAGTGAGTGTGGCTCTTGCTTGCTCTAATTTGCCTATGCCTGAGGGATTGATGCTGGGTAAGCAGGTTCACGCCTATAGTCTGAGAAAGGGTGATTTGAATTCGTTTATTATTAACACATTGGTTGCTATGTATGGTAAACTGGGGAAATTAGCATCTTCAAAAGTCTTACTTGGATCTTTTGAAGGTCGTGATTTGATCACGTGGAATACTTTGTTGAGCTCGTTATGTCAGAACGAGCAGTTTCTTGAAGCATTCGAGTATCTACGAGAAATGGTGCTTAAGGGTGTTGAACCAGATGGGTTCACTATTTCAAGTGTTCTTCCTGCCTGTTCACACTTGGAGATGCTTTTCACAGGGAAAGAAATGCATGCCTATGCTTTGAAAAATGGCATTTTGGATGAGAATTCTTTTGTTGGTAGTGCTTTAGTTGATATGTATTGCAATTGCAAGCTAGTGTTGAGTGGTCGTCGAGTATTTGATGGAATCTTTGATAGAAAGATTGGTCTTTGGAATGCTATGATCACTGGGTATGCCCAGAACGAGCATGACGAGGAAGCGTTGTTGCTGTTTATTGAAATGGAAGAAAGCGCTGGGCTTTTGGCTAACACAACTACAATGGCAGGTATTGTTCCTGCTTGTGTCCGTTCTGATGCATTCTCCAGAAAGGAAGCGATCCATGGATTTGTCATGAAAAGAGGTTTAGATAAAGACAGGTTTGTGCAGAATGCACTGATGGATATGTATTCTAGGCTGGGAAAGATCGATATCGCCAAGCTGATATTCAGTAAAATGGAAGATAAAGATTTAGTTACATGGAACACGATGATTACGGGTTATGTGTTCTCAGAACACCATGAAGATGCGCTTGTTGTGCTACACAAGATGCAAAACCTCGAAAGAAAAGCGATCGAGGGAGTTAGCCGAGTTGGACTGAAACCTAATTCCATCACTCTGATGACAATCCTCCCCAGTTGTGCTGCACTATCAGCATTAGCCAAGGGAAAAGAAATTCATGCTTACGCCATCAAGAACAACTTGGCAACTGATGTGGCTGTAGGCAGCGCTTTAGTTGACATGTATGCAAAATGTGGGTGCCTACACATGTCAAGAAAAGTGTTTGATCAGATTCCAATCAGAAATGTTATAACCTGGAATGTGATTATAATGGCTTATGGGATGCACGGAAACGGGCAAGATGCCATAGATCTGCTAAGAATGATGGTGGCTCAGGGAGTAAAACCAAACAACGTTACATTCATCTCAGTATTTGCAGCTTGTAGCCACTCAGGCATGGTGGATGAAGGATTAAGGATATTCTACAATATGAAGAACGACTATGGTGTTGAACCTTGTTCAGATCACTATTCTTGTGTTGTAGATTTGCTTGGAAGGGCTGGTAGAATTAAAGAAGCATATCAACTCATGAACATGATGCCTCTTGATTTCGACAAAGCTGGAGCTTGGAGTAGCCTCCTTGGCGCGTGTCGGATTCACAGTAACCTAGAAATAGGAGAAATTGCTGCTCAGAATCTCATTCGGTTAGAACCAAATGTAGCTAGTCACTATGTGCTACTTGCCAATATTTATTCATCAGCAGGCATCTGGGATAAAGCAACAGAGGTAAGGAGAAAAATGAAAGAGAAAGGCGTGAGAAAAGAACCTGGATGTAGCTGGATTGAGTATGGCGATGAAGTACATAAATTCACAGCCGGTGACTCATCTCACCTGCAAACCGAAAAGCTTCGTGGATATCTCGAGACCTTGTGGGAGAAAATGAGAAAAGAAGGATATGTACCTGACACATCTTGTGTGCTTCACGATGTAGAAGAAGATGAAAAAGAGGTTTTGCTTTGTGGACACAGTGAGAAGCTAGCAATTGCGTTTGGGATACTAAACACATCACCGGGTACGGTCATAAGGGTGGCAAAAAACCTCAGGGTTTGTAATGACTGTCATCTTGCTGCAAAATTTATCTCAAAGATTGTTGATAGAGAGATCATCTTGAGAGATGTTAGGAGGTTTCATCATTTCAAGAATGGAACTTGCTCCTGTGGAGACTATTGGTGAAAGACAATATTGCATAAACTTTCTCTGATTTCTTCATTGTATCTCTTGTATGTGTTGATTCTTGAATAATACATAGTTGAGCAAAATAATGCCCTTTTTTATTGGTTAGTAATTGTATAATGTGCATATGCTTATCTCTATACTATTAAATATTTTAAATAATTATTAGTTTCCAAAAATTAAAACTCATTTTCTCTCTCTAATTAATTATGAACAAAAAAAATTATTTAAAAAAAAATTGTTAACCAATTGCAAAATAAATATATGAGATCTATATCATATTAATTTATTTTTGTTATTATAACTAGAAGATTTGATTAAGATTTGAAATTATGATTCTCCTATCATCTTTGTTTGATCTTATTTTTAATTTGATTTGAATTTTCATATAACACATGTAACTAATGAAGATCTAGAATTTTTTTTTACATATGTTGCAATTCATAATTTTTGAAACTGATATTACTCAATCAACTAAAATTTTTGAGCAATAATTCATTTTCATATTATAAAAATGAAAAAATGATTACAAATCTGAATGAGCATGAATGTTGACTTAACAATCATCCAAATTTAAAAATTTTATCCAGTTTAATACGGTTCTTTAGCTGAACTTATAGTTTTACCAAATATAATGAATTTTATAAATATTTAATATATAAAAAATTTCATATATTATGAAAAATTTGGGATGGGTATTTTTGTAAAAAAATAGAGAATTTTAAAAAAATATTTAGATAATTTCCAATAGTTTTGTAAAAAAAAACTTACATCAAAAATAAAACAAAAACATAAACAGGACATATGGGTATTTCATTATAATCCCTTATCCAATCATTATTTGTTGGAGTAAAATAAAAATTCTCAAATGGATAATTATTTTTTTTAAAATGCTTATGAGATAGAAAATTCTCGACTGGTACGGCACGAGACATATTTTCTGTACTAAAATGGATTGATTTAAATCTTTTCAAAATTTATTTTTACATCAAAAATAAAACAAAAACATAAACGGGATGTATGGGTATTCCATTATAATCCCTTATCCAATCATTATTTGTGGACTAAAATAAAAATTATCAAACGGATAATTATTTAAAAAAAATATTTATGAGATCGAAAATTCTCGATTGGTACGTGACAAAACTTATTCTGTCCTAAAATAGATTGACTTAAATTTTTCACCAAAATATATATTTGTTTAAAAACATAATCCGCACGTACATGCGGGTTTGATCCTAGACAAAGAAAACAAATCTCAGAGACAACAATCAATGTGGTTTTCAAAGAAGTGTTTCTGAATTTGGAAAAACAAATTAGAGGTAAAAGAATCTACAATTTTGAACATTCTTACATTTTTATTTTATTTTTATAACTAAATCTAATAATTATTTATATTCTCACTTAGTTTTATGCAACATGTGATGGTGAAATCAAACTAAAACAAGCTTAATTCATTTTTTCAATTTAAACTTTCTTAACTGCTTATATTTGATTATTAAGATATTTAACTATGGTATTGCTTTTCTTATTTGGGATTTCAGTTGCTAGCTCTTTTCTAATAATGAAATAAAATTGTTGCATTTTTTTGAAAATAAGACAAATGTTCAAATATTCAAACCCGTATGCTCTCTTCTCTCAACGTATAATTTACTTGATTTTAGAACATTGACAAAAATAATATGATTGTTGTATATTATGAAGAATTACTAAAAGATGAGAAGTATGTTTGTGTTACCGTATATGCGATTAGAGAGGATGTATTTTAAAAAATAATAATTTTCAAATAGACGCACGTACATGTAATATAATAAGAGCATCTTTAATGGTTTACATCATTTTTTTCCTCAAAATGATGTAAACTTAAAATGAATTCAAATTTTTCTCCAATGGTTACCTCATTTTTTCCCTCAAAAAAGACTATTTCAAGTATATTCTATTCATACTACTAATTATTAATTTTTAATAACATCTTTTATTTTATAAACTTACAAATTTTATCCACATATTTTATTTTAAAGCAAATCAATATTTTTAAAACAATTTTAAGTCATTATGCTATGGTGTTTTAAGTTTGTTTGTTTTTTAATCTTTAGTGTTAGTAGTACGTATGTATTTTTAATTTATTGTTGATTATATTATTGTATTTTCTATTTTATAAATACTATATTTTATTTTAATTAACTGAAACTACTCTATTTTTTAAGTTATAAATTAATTTTGAATTTTTTAAGTATTAAATAAAATTGCTTATGTATAAAATAAAAAACACATAGAAGTTTAGGGACTATTTTGTCAATATAAATATGCAATACAAAAATAAGGTTTTGTGAATAGTGTTTCCTCAAAGAGGGAATACAGTTCTTATTCTCATTTTTTTCTCAAAATAATGCACCATTGGAGATGCATTTCCCTCATTTTTTTAAGTTTTCCCTCAAAATAAGAGACTATTGGAGATGGTCTAAGCACTCTCAAGTCTTTTTTCGATGATGTAATCTACTTTCAAAATTATAATTTTTGTAATTCGATGAGAAAACTACATTAAATATATTATAAATGGATAAGTTATAAAGAAACAAAAAGAAAACTTCAAACATATATTAAATAAGAAAAAAAAAATCTAAACAATAAACAAATAGTAACTTAAATTTACACAATAAAATATAAATATTTATAAATAAAAAGCTATAATTTTTTAAAAAAACAATTTATCCGTGGTACAGTTAAGTGTTAATAACAGTATTTACTACAAGGAAAATGATAGTTGTAAAAAATACGAGCAAGTGCATTAAAACAGATGATCATCTCCATACACGTTTCCATTAAACTAAATAACTCTTTTTTTGTTTATTGATTTTAATCTAAGAGTTGATTTATGTCCATAAGATACTTCATTATCTGTTTCATATGATTTGATATATTTTTATTGGTATAATAAATTCGATAATTTAGATGATTAAAAATGTAACATTACCTTGATCTTAAGAAATTTATTAGAATTAAATGTAATTATTAAACGCAATAATTGATGTCTGGACTCTGTAGTCTATATACGTTTATTCTTTTTCTTCCACATCTTTTTCTCATTAAGAAAATAAATTAGATGATTAACAATAGTAATTTTTTGCACCATGTGATGGCTTGTCTGGTCCTACAGATCAGCAAGTTATGTGAGCATTGTAGTGTTCAGTAATCAAACGTAAACAACAAAAAAACGAAGCAGGTATTAAGAAATTCCCGAAAAAGGGAGATTGACGAAGACATTTGACCTCACAGCTCAACGAACGACTTCGCTTTCACAGTTTGCATTGGATTGAAGCATAAGCAATCACGAATTCCGACAACAACCGATTCACAGAGTCGCTGTTTGTTTGCCCGGGAAAGGAAATTACACTAATCTGACTTGATTTGGTATCTGAAAATTCCAAGTCTTGATTCTGGGTTTGGAAGGTTTTAGAGTTTGAATCTGATGTTGGTTCAAGATCGTGTGGCTCCTAAGCCGCCAAAATCTCGGATCAGAGAACTTCATAGCCACCGATTCGTTGAACCCAAAAACCTAGATTTATCGTCTTGGGTTTCCGACAATGTCTACAGAATCGTTGTCTTCTTCCTCTTCGTTGTTACCGTCGCTGCTTTTTTCTTCCTCTACAACACCACCGACACTGCTTCTCTCCTCTGTTTCCAATCCCAATCAACTCTATCGATTCAATCTCTCACTCGTCCACAAATCAAGTGGAATTCGATCCAAATCGTCTCCGATAAAACCTCACCTTACGCTAATTTCCGAACAGAGAAATGGATCGTTGTGTCGGTGACTAAGTACCCAACGGAAGAGCTCAAGGGTTTAGTGAAGATTAAAGGATGGCAAGTTCTAGCCATCGGAAACTCTTTAACTCCTAAAGATTGGAATCTCAAAGGTGCGATTTTTCTATCTCTAGATGCTCAAGCTGAACTGAATTACCGGATTTTAGATCACTTGCCTTTTGATTCCTTCGTACGCAAAAGTGTCGGTTACTTATTCGCGATCCAACACGGTGCAAAGAAGATCTACGATGCAGATGATCGTGGTGAAGTGATTGATGGAGATCTTGGTAAACATTTCGATGTTGAGTTAGTTGGAGAAGACGCTAGGCAAGAACCAATCTTGCAGTATAGTCACCAGAACCCGAATCGAACTGTTGTGAATCCTTATATCCATTTCGGACAAAGATCGGTTTGGCCTAGAGGTTTGCCATTAGAGAATGTAGGTGAGATCAATCATGAAGAGTATTACACTGAGGTTTTTGGTGGTAAACAGTTTATACAGCAAGGGATTTCGAATGGTTTACCAGATGTTGATTCTGTGTATTATTTCACTAGGAAGACGACTTTTGAACCTTTTGATATTAGATTCGATGAACATTCTCCTAAAGTGGCGTTGCCTCAAGGTATGATGATGCCTTTGAATTCGTTTAACACGTTGTATCATTCTTCAGCGTTTTGGGGGTTAATGCTTCCTGTTTCGGTTAGTTCTATGGCTTCTGATGTGATTAGAGGTTACTGGGGACAAAGGCTTTTATGGGAGCTTGGTGGTTGTGTTGCTGTTTATCCACCTACAGTTCATCGGTATGATCGAGTTGAAGCTTACCCTTTCTCTGATGAGAAAGATCTCCATATCAATGTTGGTCGTTTGATTAAGTTCTTGCTTGCTTGGAGATCAAATAAGCATAGGTTCTTTGAGACGATTCTTGATTTGAGCTTTGTTATGGCTGAACAAGGGTTTTGGACTGAACTTGATGTGAAATTCACAGCTGCTTGGCTCCAGGATTTGCTTATGGTTGGATACCAACAGCCTCGGTTAATGTCGCTTGAGTTGGACCGTCCTCGAGCAACCATCGGTCATGGAGATAGAAAAGAGTTTGTTCCTAGGAAACTGCCTTCAGTTCACCTCGGGGTCGAGGAGATAGGCACAGTGAGCTCTGAAATTGGGAACTTGATTAAGTGGAGGAAGAACTTTGGGAATATTGTGCTTATAATGTTCTGTAACGGACCTGTGGAACGCACTGCTCTTGAATGGAGGTTACTTTACGGGCGGATATTCAAAACCGTTGTCATTTTATCCTCTCAGAAAAACTCGGATCTTTACGTTCAAGAAGCTAAACTGGATCACATTTACAAGTAACTATAGAAACTTCTCTATACTATAGTTTTCAACCTATTCTTTCACAATGTGAGCTTTCTAACTGTTAGTTCTGTTTCATTTTCAGGTGGCTACCGAAGATATTCGATAAGTACAGTAGCGCAGACGGGTTTTTGTTTGTTGAAGATGATACAATTCTTAACTATTGGAATTTACTTCAAGCTGACAAAACTAAGCTCTGGACTACAGACAAGGTACTCTCATCAAGTTGCCAATTGGTTTTCAAAAAATGTTCGTTTTGGTTGGATTCGGTTTAATGATAAGAGTCCTTTGCTTAGGTAATGGCGTCATGGACAACGGTGAGACCAACCGGGAATGCTGATTGGTATTCGGTTCAGGCGGAATTAGTCAAGAAAATTGTCGGTACAATGCCGGTTCATTTCCAAGTCAATTACAAGGAAGCCACAAAGAAGAATGATGAAACCACCTTAACGGTATGCAGCTCGGAACTGTTCTATGTCCCTAAACGCTTCGTCGCGGACTTTACCGATATTGTTAATCTCGTGGGGGATATGGATTTGCATTATAAAGTTGCTGTGCCTATGTTCTTCCTTTCGATGGATTCGCCTCAGAATTTTGACCCAGTTCTAGGTTCGATGGTATATAAGATAGAACCAGCTTCATTAAACTCTTCTTTGAGTTTGTATTCTGCGGAAGCGCCTGCGGTTCATCCTTGGAGCATCTCGAGCGAACAAGATTTCATCAAATTAGTTCGGGAGATGGCCGAAGGCGATCCGCTTTTGATGGAATTGGTATAATGGGTAAAAAAAAGGGTAGTAGGTGCAGCAATGAAAGGATGTTAGAAACAGATTTACCATTTGTGTTATACAAAAATCGTTCCATCAATTCTTTTTGTTGGTTCTCTTGATGTAATTTTTCCATGTAATCATATAATTTTCCTTTCGTGATGTCTATAACTTTCTCATTAATATACCATAGACTTCAAAGAAAATGGTGAGTAGATGATCTAATAAGTTGTCTACGGATTTAAGTTTTCTTTTGGGTGAATATTCTTTGGAACACATAACATTTGCCCATGTTAAATTTATCCTTGTGAGGTTTGCAAAAGAAAATATTATCCACTTGGAGAGAACAATACCCATCGTCTTCATCTGCCTTGCAATAAATAAATAAATAAATATTATTCTAATGTAGTAGACGTGAGATTTAACATAATTTGATTACATATTCAAAGTATATATATGGATTTATTGACTGCATGAGTAATGAAAACGACCAATTTCTGAATTTTCTTTTGAGTTGTCATTGTATGGCCCTCATGATGAGTTGGCTTTTGCTTCTTGATGTATACTCTTTTAAAAAAAAAATCTGAACACGCCTATGTTTTTTAATTAGTCATAATTTTAGCGGTGCCTTTTTGTAAGAAAATAAGAGATTAGTATTTTCGTGAATCTTGATGAAACCACTCGGAGGTTAGCAAAAGTGAATAAAATTGGTGAGGTTATTTGGTCGGCACGGCGGATGAGATATGGTGGCCGCCATCATCTACGCACGTAAGATTCTACTTGTGTTTTTAATTATAAAAGTCTCAAACGAATCTTATATATATTCTACAAAAAGAAAAATCAAAGGGGAAAGGTGATACAAGCATACAGGAACGAGTGCCCACATATGTGGTCTGCTAAGATAATTAAATAGTGATGTTCCATATATATTTGGTTGTTTACAACATTTATTATGATTGTAGAGCCCGGAAATAAAAAGAAGATTGAAGTATTGTTGTATTTCTATATGATGATACTGATACGGAAAGTCTCACATGCATAAATATATAAATATGTGAAAAAGAGTTCGTTTGTGCCTATTCACATGCGAAATGGACCCAATGTCGTCTTGAATGATGAGATTTTTAAAACAAAAGTAGTGTATATTATTTTTATTGTATTCCTTAAAAACTTTTTAATTTGATTCCTTCTGTGTTCATTTTCGAGCTCTAGTACAATCGTGTGCAAGTTCAAACTCAGCAGAGTTTTATAAACTAATTCTCATTGGCAAGAGAAGATGAACAAATCAGTAGTATCAAGAATAGAGTTCACAGGTTGATCGGTCTATTTGATTTATTATTTTGCAGATTACCGATAGAAACGATTTTTCAAAACGTTGAAAATATGTGAAAAATTTATATTTTGGAAACGTAAATCATTAAACACAATATATATTTAGTTATTGTCAATTTCAATAATTTATGTGAAATGTTTGTAAGTTAGGAATGACTTAAATTTGTATATTTTGTTGCTTAAAAGAAGAAAATAAACATTTCTGAAGATATAAAATGAAAAGGAAATAATTAAAAGGAAAGCCATAATTGATGGTGGCATCACGACCGGATCTTTTTATTCTCGCCTTCAAATTTCTTTAGACTCGCGTCTTTCCTCAAACCTCTGTCTCCTCTTTCGTCTTCTTCTTCTTCCTCGCCTTGTCTACGCATACTGTATATCACAAATCTCCACGAAACTCGATTTTGATAAAGCAAACAAAACCAAAAAGGTATTTCGAGAGATAGAGACGCTATAACACAGCGCACATCTCCTTTCAATTATTCAATTTTGGCTTCCACTTTCTTCTTCTTCTTCCTTATCATGTTCTCTTGTAGCTGATCTCTCTCCATTTCTCTTTTTGCAGTCTCGTTGTCTTTCCCAGTGCTACTCGAAGATCTGTCTTTTTCAGGTACGATATGGATCAGCTGATTTCGATTCAATTAGCTTTTGTTTCCTGCTCATGAATTGGATCCTTGGTTGTTTTACTTTTTTTTTCGATCTGCTTCGTGTTTGATCTCTGCTTTAATCGTTTGTTTGTTTGCTTTCCTTTTGGGTTTTCTTATTGAGCTCGGTTCTGTATCAGCTCTTATTATCTATCTCCTGGAAATCGCTTTATTTAGGATTTCTCAGAATTGAGGTTTATAGAGGCATAGCCGTAAAAATACTAGAACGACAAGTTGATGAAGTAGCTCCATACACTGATCAATGGTATTTTTTCTTCATCTCTAGCTACCGATATTGGGTCAAAAGTAGGCTAAGGAAAACTTAAATGTTACTTGATCTTGAAATCAAAACACTATGTGGATTCCTCCACCAGATTTTTGAGTGTGTATCAAGTTTGAAAAAATAAGTATTACTGCAAAGCTGGAACACTGCTTCAATTCTTGGACTTTTCTTGTGAAGCTGGTCACTATAACGGGGAAATTAGGTTTATGGGTTTTAACGGATTATCCCTATAGTTTGGTGGCGAGGAAAATGTATGGCCTAAGGAAGGTTTGGTTCAATATTTGTCAAGTGATAGAAAACCAGGGTGTGTTTAGAACCCCTGAATTACTTTCCATGATGAAGCATAGGCTTGTTACTGTGAAATAGGTTTTGGTAAGTATGATCCTGAGGTCAAGATGGTGAGTGGATTTTGTGGTGTAGCTTGCAACTTTGGACGCCTTTTCTTCGCTATGACCAGTATAATGTGTTTAAGTTGCCAATGAAGAATCCAAGAGTGACACAGTTGACTTTTGTAATAACCTTCTCCAAGTTCATCAACAACGATGAACCTGAATTTCTTGAACGATGAACAGACAAGAATGAATTGTAGGAGATAACTTAGTACTCTTTGCGAGATTGTTGTTGAGTAGCTCAAATGTGCTTTTACGTAGTATTGTTTATTCTCATATATGATTTTCATTTTAGAAATTCAGTATTTCAGTTATAGAAGCTTGACCTTTTTTGTTGCTCTTTAGTTTTTTTTTGTAGGCTCCTACTTGCCCATTTTATATGAATTATTGTATGCAACGCCAAGAAACTTACTGCTTTTACTTCACTAACTCCAATTGCTAGTTTCAGCATATAAAACAATCTCTCACCTTCTTATTTTTCCTGCTTGTTCTATGTTCTTGGCAGGTAGTATATGTATTTTCACCTAAAGGAAGAAAGTGACCATTATATAAAAAATGTCTGGGTCAACAAAAGTATTGGATCCTGCGTTTCAAGGAGTTGGGCAAAAACCGTATCCTTTCATATTTTATTGTTCTGCTTTGCTTTAACATTAGATCTCATGGGGAGCAGTATAATTGTTTCCTGCTGATGGACGGAATTATAGAGATGAAAATTCAATGTCTTATGAGAATTGCTTTTGTAAGCAGTAGTTTTGTTTGTATTGTTGAATGTTTTACTGCTGCCTGAGATGTTGAACTTAACATTTCATAGAGGTACTGAAATCTGGAGAATCGAAAATTTTCAGCCAGTTGCAGTGCCGAAGTCTGAACATGGAAAGTTCTATATGGGAGATACTTACATTGTCTTGCAGGTTTGGAATTTCGTCCATTGTTCTTTTCCCCTTGTTATTTATACTCATCAAGAGAGGATTATAAGATAATGCCTTGATATTAGTAAACAGAACAGAAGAACATACTTTCTTGTCTGATCGTACAAAAATATATATGCTCCTTTATTATCTTTCACATTAAACATGTTTATCTTTCATATGTGCAGACAACACAGAATAAGGGGGGTGCCTATCTATTTGATATACATTTCTGGATTGGTAAAGATACAAGCCAGGTATCTATTTTCGGATTTTTTTGCATGATAGCATATATTATTCCAGCTTTGTGTATTTGGATGACAAGCAAGGGTGAATTGTCGTTATTACTAATCTGCGATTGATGATTCCAGGATGAAGCTGGAACAGCAGCTGTCAAAACAGTTGAACTTGATGCAGCTCTTGGAGGCCGAGCTGTCCAATACCGTGAAATTCAAGGTCATGAATCTGACAAATTCTTGTCTTACTTCAAGCCTTGCATTATACCACTAGAAGGTGGTGTTGCGTCTGGATTTAAAAAACCCGAGGAGGAAGAGTTTGAAACCCGATTGTATACTTGCAAAGGGAAACGTGCTGTCCACTTGAAGCAGGTTTCTTTTTTCTGCAGATCTTTGGAAGTCTTGCACTCTCCTCGCATGAGTGTTTACTATGTATATGAGCTTATCTGTTTTCTTGTGTAGGTTCCTTTTGCTCGCTCATCACTGAATCATGATGATGTGTTTATCTTGGATACCAAAGAAAAGATCTATCAGTTTAATGGTGCAAATTCAAATATCCAAGAGAGAGCTAAAGCGTTGGTAGTTGTTCAATATTTGAAAGACAAGTTTCATGAAGGAACTTGTGCCGTTGCTATTGTTGGTAAGTTGTACAAGATGCATTTAGAGTTAATATTAGGGTATCTTCTTCTTCACTTTTTGCTTAGTCAGTCAAGCAGCATGCAGCAGTTAGATGTTCAATTAGGTTTTTTTTGTTGCACAATTTATTTGTGCACAGATTGTGGTACTCATGCATAGATAAAAATTTCCTTGCATAACAGATGATGGAAAATTAGATACAGAATCAGATTCTGGTGAGTTCTGGGTCCTCTTTGGAGGTTTTGCTCCAATCGCAAGGAAAATTGCTGGTGACGATGAAATTATTCCGGAGACAACTCCGCCTAAGCTTTATAGGTACTTACTTATCTCCCTTTTGAGCCACCTCTGTTCTAAACACTGTAGGACATATTTTACGGAAGTTGATTTATTGTTGCCTTTTTTTAGTATCGCTGATGGTCGGGTGGAATCTATTGACGGTGACTTGTCCAAATCTATGCTGGAAAACAATAAATGCTACCTTCTGGACTGCGGTTCTGAGCTATTTATCTGGGTTGGCCGAGTAACTCAAGTGGAGGAGAGGAAAACTGCTATCCAAGCTGCTGAGGTAAAACTAGAATCTTCTAACTTGCTTAGCCTCAAAATATCTTAGAATTTTTTCTCATCCTTACCTTTCTCTCCAGGGTTTTGTTGCTAGTGAAAATAGGCCAAAGGCAACACGTATAACCCGTGTTATCCAAGGTTATGAGCCCCATTCTTTCAAGTCTAACTTTGAATCTTGGCCATCAGGCTCGGCAACTCCTGCTAACGAAGAAGGACGGGGAAAAGTTGCTGGTAAAGAATGCTTTGATACTCAAATCATTAATAAAATTGACTGATCTCCTAGTCCTGACTTATTTTGGTGCGTTACTATTGTCTAGCGTTACTTAAGCAACAAGGTGTTGGGTTAAAGGGCCTGTCAAAAAGCACACCAGTGAATGAGGATATTCCACCACTACTTGAGGGAGGTGGAAAGTTAGAGGTCTGTTGTTCTCCTGATTTGTTACTCTGTTATTTGCTATATTTGATTGGTTAATTTCATCCGAACTCATTAAGCTCATGTAATAGGTTTGGTACATTAATGGTAACTCCAAGAGTTCTCTATCCAAAGAAGATGTCGGAAAACTCTACTCTGGGGACTGCTATTTGGTCCTTTATACCTACCATTCTGGTGAAAGGAAAGAAGACTACTTCTTATCCTGTTGGTTTGGAAAGAATAGCATTCAGGTAATCATGGGAAAAGGTGCATCTTTAGTATTCATATTTTAATTTTAAAAAATTCTCTATTTTAGATGGCTTCTATTAGTATTTTGAGTTTCTCTGTTAATCACTGCAAAGGAGATATTAATAGATTTAATGTATTGACTAAGCCAGTATGTTTTAGCTTCTTCCTAGTGTTTGTATTGTAAGAAAGTGTGTATGATCTTCTGTTTGGGTTTCTACTCTAAGGAGCAAGATGTTGCAAAATTTATATTTGTGAATGTGCTGCAGTTTTGCTCTTTAGTTTTTGGGGCTGCTGTTAGTATTTTTTTTATTGTAATAAGCTGTTGCCTCTCGACTTTTGAGGTGGCGTTCAAAGTTTGGGTACATATTGTGATGGATTTCGGCTGTTCAGTTTATGGCTTTGTGTATTTAATTGAACATGTTCAAATTTTAGTCATCTAAATTTTGTTGTCTCCCGTGTGTAGGAGGATCAAGAAACAGCAGTTCGTCTGGCGAGCAAAATGACAAATTCGTTGAAGGGAAGACCAGTACAGGTACCATGCTTTGTTATTGTAAGGATGGCTACTAGCATTATAAGATTGTTTGATAACTTGATCTTCTTGCAGGCTCGTATATTTGAGGGTAAAGAACCTCCACAATTTGTTGCACTTTTTCAACATATGGTGGTCCTTAAGGTATTTCTTTTGATTGTTCATGCAAGTTGATTGTTGCTGCAAGACAATATATTGGTTATTGATCATTACATTAACTTTTAGGGTGGTTTGAGCTCTGGCTACAAAAATAGTATGACAGAGAAAGGTTCATCAGACGAGACCTACACGCCAGAATCAATTGCACTTATTCAAGTGTCTGGAACTGGAGTTCACAGTAATAAGGCATTACAAGTTGAAGCGGTACTTTTTTACCGTATATTCTCTCTTACTAAATGCTTTTCCATTGCGCAAAACTTGGTTACCTATTTTTGAAATATTACAATTTGATTAAGGGTGTCTAGTTGTTGCTTAGTTTGTATTAAGTACTATACATAATTCTTTGGTTTTTATTTTCACACATACTGTCTGTGACATTTGTGCAATCCTTTCTTCAGGTGGCAACTTTTTTGAACACTTATGACTGCTTCCTTCTGCAATCTGGTACTTCCATGTTCCTTTGGCTTGGAAACCAGAGTACGCATGAGCAGCAAGAACTGGCAGCTAA
Source organism: Cardamine occulta (assembly GCA_028015245.1). NCBI lineage: Eukaryota > Viridiplantae > Streptophyta > Magnoliopsida > Brassicales > Brassicaceae > Cardamine > Cardamine occulta. The sequence goes on along the minus strand of CM051379.1, from coordinate 16,089,942 downwards.
AGTTGCTGAATTCTTAAAGGTAGTTTCAGATGGTATTGTTATTAATTTTAGTTTAGCAGAAATTTTCCTAAGTAGATGCTGTACAATTTTATTTGAAGCCTATAAAACAATTGTTCCTTCTTATCACATTCTTTAATTGGTAAATCTAATCGTCTTCTTTTCTGTAAGTCAGCCTGGGATTACTATCAAGCACGTCAAGGAGGGAACAGAGAGCTCATCCTTTTGGTTTGCACTTGGAGGAAAACAGAACTTCACTAGCAAGAAGGTTTCCTCCGAGACTGTCAGGGATCCTCACTTGTTCTCCTTTTCATTCAACAGAGGTGATTTATGTCGATTCATCAAATACTAAGGTCAACAGATCTCCAGTGTGTTGATAAACTTGCATATTCTAACTTTGTTTTTTTTCTTTTCAATGTGTGTACGTGGATCATTAGGAAAGTTTCAGGTGAGAATTTATAAAAATATCCAACGGTTTCTTATCAAGATGTGTGCATGTTTTAACATTACCTTGCACAGGTTGAAGAGATTCACAACTTCGATCAAGATGACCTCTTGACGGAGGAAATGCATTTACTAGATACTCATGCTGAAGTTTTTGTCTGGGTTGGTCAATGTGTGGACCCCAAGGAAAAACAAACTGCCTTTGAGATTGGCCAAGTAATATGCTTCATCAAATTTTCTTCTCAGCATAAATTATCGTTTGCTTCTCCTTTTCTATCGTGTTTGCTCATCGTACAGTTTTGTGCAGAGATATGTAGATCTGGCGGGTTCCCTAGAAGGCTTGTCTCCAAAAGTTCCATTATACAAAATCACTGAGGGAAATGAACCGTGCTTCTTCACCACATATTTTTCATGGGATTCTAATAAAGCTACTGTAAGGTTTTTCTGTCCTCAAATAACTTTTGGGTTATTTGCATGAGAAGGGTCTGTTTTCAATAAGGTGCTAGTTAATGTGATTGTGTTAAAGGGAGTTTGGGAACATACTGATACTCATTTAGAAACAGTAAGTTTGTTACACAGCATGCAAGTACCAATTCTGTTTACAGCACCCTTGCACAGAATGAAGTTAGACATCACATCTCATTTGTGAAAATGACGACTAGATTAATTAATAATGAGGAACCTCTGCATTTATAGAGGAGGGAAGATAACTCTGTTGCCATCTCATTAGTTAACTTCCACTTCTTTTTCTCATTAAATTTAGCTTTGGTACGTTAATGTTTAATACAGGCGCAAGGAAATTCCTTCCAGAAGAAGGCAGCATTATTACTTGGTACACACCACGTTGTGGAGGTAAACACTTAGTTAAAATGCTTACTGGGAAAGTTGGAGATACTATTATACCTGTGTTTTATGTTTCCTTGCTTTTGTGTTTAATAGAAGCAGAAAACAACATATGTGACTATAGAAAAAGGTCATGTTAATTACATTCCTGAAACGTTGGTATATAATTCTACAGGATCAGTCTAGCAGTGGTAACCAAGGACCAAGGCAAAGGGCTGCTGCGCTAGCTGCCTTGACTTCTGCATTTAATTCTTCTACCAGCAGGACAAGCTCTTCGGTAAATAGTCTAAACTCAAACTTTTTAATGTTTCTGCTACATTCTTTATGATACACATATAAAGATATTGGTATATCATGGGAATTTTCATGGAATTTTTTTTACTGCAGAGCCGGGACAGATCAAATGGAAGTCAAGGGGGTCCAAGACAAAGGGCTGAAGCTTTAGCCGCCTTATCATCCGCATTCAATTCTTCACCATCATCAAAGTCACCTCCACGAAGATCAGGATTAGTGAGTCAGGGGTCACAAAGAGCAGCAGCAGTGGCTGCTCTCTCGCAAGTTCTCACTGCTGAGAAGAAGAAATCACCTGATACCAGCCCTTCTGGTATGTTGCTTACCTTTGTTGATCTATTGCATATGAGTGAAAGGGTAAATATCCGCAGGTACAAAACACACGATCTTTGGTGAAACAAAAGTAAAAATGTAGAATTTGCTATCTTCAGAAACAGACTATATGCTACAAGCCTAGTCTTAATCCCGGCATACCTTGATCTACTTTATTGCTTATATTAACATTGTGAGCTTGTTTTTTCGTTTTTTTCTTTCCTTTGTTTGAATACGCTGATAAGACTGTGAGTATGTGTGGTTATAGCTGAAACAAAAGATGAGATAGCCTTCTCAGAAGGGGAGGCTTCCGAAGAAGCTGCTGAAGCCGTGGTAGAAGAGGATGTTTCACCTGCAGCAGAAGCGAGTGTTGAAGAAGCAAAAGCAAAGCAGGATGATTCCGAAGCATCAGATACAATTGGAGCAATCTTCACCTACGAACAGCTACAAGCCAAATCTGAGAATCCAGTGACAAGAATTGATTTCAAACGTAGAGAGGTGAACCAATTGAGCTGAACTACCTTTTTATCTCGCGATTACACAAATTTTCAGTATCTTATTTCTCAAATATATCGATCAGGCTTACCTGTCTGAGGAAGAGTTCAAGACTGTATTTGGGATGGAGAAAGAGGCATTCTACAAATTGCCTAGGTGGAAGCAAGATTTGCTGAAGAAAAAATTTGACTTGTTCTAAGAATTCTTTCGCAGGTGGAAACATCACAAACATCCTTAAATCTCATAATCCTCCAATTCAGATATACTAAGAACGAAGGCCAGATATGCCATTATGTTATTGGTTATGTAGTGATCTCAGTTCTACAGCTTTGAAGTCAGTGAACAGTACCCCTTTTTCTTTTCGTTTTTTCCTTCAATTTTCCTCTTATTTTCGTTTTGGTTTTTCAAATTATTTATTTCTCATGGGTGGGTTTGGGTTTGATTCTTCATATTCTTATTATAATGATGTGCTATTGTAACGATTGATTGATCACAAACTGGTGTTCTGTTCTTTCTTTCTTTTTTTTGTTGGGTCAGGACAGTTGTGTGGTTTTGGCTAGTAAATTCGTTGATTTGGATTTCACATTATTTTTGTTGTTAAACAACAATGTCTACTTGTAAACTCAGGAAACTTGAATATATTGGTGTTTATTCGTTTGACAATTGAGATACATCATTTATTTTTGTTCTTCTCACTCTTTGTATATGTATTGCTAGCAAAGGAGTCACATACTTGTACAATGCAATGCTTTTTCACATTTATAAGACGTCTACAAAAACCTAGTTACATAACAAAGCTCTAGAGGCTATAATGTGTGTTGAAGTAAATGCAGTTAAATGTTTACAGAATTATGAAGTGACAATAAAGGAAAGGAATTTATAGAGCAACAACCACAGTTAAGGCTGACCTGGTCTCCACCAATTTGGTATCTTTTTCTTATCTTTCTTTTTTACTGAGCAACAAATCAAGAAACAAAGTTAGGTGGGAATCAGAATGATTACGTCAAATTTGCATTGTTTTCAAAGGTGATATAATGGGTAATAAAACACACATGAGCTTTGTTGGACTCAAACAAAACTTATAAGAAGAGCCAGCCTATATTGAATCTTCTTTTGGAAAAATGGTAGTCACCTAGATAATCTTGGTATGTTTGTGACTTTTCTTACGCGAATAAGTAAGACTTTTGCTTATACGAACTGTATTTATAATTATAGATAGTCACTAATTACAGAAACTTACAATTTCAACCGTAGTAATTAGGTAAAAAAAATCGCAATAAACATCATTTATGTTTAATGAAAAGTTTTTCTTTTGAGAACAATCAAAGTATAAGAATAACAATCGTTTTCTCTTTCTTTTTTTGTCAACTAAAATTTATAGATTGTTTTAGCAAAATCGATAACACTAACATAAACCACTAAACTAATGTATTTTTGTCCAACATCGTTTTCTTTACTTGTAAATGTTGGTTTTAAAACTTTAGAATCGCTCTTGCAATACTGACATTGATCTAAGAATTCGACATTAAGAAATCAACTTGTGAAATTTGGGTGGGCAAATAGAGATCGAAGACGTCGTAGAGGCGGACAGATCAGCAGGTAAATAAATAGTCTTGCACGAACTCTCTGTCTGGGCTAGAGGGTCCACGCTCTGAAAGAGAAATGAAGCTCGTCTAGCGAATAAGTTATTGACACGTGTACGAAAAAACCAAGTGTCGGTTCCTTTTTGTCCGGCTTACTCTTTTTATGATGATAAATCAAACTAACAAAATAAGGGAAATACAAATACTATTCGAGAAGTTACTATGAAACTATAAGGATTAAAAAACCATGATACTTTAGAAAGCAACATAATGGAAATCTCAATTTTCTTGTAAATCTTTCATCCTATGGGTCGTATAACACAACCCTCCATTACCATAAAAGTAGTTCTTTCAGAAATTTAACTTTTATTAATTTCCACCAAACTAATTCATAACATCATTAAATGAATTTTATAATTTTGTCAGTTGTCATTGTTTGTTTACTATTCAAGACATAAAGAGCGCGGCTGCGCGAGCTTCAAAGCTCGAAACTTTTATTTTAATTAAAGGTAGTTTCTCTTCTTCTTCTTTTTTATTGTTTAAACTTTAAAAGGTTCTTATCTTCTTTTAAAAATAAAAAAAAATTTAAAATTAGTTTAAGGTTGCCAGCTCCACTCGCGTAAAGGCTGTCTTGCAATATACTACTATCAACTAATATTATAACGTTTTTCCAATAAGTATAATGTTTTTTGTTACGGTGTTTAATCAATTTTACAATACGATCGATAAGTTAATCGTATACTTGAGATTATACTATAATAGTTAACATGGGTGAGATGGTAAATAAAGAAAAGCAAATCAAAGCAAAGCGAAGCACGCTTGTTTTGGTAAATGGGAATTCTTGGCTTCTAAATGAAGACACTGGGCATTCGGTTTAAACGGTTCGGTTTAATTAAAATTCGGATTATTTTTAATTTTGAAAAACTGCCGAATTGATCCGAATAAAATTTCGGTTCGGATCAGTTCGATTTTCGTTTTAATTGGTTCGGTTTTCGTTTTATTAGGTTTTCGTTTTATTCGGTTCAGTTATGGGTATTAAAATCTATTCCAAAATAAACCGAATTTTTTTCTAACTCGGTTGATTTAACCTAAAATACACAAAAATAAAGATAATGGACTGAATAAAAATTAAATCTAATAACAAACATAATAACACACCCAATAACAAACTCAATTACAAGTCTAATTACAAAATGTTTGGTCCAACCCATTAACAATTAGGGTTGTTGACGGTGACGGGTTGTTGATGGTGATGGTGACGGCAACAGCTTATTGATGGGATGGTGACGACGGCTCCAAAGATCGCCGGATCTCCAGATCTGGTTTGAAAATCATCTCCAGATTTCCACCATCTCTCTGGTATAGAGGGATCCATAATCGTTGATAGACCTTGTAGAGCATTTCTTTCATCGTTGATAGAGCATTTTTCGGGACTACTCTCTTCCAAATCACCGGATCTGTCAAAATAACCAGTGCCATAACATTAAAAGACTCCAAATAACAAGAAGTAGACAACAAATCCGCTGACAAACATAACAATTTCACAAAAACGAAGTAATTACAAAAAAGAGAAAGAGGTTACATGTTACAAATCTGAAAATCGGAATTAAAGATTGAAAGATGAAGTGGTTCTCCAAACACATGATCTGAATGAGAGTGAGAGAGATGAGAAGAAGAAGATAAAAAAAAAAGGTGTAGAAGATGAAGTTTAAGAAAACGAGAAGAAAAGAATAAAATCTTTTCGTCGGAAGAAAAGAGTAGAAAAAATTTACATTTACATGTAGGGTTTTAATGTTTATATATGGTGTTTTCCTAAATTGAATAAACCGATCGGTTAACCGATTATCAAACCGAACCGACCTGAAGTCCGACCTATGATTTTTATTGTTCCGATCGGTTGTTGCCTGTGAACCGAATCTTATCCAAAAATCAAATATCCGGTTTGGTCCAAACCAATCTAAATAAACCGATCCGAATGTCCAAGACTAGAAGACACTATAAAAGAGTTAACTTGGGAGACCTAACCCTAGAATAAACCCCACCTTTTATTTTATTATTTTCTTCTTTTTGTTTTCTTTTTGTTGTTGATTATCTTCACAACCTCACGCCTTTAATGTGTGTGGACATACAAAGATACTGACTTTATCTATATCCAAAACAATTCGCAACAATTATTGATATATATGCATTGTGATTATTAAATCTTAAAGCGTATGATTCAATATAAACTTACTGTTAGCTGCTGATTATAAGCTCAGTTTGTTGTTATTCAATGATTGTAATTCAAATCGTGTGTTGAAATTATGTGCTATTTGGATTTTATCTTTTCAACAAAGTTTTTTGAGTTTTAGTATTATTGAATTGATTAATATCATAAGTATTCTTCATGTATGTGTTATTCACAATGATACTTACACGGCTGAAAATTCTTTACCAAATAAAATGAAATTGTACCATATGGAAATACAAGTACATACTACATATATAGTGGGAAACTACTTACTATTCTGAAAAAGTGATTTGATTATTTGAAAAATCATAAAATAAAAAATTATCGACCAGGATTTGACTATTACAATAAATAAGTATATAAACTAATACATAAGACAGAAAAGTCATACTACTATATAACTAGTGACTGTAATGAGTGGAGATATAAAGTTTCAACCGAATCAACTAATTAGATGAAGAGCTTTTTTTTCTGTTGTGTTTATGTCAACTTTTGAGGCTTTGATGATTATTGGCAAGATTGAGAATCCGATTCCAACGATGAGTCTCGTGATGGCATTATTGTTTTGTTAAAATAAATAGTTTTAATAATTAAAGAAAGACGTTTTGAAAAAGTTTTAATGTTAGACAAAAATAAAAGTGGGACAAATTGACTTTAACCAGCTCAAAAGACCAATTAAACACATGCGACGTGTCATTATAACCAACAAAAAGGATATTAACATAATAATAATTAAAATTTCTGATTATGAAACATTTGATATCATCATAAGTGTATTGTTAATATATGAAACATGTGATTTCACCATAAGTATTTAGCCGAGTCATAGGTTATCGTGATCCTTTATCTAAAGTTTTGCATTTAATTTATGTATTCATGCATTAATCTCACCCGTTCTTAATTAGCTATAGAAAAACAAAAAAAAAACCCTCAAAAAACAACAATTTGGAAGTTTCGAACAAAATAAAAAAACTACAAAAAATGGTCCATTAACGACGTTTCCAATATAAAAAATGGAAAATAGGAGAGGCATATTTTCCTGATTTTATTCGAAAGAAACCAAATCAGTAATTAATAATGAATATAGAACGTGGACATAAATAAACAAAACATCCCAAAAATAAAATCTAATAACATGACAAATGTCAAATGTGTACAAAAAAAAAGAAATAAAAATTTCCCTATTTTTTTGTTTCCACAATTTTTTTTTCAATGCTAACAGTAATTATAAACAGAAGAATCTAACTCAGAAGAACAAATACGTTTCATAATAATATCAATAAGATGATTACTATTACCGCGTTGAATTATATCATGATTCTTTATCGACGAAGCCGCCGAGTTTCTCGTCCTCAACTCAGCGAGTGAACTCGCTTCTGGAACCACCGACTCACTCGAAACCACTTCAAAGTTCTTAATCATATGAACATTCCCAACAAGTTGACTCAACACAGCCGATTCCGAAACCGAGTTCTTTTTCTTATGCTGCTGCTGAATCATCGCTCTCACTATCTCAGTGTGCATTGCGCTCGATAATCTTCTAATTCCTCTAGCTCCACCGATCAAAACCGCCGGATTAATCTCGGAGCTTTTCTTGCTATGTTTAGAGAAGAAGAGAACCGATTCGGGGCTCCGATTACGAATCCGGGTTAACGGATCACCGAGGAACAAGGAGGTTTTAGCGTCAACAAGCATAACGTGTTTGAAATTGCGTCTTACTCGACCGAGAAGCATTGGGTAACACGCCCATCTCCTCAAGCTCATCGGAACGTGATCCATGAACCCGGATAGCGAGTTTTCAGGATCCAACTCAGCCACGTCGAAACCAACTATAGAGCCATGAGTCAACTCGGTTGACTGGGTTGAATTCAAGGGTGAAGAATCGTTGTAACTAACTCGATGACTCTTCTTCCCCCAAATAGGCTCTGATGTTTCCTTCTTACTCTTGAGGAACCGGTTTAGATTAAATCCCCGAACCGAATCGGTTTGATTCGACGACGAATTCGAATTCCGATGAACATCGACGAGTTTTAAGAAGGATTCGTTTTCTTCTTCGATCGATTCAACGAATCTCGAAGGTGAATTGAAGAGTAAAACAATGTCGGATTTGGAAGTGACTCCAGAACGGTGAAGCAACCGCATGAAGAGACGGATATCGTTTTCCGTTGAATCGGAAGCGATATGAGCGACGATCAAATCATGCATGCTCTTGGTTCCTCTCATAAACAAAGTACCCATTCCTTGGAGAGCGAATCGGTTAGAACGACGGGTGATACCAGCGGCGACGATGTCGCGATTGAGGAGAAATCGACGGTGAGGATGAGAAGAAACGGCGGGAAAACCAGAGGAAGGTTCGAAGGTGGAGAGAGTGAAGAGGAAGAGAGTGAGGAAGAGAAGGAGGATGCAGATTGAGATTGTTGATTGAGCTTTGGAGAGGAGAAGACGTGAAGATCTGGAGCGGAAGAGAGTCGTTGGTTTTCCCGGAGAAGAAGAAGAAGAAGGAGAAGGAGAGTCGTCGTTGCCGGAGTTGTTGTGGTCGGGGAAGAAGACTAAAAGAAAACTCATACCTCTAGTGTTGTTCTTCGTCTCTTTCGCTGTTATCAAACCCATTCTCTCTCTATCTCTATCTTTGTTAATTCCTCTGGGTTAATGGTGACGAAAGGCTGAGACTGATGAGAGCATTTGCTTCTTCTTTTTTTTAGCTTTTCTTCTCGAATTTGCCTTTTGTGATTATTATGCATCTAAATTATTTATTCTGTTTTTGCCCATTATATATATATATATATATATTCTATTATTATTATATTGACAACAAGGAAAAGGATGGCCATCCGAATTTTAAATTTTAAAAAATCTGAAATATAAGTGGATATTATTTTGATATGTAAAATAAAATAAAATTGTATATCGTATATTCGTATGAATGCCTTCATTTTTTTTTGTTTTGGGGCAAAAGAGTGTCTTTACTAGTTACGAATATATTAGGAGATTAATATGAATATCACATGTATAATTGGATATGTTCGTATATATTATATCTAGAGTTTTTGTGTATATCTTGATCCTATATTTGTCGAATTAATGGCTTGAATTAGTGTGGAAATATCATATCGGAAGTAAGGGCTAAGTAGGAGGAGACATGAACAAGTCCACTAATTAATAATAGTAATTGATTTTGAATTGAAAATAACCATATACGATCACACGATTAGTGGACAATGGGCTTCACACGTAAATAATTTGTTTGATTTTTATTAATTTCCCTGGTAAATTCAGTGTATTGAGGCCTACAAAGATAGTTTAAGGTATGTTATTACCACTAGCAGATTGTTTAAAATGTAACTAAAAGCAAAGGAGTGTGTACCTATGGCCTAATTTTCTTAAAATCAAAGTTTGACCGTTCTCTTTCCCACTCCCATATAGAGGTAAATTAGACCGGTTACTATTAATTCTCATTAACTAGTCAACAAGTTTGACCCAAAAAAAAAAATTAATTAGTCAACATTTACAATTGTGGGTTTATATACAAAGTACAAACTGACCAATGCCTAAACCGAACTATACAGACCAGTTTATATCATACCAGCTCACAGACTCATTTACATGTATTATTTACAGAACTATACATGAATTAAAACTATGTACAGACTACTAGTAGTTAACCGTTCCATTGCATTTTCTGAAGCGATTGTTGAGGAGTATTGGTTAACATTAACATGATTTATCATTTATGGAATGTCGTTTTCCAACGTGATTTCTCTAATTTCCGTGTAAAAATCTCGAGTTTTACTTACCTATATTTATCTTGTTTTCACAATTGGACAATTTTAATGCAATAAGTAATTGAATCCAAAAAAACTCAGTTGAATGCAGTTGAAAGTTGAGTAATGAAGCGGATTGTATTATAAGCAATAGTATGCTCTTATATGAAAATGGTGAGTAATTTCCGGAATTGGAGTATATCCTATAATTTTCATAATAGACCAAATATAAAAAATGTTTGCATGCTTTTTAAGACCAATACAAGACTATTTTTGAAAACATAAGTATAAACAGAAAATCGGGATTGGACGTTTCTAAAAACTTAATTAAGTAGCTAAAAGAAACTAAGCAATCGAGTATTAAATGACTTGTTTAAGAGTTTCGGATGATAATCATAACTATTATAAACCAAAAATGGCAAAATAAAGGAAAAATAAATACTAATATAAGATACGTGATGAATGAAGCCAGTTAGTAGTAGTGAAAGGCCCACTTCATTAAATCTGCCCCCTTGATTACAGCGAGGATCCGTGATCGGACGGTAGAGACATGAGGAAAGGTGATTTTGAATAAATGGGTCTATGTCTATTAACCATATAAATCATGTGGGACCTAAAAAGTGTGATTTGACTTTGGTTTGGGAGGCCGTGACTGTGAGAACTTGTTTGTTGACGGTGGATCTCTTTCTCATTGGAACCTTCTCACGAAACTCCTGCACACGTGGCGTCTTTTCTTCTGCAGATTTTCCCCCTTTTAGGTCGGGACTTGTGTTTATTATTCTGTTTCTTTCCACTTTTATATTTTCGTCATTTAGACTCATTCTTAAATGTTTCGTCATTTTGTATCTCAATAATTGTATTACCGAAATTTCTAATCAAATGTTTGAAAACAAATGGTTGATACTCCAAAATCAACATTTATTTTGAAAAAAAAAAAGTGTAAACACTTAACTTTCTATTTTATCTTTTTAAAAATCCAGAATTAGTAGTGTTTTGGTAAGATTGTGTGTGAAAACCTTGAGACCGATTGAATCTTAATTTTCTAATTTAAAAAAAAAATTCCTGAAAAATATATACAATTAATATTTATTTGTAGTCACTCAAACAATACTAAATAATCATTTTTTAAAAAATATTTGTTTACTCTATACTATATATTTTCAAGGAATTTTGACAGTCTTGAATGAACTAAGTGCATTTTTCTCATATACAAAAAACTTGAGTCCATTAAAAAGTAACTGACAAAGAAGCTTTGTATTTACTGCCGCTTATCATCACTCTGTTTGATGTAGATATCTCATTATTTCTCTATGCATAACTTTCAGAATATTTATTGTAATGGGGTCTGACTCTCTGACCACCCTATTTCTAAATCATCATTGCCGTCGGCGACTCTTGAATTGTCGGTGGCCTTCAGATCATCTCCCTTTTTAACCCCCCCCCCCCCCAAAAAACCATATGTGGCCCAAAACACATTTCAGATCATCTTTTTAAAAGCCCAAAACAAACCATATGTGGCCCAATTACAGAAATGGGCCGGAAAATGTGAATGGACGGTTTCGTTTATTGTCAATAAATCATGTTTACATTAGCCCGTTTCAGCTCAGATTAGTTTAATGATCACATTTCGTGCTGAGCTGTGTTATTTTCAGCTCAGAATAGAAGCATATACACTTAACTCTAATTCACAAAACTAGAATACTTAATCCCCCTCAGGCCTCAGGTAGTGGGATCAAGTATTGTCGAAGTCAAATCAAAAGCTATTAGTCAAGCAAAAATTGGATGCACGATTTGATTTGTTGTTCTGTTGACTGATCTTCATCTTCGATTGCTATAAAATGTAGTGTAGTCGTCTGAGATGTTGATGTTGTTATGTTTCTTGACTTCACTGAAAATTTGTTAGAAAATGTAAACTCATCACACATATGGTGTGGTGTACTGGGAACTTAGTTTGAGAAACTCTATTGTTGTTGATTACTCAAATCCTTCTTGATTGAGGATAAATTGTTCACCTAAACATAAAGCAAACTCTACTTGATACGAGATTTAAAGAATAGAACAGCGAGAAACCAGAGGAATACAAGAAAATCCCTAAACGCCAGAATTAGTCTTAGAAGAATGATTGATTTCATCAATCAGAAGCCACTTGACTCCCAGAGTTATCGCACTGCACTTCGATCTTCGGCTTCTTTCTCTTTGTACTGTACCCCGACGACGACAGCCTAAGATAGACAAAATCACATGTCTTATGAATTCTCAGAGACTTCAAAAACAAAAAAGCTTGTAACATAAGGTAGGGTTTTTTTTTTATTGTAGTTTACCCCAGCTGCAAGGAAGTGTCAGAATGATGCTCCTCCTCATTGTCGTTCTCATCATCGTCTGATGAAGAGCTCTCAGGATCGGCTTGTGGGCTAGCAGAAAATTGAGGTTTTTCAATTAGACCTCTTGGTCCTGAACCTCTCCCCAACATCTCCACCTGAGGGAAAAATTAGATTTGAACTCAGATATGAACAATGGTGAAGACCACCCGAGCTAATTTAAGAGTTTGATGAAAATCTTTACCTGTTTGCGCAAGATTTGGTTCTCTTCCAAAGCTCTTTTTTCCTATAGTCATAAGGAAACAAAACAAAGGATCTTGAGATTCAACATTGTATAAAGAATAGATGAGACAAATAGATTTTGATCTTAGAAAAGCTCTGTTGGTACCTGTTGCCTGGATCTGTCTATCTGGCTGAGCAGGATTTGTGTCTAAATCAATACAAAACTTTGATTAAGTCTTTAAGAATGAATCAAAACAAAAATTCTAATTGTTTCAATCTTTGAGTACCTTTTTATCCTTGACACTATGCAAGCTATCGTTCAACTGGTTTTCAAGAGAAATAAGATCCGGGAAACTCATACCATCAAGCTCCTTGCCCTTTAGTCTCCTGTTTAGGAACAAATTCAAAACACACAGAAGAATCAGAAATGAAAAACCAAAACTTTACACAAGAACAAACACAAATCTTTTTATCCCATTAAGATAAATAACATACTCAATTGCAAGCTGTAATCTCTCAAGTTCACTCTTTATAGAATCCTCATTTCTCAACTGCAACAATATAAAAAAAAGCAAAATTGAGCAAGAAAAGTTATGGATACAAAAGTTAAGAGTCTCTGCTTAGTGCTTATAGATAGAGCTAGAGATAGATATATACCACAGCTTCAGCTTCATTTTCATGTGAAGAACAAAGTAGAAGTGGTTGTTCTCTTTGTTTATGTTCACCTGAGGCAGTACTGTATCCATACCTCGACAGAATTTGCTCCATACTTCACAATTTAGAATATAAAATTCTCCATTACCAAAAATCATTTAAATTGGTTTTGATCATTAACTTCTGCATTCTCGATTTCTCCACAAAGAAGAGAATAAACAAATCGGAGGAGACCCACCAAAAAAAATAAAAAAACAAATCGGCTTCTCATGTGGTTTATTAATCTTAAAATAAAAGATCTTTCAGATTTTTTCAGTTACGATTCTAAGCACTGAAACGCAGAACCAAATCAACGTTCAACAGTTAGGGTTTATATAAATCACAACTGATCCGATTGCAAATCCTAATTACAGAGACATAATCAAAAATAAAACCTTTAATCAAAACCCACGATAAACAAAAGATACGGTTTTGCTCTGTTTTTGAATCGCAATAGACACAAACAAAAACCCAAAAAAGAAAAGAAAAGTAAAAACTAAATCTTTTTTTCTCCAAAGTAAACGAAGAAAGAAAGAAAAAAATGAAAACTATACCAGCCGCTGGAGAAATCGTAAATCTTTCCGGTGCTGGAGAAGATGATAAGAGCAACATCGGCGTCACAGAGAATCGAAAGCTCTTTAGCTTTCTTCATCAACCCGTTTCGTCTTTTGGAGAAAGTGACTTGACGACTGTTCACATTCTCAATCTTCTTGATCTCAATCCTTCCTCTACCCATATCTCTCAGAACAATCAATCTGGGCTCTGTGTAAAATCAAAAACAGGGTAAGAGAAGAAGAAAGAGAGAGAGAGATACAGAGGAAGTAGAGAGAGCCTTCGTTGAGATATATATATATATATATAGAAGAGGATATAGAAATATTTTGGGTGTATATATAGGAGTTGGGGTTTTCTTTAGAAATTGATCAAAAATATGACAATTGGGAAAGGGGAGGGCTAAGGAAGGAAAATTAGACCAAAATTAGGGTATTATATAAAAAGATGGAGTTACTATAAGTAGCAATTTTCCATATTTGGTGGCTTTGCTAATTTGCTTGCTTGGTGTGAGTGGCTATTTCCTTCTTTTGGAACTTCTTCCCTTTTATAACGCTCTGTTTGGTTTGGGATATCTTCTCCAATTGTATATCACTTTTTTTTTAATTTTTTGTTTTTTCTAGGGTTTTCTTTTTGCTTTCCTTTTATTACGGTTTAAAACTCAATCTACCAAAATTTTATGATTTTATTGCTTTACATTTTCATAGAAAAGTTGACTGTGTATATTGGGAAAAATATTTGATCAATTGTTTTGGTCTTAGTCAACCAAATATTTAATCATATTTCTATAAATTATTATGTTTATCGTTAATTATTTTGTATACACGTTTATATGAAAACTAGATACTTAACAGTCAGATCTTTAAAATATATACTAAAGTAATCAGTTATATTTATTTTTAGTGAAAATGTTTATTTTTAGTGTGCTTTTAAATTCAATTTTTTTGAGATCTAATAGTATAGCCAAACGTGGCCTTACTCGAAGAAGAATATGATAAGAAAAGCAAAAGCTGTGGCTTTTAACGATTGTAAAATCTCACAAGAGGATTACTTTCCCCTTTGTTATATTTTTAGTAAAAGAAAATATACCTTTTTAAGATGACTTTCTATTGTAACCGAAATTTTATCTAGAAAACAAAGTAATTATTAATACAGAGTAAATGACAGTTTCGTATATGTTTTCAAATATACTTTTAATCCATTTAAAGTTGTTTTTTTCCAATAATTTTCCGTTCCTAAAATGCCAAAAGTGAAATTTTATACTAAATTAGAGAAAAATATATTTTATTACCCATAAGATATATCTTATTCTTTTTTTTTTATAAAGCTGAATCACTTTTGTAGATGTTGTCTAGATTAAAATTTGAATTTTCCTATCTAGAAAGTAAAATTAGTCAAATATAAAATAGAACTAGAAAATTTTTTATTTTAATGGGCAATTTACTTACACAACAAAGAAAATCGATAAAAGAAAATAAAACTTTAAACAAATCTGAGTTCAAAATGAGACAACTAAATAACATCGAATTAAGAGTAATTTAAGGAGACGGCGAGATCCCGAAAGCTTCGGAATCCAGCTAAATGTGAGATATACGGATATAGTTAAATCCGTTACTAAATAAGCATAACGAAGATTTGGTATAAACAAATAGTTTACATTTTTCTTGAGATTGGTACCTCAATATATTATTAAATTTTAATTTGTCTAATCAAATTCATTTAAAATTATCTTAACTTCAGTACAAAAATTTAACTCTTAATTCCTTAAACAACTTTATACAAATTATTTGAATGTGAATTTTGGCATTCACACATTCCCACAAGTTCTAATATTCTAAGTGACAAATAATAGAATTAATCTCATCCAATGTATTTCCTAAATGGTTAGTAATTAGTTTATATCACTTCGCGTTGGCAAACATTTTTTTTTCATTACATTTTGCTATCTTTAGTTGTTGCCTAAAAAATAACATCTCGTATGACATTAAAGTTTATATATGGGAAAACATTAACGCGTTGAGTATTTCTTTAGGAATTTATAAATTACTATCCAATACGAAAATAACTTGATTTATTAGGTTTTTGTTTTCTTCTACGAAAGGTAACAAAATTTATTTGT
The DNA here is from genome assembly GCA_028015245.1 of Cardamine occulta. NCBI lineage: Eukaryota > Viridiplantae > Streptophyta > Magnoliopsida > Brassicales > Brassicaceae > Cardamine > Cardamine occulta. The sequence goes on along the minus strand of CM051379.1, from coordinate 16,074,082 downwards.
GGGATATTTTGTTATAGAGGTTCCTATAAATGAAACGAAATAAGAAATATATAAAATAAGAAACCGCTTTGGGGTATTTCTAACATACAGGTTGATTTGTGTAACAAAATGAAAAATTCTTGTTTGTCTTCCATTTTAACCCTCCACTGTACTTCTTTTTGTAACGTATTTTTTCCTTTTCAGTTGTAACGTTCTAAAATAGAACCAGCCACTTGTCGTAATAACATGCAATTTGTGTGTGTGCATGGACTTCTAGACCAGCTTTAAATTAATTATGTTTCCGAAAACCAATGAACGATAATAATCACAAGAAGTTACAGAAACTAAATACAGTACTATAGAACAATGATGCTGTTTGACCCAAAAAATAATTAAAAAATAATGATGCTATCCAGACTCAACTTAGTATTTAAATTGTTAAAAAAAACGAGCGGAGTAATCATGGACAAGGGACATCTCATAGCATGATTTGGACTTTGGGCCTATAAAGTAAATAATGTTTAGGCCTTTAGGCTCATTTTGATGTGGTATTAACTCAGTGATTGTGTGAAAAAACCAGTTTAGTTGGTATTCTCCGGTTAGTGATTTTCTAAACTTAACCAACAAAAAACACATTGTAAATTCGAGTCATTTGAATATGAACTAATACATCTATCTATAACATGAACTAAGATCACACAAATAAAATCAGTTTGCTCCCCCTTAATCATGGTTGTCTTCTTCTTGCAGAAGTCTTTGCTTTGTGTTCCCCACACTAGCAACAATCTCTTCTCAAGGTGAATCTCTCTCAAACTCCACAGCAACACAAACTTCACACAAGCATATAACAAATTCTATTTGGGTTCTCTGTTTTTTGACAGTAATCTTGTGTATCTCCCCAAGACTGAACACATCTTCTTCTTATACCAAAGACGTCAACGTCTCCTTCATTTTCTAATAAGGAATAATATAAAACGCAATCACAAAGTTAATGTTTAGAGAGTAAGTCGTTTAGCACATCTCCACATATAAAGAAACATGTATAATTCTCTAATCACACCAAGTGAACAAAAAGGCAACCACTATAAATTCCTAATATTTTAGCCAAGATAATACTTTCTCTACAAGTTAAACCCAAATAAAGAATCTAATTAAATAAATATAATTTCTAATAATAATAGATTCAACACTCTCTAAAACATCCTCTCTTCTAAGTGATTTTATCAACATTGATAACATTGATGTACTCTCTACTCTCTCATTTTATCTTTCAAAACTGTATGACTTAATTGTCATAGCTATGTATCTTTTAATTATGCATTTTCAATAGAATACCTTTTATCAAAAACCTAATATATATAAACTGTATGTATATATACTGTATGCATTTTCAATAGAATACCTTTTCAAATTGTTATGATTAAAAAGAAAACTAATTTATATATACTGTATGTTGCATTTAACCCACAAAGTAAAATCGGTCTATTTTCATAGTTTTACTTTTCAGTGGAGCTCCAATTCTTGAAGCAAATTGGTCATGAATCGTCGTGAAGTGTCTCTCTTTCTAAGATTGGACTATAGATTTCACAATGTGGCAAAAATCTGTTGTGTCGTGTTATACACCTTTTTTTTTTGTTTGTTTTGTATTTTTGTAGTGTAGACGTAAATAGAATAAAAACCTCTCTTTTTGTTTGTTTGTTTGACTTCTATCCCATGTTCCAAAAATTGGTAGGTGATAGTCGGACAGTAAGGGTGGGCCTAGCGTCTAATCAATAAATCGAAGATTAAACATGGATTAATCAGAGATTAATTTTAGGGTTTTAAGACTATTTTAATGTTTTTAAATATATTAATGAATTATAATTAAAAAATTTCTATAATATTATTTTTAAAATTGGAATAAACACATAAAAACGTATTTTTAAGACAAAATTTTAATGAAAATCATAAAATTTTGTCTTAAAAATACGTTTTTATGTGTTTACTCCAATTTTAAAAATAATATTATAGAAATTTTTTAATTATGAACATAAGTTATTGTAAAATATCACAAAAACTCCTAATATAAATGTTTGAATAACAAAAAAAAAATTATCTAGCGACGAAGGTGGACCTAACGATGAATGTGGGTCTAGCGAGTAGACGGAGAGTAATCGGAGCTAGGCAGAGATTTTTAAAACAGAGCTTCTACCTTTATATTTTGAATTTAACAACTTTATTTGAATACACTGTTTTCTGAATATAAATTTAGACCGTGTTGTGAATCAAAATGAAAACTATTAGCTTGTTAGCTCCTGAAACTTATATAATATACGATTTTATCTCTTTTATGTTTCAGAGTAATCAATTTGGATATATCGAACCAAACTGAATAATTAAAAATATGAAATGAACCTTTAACACTTTAGTTTAAGGGGTTTTGCATTCTTAAGTTGTAACTTGTAACAAACCAATCTATAGTACATTCAGTTTTATATAGGAAAGCAAAAAAGGACACTCTAACTGAAACCGAATCGAGATCCCAATTAAACATTCCTAAGTCGCTAATTTTGTTAGTGTGTTAGCTTACCAGAATGCAGAATTGCTGTAGTTAATTAAGGTAAACCGGTCTGAATAAATGGAACCAATAACAATAAACAAGTATACGTTGTAAACCAATGAACCGGTTTGGTTTAAGTTTGAACCGGCTGTGAGAGTCGTCCTTTTAGATTATTAGTTTTAGAACGCGGCGGAGAGGTTGGAGACGGTGGAGATGGCGGTGAGACAGAAAGCTATGGGGAAGTTGCCGAAAGGAAGTTCCTAAGCAATCCAATATTTTTTTGCCATCTCTCAGACGAGCTTTCTCTCTTTACGATCAGATCAATCTCATCGATAATGTTCCTGAAGAACAGCTCCGTTTCCAAGAGTAATCATTTATCAAATTCTCTTCCATCTCTCTGATTCATGCTCCTAATTTGATCGTTTCAGTAATTGGAATTTGGATTGGTCTTTGATTTTGCAGATTTGATGCGACGAGTTTTACAGTGAATTGAGTTAAATATGAAGGAAGCTTGCTCTGTGTTGGTAATTTGCTAATGTCATGGAGCCCTCGTAACTTCTCTGATATCACAACGGATAGGTACTGTTTCTCTTCTCTTCAGCTTGAATCTTGAGTAACTAATGAAAGCTTAGAGTTAAGTAAAAGACGTTGCAATTTCATAAAGTTATATACAGTATTCTTGAATCTTGAACAACTAAAGAAAGTTCATTGTGCTTTTGGATTACTTTTAGATATTCTCATATTCAAGATGTTCATAAGTTTTGGCATAACACTTTACATGTCTATTCCATGGATGCAGCTTGTCAATCTTCCAGACAGTTCGACCAATTCCAGGTAGTTGAAATGAATTCTAATTAGAAACTCTAAGCCAGTTTGCTACTGGCGAAAGAGTAAAAACTTTTTACACATTATTCAAGTGTATCATCAGTGGTTTCTGAATGTTTTTCCTCTACACTCTCTAGAGCTCTTGATTATTGGGCGTGGAAGATACAACCATCCACTTAATCCTCAAGTGCGTCAGTTCGTAAAGTCACTCGGGATGAAGCTTGAAACAGTTGATTCTGTATGTATTTTCATTCCAGCTTCTTGTATCTTCTTCCTTCGTTCTATCCAAGTCCTTGTGCTGTTTGTTTGGAATATTTCTTTGTGCTTATTGATTAATTCATTCCCTATTCTATCCAGCTAAATGCTGCATCCACTTACAACATACTGAATGAGGAAGGCATGATCGTAGCTGCTGCTTTGCTTCCTTATGGAGTTACATCGTAAGAAACTCAGCACCCTCTCGTCTCTTGAAGAACAAGTTTTGAACAACTCGAGCTCGATCTTTATAGTTGAAACATCAACACGGTTTTGTCTAGTGTAAATGAAATGTTTCACTCTCTTTGTTTGCAATATTGAAACTTTTCTTGTTTCACAGCTTATATGAATTGAGCTTGTATGAGATCACCAGTACCCGCACCAGGCCCTCACCCTGCCTTTGGTATACCATCTAATCAGCAAAGAAATCAAGCGCCGAGCTCAAATCTTCAAGAAGCAGTAGCTGATGGGGGAAAAGGTCACTTTAATTATAAGAAAAAAAAGATATTATCAAGCTTAGATGAGTTACATGATTTCTCCAATCTCTCACAACTGTGTGCGCTCTGATACCGCTTTTGTGATGATAAACGATTGGACTTTGAAAACTCTGATTCATTCAATACATGACACTGGCTTATATAGCCTTCCATGAAACAGACTGAAAATTAAACGACTCAACTCAAACTTGCATAGGATTCGGTCCACTTATTGACTCAGAAACTAACAACTAGTTGAAACCATGACTCAATCAACTTCTGCTTCTTTATTTCCGGTTGTCTTGCTCCACCAGACAGTTCCCAGCCTTCCCTGCAATTTCAAAGACTTTGTTAATCTCTCCCGTTTCTATACACTCCCGGATCATCATACAACAAGTCTCTTTATCCGCCATCTGGTTCTCACACATCTTGTCAAAAAGCGACCAAGCTTCTGTCTTCTTACCGTACTTGAGCAAAAGCTTCAAAGCTGTTTCTGATACGTAACCACTATCAAGAGCAGAATGGTACCATTCCATGGCTTCCTTGTCTTTCCCTTGCTTAAACCAGTGCTCCATGAATTCCACTCGCGACATCGCAATCTCGTCAACATATTTCCCATTGATATTGCTATCACCCATCCGCTTCAGATGTTCGAAAATTTCAGTTGCCTTGTAGATGTTCCCACGAGCCAAATACCCGCGAATAAAATCAACGTGGAAGAAATCGTAACCGCTAATGAAGAGACCAAAAGCTTCGTCGATCCTTGCGGCATTAATAAACGCCTCCACCATAGCACGAGGCACTAGACGAAACTGAGCGTACATCTTTACGCGGCAGTAAAACTTCATAGCCTCGTCCACACGACCTTGATAGCTAAGAGCATCGAGGACGTGACAGCAAGAAGCGTAGTTAGGTGGTAAACAGTTAACGTTGTAAAAGTAATGGAATAGTTCGTATACCTCCTCGTATCGCTTCTCAACCAACATTCCGCCGATGACACGTTGGCAAGTCTCAGCGATTTGGGTTTTGGTTTTAGTGTCTTGATGGGTTTCGGGAATGGGCAAAACAACGAGACGCGCGTACTCAGCGGCTGTATCGAGGTAAGACAGATCGGTCAAGGCCTTAACTACGGACCAAACATGGGTGGGGGAGGTGTAATCGAACTTGGATAAGAGATCTGTGGGCAGCTGCAGGGGAGGTAAGGAAGGGTCTCTCGGAACGGGGAGGGGGTAGGCGGCGGAGATGGGAGTAGAATGGTTCTGGAGGGGGAGAGAGGAGACTTGACGGCGGATCTGGTAGATCGGAGAAGAGAAAGAAAGTGCGGAGCGGAGGCGGAGGCGGAGGCGGAGGAGAGACATGATCTGAGAAGATCTAGGGTTTTTTACCATTTACTTATTTCAACCGTAAAGTAGAATACAATTTAATTACTGCCTCTATAGGGCCCTGCTTACTCTTCTAGCAGGCCCAACGGAAATTTTTATCTACTCTATTCTAATTAATGACGACATGCAGACCGCAATAATGATATTCAAATTCAAATCATTCCTTATTATTAGTTGTGAAGAACGTCAAGGAATGAAGAAGAAGTAAACTTAGAAATATCGATCCCGTTTGATCTCATTATCGAGCTTTCCCGGCCAAGGAAGGAAGAGAAGAAGAAGAGGAAGAAGAGATCACTTGTACTAAAAGATCAATCACAACAACGCCGTTTTGAATCGCCAAACTTCATTTTATTTTCCGCGTCTACACCCTCGTACTATTAATATTATACATATAGACCTTTATATTTTCTTTTTAATCGGAAAGACCCTGTATCTTGATAGCCACGTCACCCCTTCAACTTTTAAGTGCTTTGGTTCTTCTTATTCTTAGGTTAACTAATGGGAAAAAAGAAAGAGAGAGAGAGAGAGAGTCAATTTAGGGTTCAAGAGAAGCGCCTCCTCCACCATGATGCACTACAAGAAATATGGGCATTGATTTTTAGGATAGCACAATTTTGCTAAGTGCTATAGGATAGGCTGGAGTGAAACACTTTATTATACTCCTTGTGTTTTACTTTATTCATTTTAAGTGTTTTTTAGGTTTTCAATGCAAATGTATGATGAAAATTCTAATTTTACACATATTATTTTAATATTATGACCAGTAAAATAAAACCAAACATACATTAATTAAAAATAAAACAGAAAATTAATTATTTTTTTAATATGTGTGAAAAACCTAAAACTACATATAATATGAAACAAAGAGAGTAGCTAAAATGTTGAACCGTAATTTTTGCTATTAAATGATTAAGCGGGAAGCCAAAAAAACGAATGGTGATGAATTGATCAAAAAGACATGTAGAGTGTTATGCCAAGATAGAGAAGGCATTCCATAATCAATATGTAATAGACATGTCAAGTGTTATGCCAAAACTTTCAAATTCAATAACGTCAAGGAATGGTGACATTGAGCAAAAAGATATAGAAGGCATTCCATAATCAATATGATCCATTATGTTGAGGAAGAGATATCACAGAAAAGATGTTATCATTGACCAATTAGCAAGTTCTCAGGTAAACAAACCTTGTATTGATTATTAGAGAAGTCAAATCAAGTAATCAGCAGAATAAGTAGTTCCAGTGATATAAAGCTGAACAAGAGAGAAGAAAAGGAATTTCATGGACACAAGAAGAGCATTGGTTCTTTTTCTTCTTTGAAAAAATGTTACCTTCGTTTATTTTCTTAGATTGTTTATTCTGAGTTAGAAAAAAAATGAGTATTTATTTGCGATATCAAAAAAATTAAACTCAAATAGCAACTAGCAAATCATGCTTATTCGGCTAAGCCCAATTCATCGACACGGAGTCAAGAGACGATATAGCATTCATGACAAAATATAGGTGACAAAATATAGGTCTATACAAATGGTCTAACTCAAAAAGACTTTAATATACAAACTGAGAGAATAACTCAAGAATCCAGTGGGGTTGTTTTATCATAAATCTTTGTTTGTTACTTTATTTGCTTACCGAAAAATAGACATTTGTTTTGAGATATTGTGATATAAATTTACATGTTAACTATGTAACGAAGTTGAAAACAAACGAAAATGATGATAAAACACTTTTTAAAACAACATTTAAACTGTTAAAGACAAAATATTAATGAAGAAACTAATAACACATTCATCCGCGTAAAACGGGTTCCGCCCTAGTGGATTAAAAAGATGAGGACCTCGATGACAGACCAAAGTCCATTATTAAGACGACCTCAAAGATGTAGCATAATCAATGATGAATTTGTTTCTTGCTAAAACAATTTTTATACAACTATTTAAATTAAATTATACATTTCAAAACAATTTTTATATGCATGAAATTATATCAAAAATCAAATGTTTTATAAAATAACTGAAATTAGTCAAATATTAAAAAGATTATTAAAAACAATTTTTATTATCCGCGCGGCAAAGCGCTGGTTGGTTCCTAGTTTACATAGTGTAAAAACGGGTTAAACTTATAAGACATACATGTATAGTTTTTGATAACTTAATTAATGCCCCAAAGAATTTATCTATAATATATCAAGCATAGGCTTCATCTCTTTTAGACAAACACCCGATCCTGGTTATAGTGAACCGATACGATGCAGTTTCATGAGATAAAGCCTAGTAGTGGAGAGTCCAACAAAATATATTTAATTGGTTCATCTCCTTGGCCCCATAAAACTACATTTGCAGGTAGAAGTTACGTTCTTCACAACTAATAATAATGAATGATTTGAATTTGAATATCATTATTGCGGTCTGCATGTCGTCATTAATTAGAATAGAGTAGATAAAAATTTCCGTTGGGCCTGCTAGAAGAGTAAGCAGGGCCCTATAGAGGCAGTAATTAAATTGTATTCTACTTTACGGTTGAAATAAGTAAATGGTAAAAAACCCTAGATCTTCTCAGATCATGTCTCTCCTCCGCCTCCGCCTCCGCACTTCCTCTCTCTTCTCCGATCTACCAGATCCGCCGTCAAGTCTCCTCTCTCCCCCTCCAGAACCATTCTACTCCCACCTCCGCCGACTACCTCTTCCCCATTCCGAGAGACCCTTCCTCACCTCCCCTGCAGCTGCCCACAGATCTCTTATCCAAGTTCGATTACACCTCCCCCACCCATGTTTGGTCCGTAGTTAAGGTCTTGACCGATCTGTCTTACCTCGATATAGCCGCTGAGTACGCGCGTCTCGTTGTTTTGGCCGTTCCCAAAACCCATCAAGACACTAAAACCAAAACCCAAATCGCTGAGACTTGCCAACGTGTCATCGGCGGAATGTTGGTTGAGAAGCGATACGAGAAGGTATACGAACTATTCCATTACTTTTACAACGTTAAATGTTTACCACCAAACTACGCTTCTTGCTGTCACGTCCTCGATGCTCTTAGCTATCAAGGTCGTCTGGAAGAGGCTATGAAATTTTACTGCCGCGTAGAGATGTACGCTCAGTTTCGTCTAGTGCCTCGTGCTATGGTGGAGGCGTTTATTAATGCCGCAAGGATCGACGAAGCTTTTGATCTCTTCTTTGGCGGTTACGATTTCTCCCACTTTGATTTTATTCGCGGGTATTTGGCTCGTGGGAACATCGACAAGGCAACTGAAATTTTCGAATATTTGAAGCCGATAGGTGATTGCAATGTCGATGATCAAGATGTTGAGGAGATTGCGATGTCGCAAGCTGAATTCATGGAGCACTGGTTTAAGCAAGGGAAAGACAAGGAAGCCATGGAATGGTACCATTCTACTCTGGATAATGGTTACGTATCAGATACAGCCGTGAAGCTTTTGCTCAAGTACGGTAAGAAGACAGAAGCTTGGTCGCTTTTTGACAAGATGTGTGAGAACCAGATGGCGGATAAAGAGACTTGTTGTATGATGATCCGGGAGTGTATCGAAACGGGAGAGATTAGCAAAGTCTTTGAAATTGTAGGGAAGGCTGGGAACTGTCTGGTGGAGCAAGACAACCGGAAATAAAGAAGCAGAAGTTGATTGAGTCATGGTTTCAACTAGTGGTTAGTTTCTGAGTCAATAAGTGGACCGAATCCTATGCAAGTTTGAGTTGAGTCTATAAGTTGCTTCAATGAGTTAAACAATTAACTCTCTACTAATTTTAGCTTTTGCTGTCTTTCATCCTCATAAAAAGAGAGAAAAAAAGAATTGCAAAAAGAGCCATCCATATCTAATCTTAACTACACTTTATTTTCTTGTTAAATCTTGTGGGTTTGAACATAAATGAAAGAAAAATAAGAAAATGTAATGCCATTTACCTCTCTAGAAGCAATTTTGAATTTTATTCTGTTGATAGACCTGAAAAATAGCTCACGCTCAAATAGTTAGAAATTTTCTTTTATGTCAAAATGAGCATTACAATCCAATCTCTTATACCTCTAAATAATGAAGATATGGATGTTCCAAAGAATACAGTCTTTTTAGTTAGCTTCCATGAGTAATGCCTTGGAACATCGATTGGGTTTAAACTAGAATCATGATCGGCAAACACCTATAATAATATAATGAACACATCATAAGTTTCAGTGCAAATGATTAAATGAAACAATCGGATATATTGGAGTTAGAAGTGTTACCTCATTTACTTGGAAATATGTTCCATTGAGTGGGAAACTACCCCTCATTGCAGTTTTACAAGGTATCTGCATGAATTCATGCGAGATATTATTTTGCATGAATTTACAAAGTATTATATTGTCGGAGTAAGTATAAGTGTCGATAGCAGCAAATAGTTTTCAATGCAATTTCTTACTAAGATAGTCCCTCTCACAGTCGGTGATTTCGCTTCTTTAATGTTGTTGCATGAGAAACAAGCCTCCTCATCACAAAGTTTACCACTTTCTTGGGAGGTACATTTGCTTGCAGCTGGTTGGACGCAGTCAGCCGTCTCACCTATTTTACAGCCATAGTGGTTAAAGAAACTTCCTTTATCGATGTGGTCAAATGATCAATAGACTTGAACATCATTTCATAGTTCTTAATTAGACTATCTGGTGTCCAGATCGCAAGCAAATAACATGATGGGTCGTCATGTTCCCTCTTCTCTAACTGCCCTTACAAACACATACAGTTAGTGTATTGTGAATACTGAGAGCACTACGGCATGTGTCTTGATCTTAGTTATTTGACATACCTCATCGAGAAGAGGATGCCAGTCCGGCAGTTCATAACTGCAAAATACGGGAAAAAGCAAAATACAGAATCAAGTTTTATATATCTCACGCTGAACAGAATTGTTACTTTAGCTTCCACAAATCAAGTTTTTTTTTTAGTAATTCTTTGTCACATAACCTGTTAGTATTGGGGAATTTCACTTCTTCCCAACTTACAATAAATGCTTCCCAACTTAATATTTAGGAGATTGTGTTTCATGGATCATTTCCAACCTAACAGAGAAAAATGAATACGTACACTTGGTGTTCTGTCCTTAGCCGGCTAATATTCTTGAGCTTAGGCATTGGAACAGAAGCGGCTTCAGAAGTTAGCGCAACTAAAGCTGAGGACATGTCTCTGTCTGGTAGTTCCATTAATTTCTTCAAGTTACTGGTTAACGCATCCATGTTTAGCCTGATTGTAGGAATTTCTTCAGGATCCTCAAAAAATGCATCCTCTATGTCAGCTATTGTTACTTGCGAGCATTCTGGCTCCGGTGATGCTGGCTCTTCGATAATTGGCTCACAACATGTGACCTTGTTTGCTGTTTCTGAGTGCGTTGCTACTTCTGACCCTTTCTCTCTTTGCAATGACTCTCGTAGGTGTAGAGCCAAAGGATTTTTATCAGGTGTCTCTGTACCGGGTAAAGCAAGCCTTGTACTATAAAACAAGTAAAGGTTACTAAATCTTTGGTACCAACTCAGAGCTTTTTAGAAACTGACTATTTCTCAAAAAGGCTTCCTCAAAATTGTAATAAAGAGAACATGTTGTAGCACCTTGCAAACGTACTCGCAAAGTGTCTGCAGTGTCCTCTCATGGGACATTCATTGCAATTAGGTTTGCTCTTTGTGCAAAACAACTGAAACAATAGTCTAACTAGATTTAAAAACCTCGTCATGTGTCCTACCGGTTTTCTCATACAAGATATATGTCAGAATTGTTTATACATACCTTTCCAAAAGTAATCATCTGGTACTGTAACTCATACCTGTGAGATGATAGGGCATTAAAGTGATGAATGGGTGTATTAGCTATACATGAGGTATGAAAAAATTAGTTAATGATAAACGTGATAAGAGGTCCCTGCAATGTTTTTAGGTCGAGTTTGCAGAGACATGGCTAGAGATACTTTTGAACAGAATCAATCACAGGATACCTGGATAAACCAAACTCAAAGATGTATCCGGGATAAAGTACACTTACTAAGAAGGACTATTTTGTAGAGTTCTTACATTTCTAAGAGATGCAACTGAAGTGACTCCGGGAGCGGCTGCAGGGGTACCCATCCTAATCTAACGGCTATTCGCCCAACATTTATATCAACCTGTCAATTAGTGTTACCTCAAGTTCATACACCATCACTTTTTACATGGGCAAAAAAAAAATAATGATCCAGGCTTACTGGGAAGGCAAGCTGGTGCAGATTAGAAGCCGTACACACTCCACAGTTTTTAGGCCCAATCCTTCAAAGCTTAGAAGAAATTCTCTGCATGATTGTATAATATATGAGAAATACGTGATACAGTTTTGGATCATTGACTCTTAACTGCCTAATTAGTAATTTATATATATATATATATATATTGTTGTTCATAAAGAAGAAATCAAATCCTTTTCTATCAAACTCACTTAGCTTTGTCAGGTGGAACATCTATCAACCATTCAAGATCAATACTTCCATGTTCCAGGACCAGTCGTTCAAGGAAGGCCTGCATTATTTTCATATTCAGAGTCGAAAACTTAAAATGGAGGTTGTCAATAAATTTGACCACCTATATCAAATTGTACCTGTATACGTTCCGCAATTTTATGGTTCATCCCACGAATCTTTATTAATTCGGCTAATTCATTAACATCCGCCATTCTTACTGCCTCCCAGTCCACATAGTCCATTTTGCTTGTTGTTTTTTCTCTTTTTCCTTCTCTACCCCTCTTTCTTAAGCGATCCCAATCAAACCCCTCTTTCTCCTTCTTCAAACCCTTTTTTCTTTTTACATTCAAGGTAGCATCATCCACAGGATTGAGCCCTTTGAACCATGAGTGTGGATGCTGCCTTGAGTCAGGAGGTAATGGTTTTTTTGTGCCTTCTTGGATATCAAGACCACCGACCTCTTCTATGTGTCTTGTCAAAGGAACGCTGCTAGAGCTTCCAGACATCTCAAGGTTGCTAGGTACTGGAAAAGCTGCAGCAAGGTTCATGAAAGCAGAACTACATGGAAACAATAAAAAACAGAAAAAAAGTTCTTTTTGTGACTTGTTGCCGTCTTTGATTTAGTTGCGACATGGAGTTATATAAGAGCTTATACCTCGATAAATGGTCACTAACGTTGTGGGTGAGAAACATCCCAACAACAGAATCTACTATCGAACCTTTCCAAAATGTGAAGCGCCCATCCCCTGTTAAAAAACAAAGACCATAACAAGAAGTTATAATCAAATACTAAATAATAAACGCATGGTAAGAAAATATGCAACATGAAAAGTTTGGTGTATTACCTTGTACACAATGCATTTGTTTTAGAAAACAGTCTGCTCGTTCTTTATACACATTTCTTTCTTCCTCCCACCATTTCTCCTTTTCATCTTCATTACTATCGCTATTCTTATTCTCCATGAGGAGTTTCCAACTTGTTTCAGTGTCAAGTTCAACCTTAGGTCGTGCACACTGTTTTTTTGACAGGAGTTGATGGCACAATTGCTCCAGCACCACTGCTGATCTCTGAATTCCTTTTGCTCGAGCTCACTCCCATGTCAACTGGTAACTGCTGAGAAACTTCCATAAGTTTATTTATGGAACACATTTTCTGGACTCCATTATGGCCTGTAGTTCTCTTCTTTATTGTTGTGGCTATTTGATCCAATTCAACTTCCATAAGTTTATTTATAGAACGCATTTTCTGGACTCTAGCATGACCTGTAGTTCTCTTCAATATTGGTTCAGGTTCAAACTCTAATGCTTGTCTTCACAATTTCTTTTTGGCTTGACTTGAAGTTTCTCCAACCACCTTTGGCCTATGCCTCGTTGGCTTATGTGGAGTCTTGATCTGTTGAGAAATATTGTTACTCTCCACTGCGCTGAGATTACCTGTTTGCATTATCTCTGTGGTTCCTGCAATAGAGAATCAAATGAAAAATTTCTCAGAAAACTCTCATTGAATCTTTTAATGCTTCTTGAAAAGCTAAGACATCAATTTCATCAGCCATCTTAGTTGCTGAGGCATTATTAGCCCAAGGGGTATATAGAATGCTCATGTGTTGGCTAGAGCCAACAAATCGCTGAATGACAAGTGATCAGTCATATTGTTGTTGTCCCCACTGCGTGAATTACCCAACAGTTTATAAGCGGAAGAATTCAAAGTTAAAAGTAAAAAAGGGCAAAAAAAAACAAAAGTTACAGATCCAAAATGTAAAAAAAATCTACCTGTGGAATCAACGGCTTTTGTTTTTTTGGTAAAAGTCTCGACTGAGAAAAACTGTTGTGGTAGCTGAGGGAACACCAGTGATGGAGAGAGCTTTGTTCGGAGACACGTTGTTTGATTAAAAAAAAGTCAGGTTTTTCTTTTTGGGTCGGTAAACCAAAGCCCAATAATCTAAAGGCCTTTGATTTTTTGAAGGAATCGAAACTGGAGAATCTATCAAAATTATTATCTCCAGGTTTGATCTAGCTAGTGCTCGACATTCTATGGGAACTTTACGTGTCAACAGCACTCTCTTAGACCTCAAGTAACATCTAATAAAATCAGATTTTTATGGTGCTGATTTTTAAAAACGTTGAAATCTAATTACATTTTATGTTTAAAATCAGCACCATAAAAATCTGATTTTATTAGATTTGCTTGAATGACTCTGGTTTATGATAACTTGGTTTTTTAAATTAATAATACTTTGATAATTATGGTTTATTTAGATTGATTGAATGATTTTTGTTTTGGATATATCCGAATCCGAAGTTACTTGATCCGAATCTAACCCGATTCTATAAAATATCTAATTGGGTATCTCCGAATATCCGAACATCCAAAACAGCTGACCCGAATTCGAACGGATATCCGAATGCCCACCCCTATGCGCATGTGACATGGTAAATTCTAAAATGGTTCGGAAGCTGTAAGTGTAAAATTTTATTCGGTTTAATCCAGTTATAGTTGAACCAATTTAAACTTTAAAAATATATAAATTTTTAAACTCTATAAAAATTTCAAAATATTAATGATATTTATAATCTATAAAAACTTTTAAATATTAATAATATTTAAACTCTACGAAATTTTTTAAAAAATTAATAATATTGAAACTCTACAAAATTTAAAATATATAGAAAATAGGATCATTTAAAATAAAACTTTAAAATTGACCCAAATTATAAGTCTTTAAATAAATGATTTGTTAAAAAAATAGTACACAGATGTTTAAGAAACCAAAAATATTTTGTATTTCCTTTTGTATTTTTCATAATCAATACATTAACAATAATTAATCTAACCCGATTCTATAAAATATCTAATCGGGTATCTCCGAAGATCCGAACATCCAAAATAACTGATCCGCATTCGAACGGGTATCCGAATGCCCACTTTTATGCGCATGTGACATAGTAAATTCTAAAATGGTTAGAAAGCTGTAAGTGTGTAAAATACTCAAAATAAAGATTTTTGAGTTGATATTTACTGTATATATTTTCCAAAATACAAATGATATCATTACAGAAAAAAGATTTTATGACCAACTTACTCAATATTTATCCTTTTTTTTGCGCCTAACAGAAAATCTTTATTTTTCCTAATAACGAAGATGATTTAAAATATTTGTAAAAAGTCATGACAACAGTCTTGATCTTAGTCTATTTTTTGTTTTGGTCAAACAAAGAATAAAAGAAATGGACCCAATTAATGGGCCCACACCATAGCTACGTTCCGGATTTTTGCAATTACGTGCACCATAGCTCACAGGGCTGAATTCTTAAACCCTTCTCTCCTTTTTTTGATCTTTAAAACGACTCTATCCGTTTATTCTGTTCACTCCCTCCTTTTTTTCTTCGAAACTCTCTCACTTGACTCCACTGAAAGAAGAAAGAAGAAGAAGAAACCAGAGGAATCGTAAAACCAGGATAAAAAATTTAGGGTTTCGATGATGTGGATTGAGTATTGCGTGTGGTGTAAGCAGGCCACGGTTTCGATTGATCATGTGGCGAGGAAGAAACGTTGCTCCGGGCGTATAACACGATCCAAGACGGTGGCTATGTAGCCGATTCTAAGCAAAACTGGTCTCTCCATTGTCACCACCGAGCCCAAGAATGGTTCCTCCGATGATTTCTTGTCTCTTACTTCTGGGAATTCGCAGAATCGTGGCTCTGATCCCGTCTCCATCTCCCCCACCGAGATGAATAGTGCTTCTTCCGATGATGTCATCGTCTCCATAGCAGATATGTCACACAGGTACCGTTTATTTCATTCTTTCTTTCCTTATGGACAAGTAACTTCTGCATAGTTAAATATTGCTTCATCCATTTTTACAGGTTCGTCTTCCTGCGACAGTTAAGGTAAATAAGCTTTTTGCTCGTCTATAAACAAATCTGGACGAATTGTTAAGTTACTTAAGTATAAAGATTGTTTCGAGTTGGTGTGTTTCTTGATCTTTAGAATAAGGCAAATGAGTACTTTAAGGAAGTGGAGGCTTATTATAACAAAGGAAAGTCAGGAAACGCCCTTTTTTGCTGGTTGTATCTACATTGCCTGTCGAGTATATTTTGATATGACTCGGTCTATGGAAGGTATATAGTTGAAACTTGAAAGATTCCTTGGTGTAGCTTCTGCCATTGTAGTTGAATCATTTTTTTTCAAAACCTTTTTTAATGTAGAAATATCCTCCGTTGCAAATGGAGCCACAAGGTTGGAAATTCTCCAGGCAATTGAGTTCGTAGCTGGGAACTGAACATGAACACAAATCGCTTGATGGATATCAAACCTGTTGACTTTATTGTGAGTTTGTAAATTAAGCTTTTGCTGCTGCAATGACCTCGTGGTTAATAGAGCTCTCCTTTAGTTTACTAACATTATATTCATCTGCAGAAACGGTTTTGCTCTAAACTTGGAATGGATAGCATAGAAGTTAAAGCTGTTCAAATAGCTGCAGAAAGTTATGAATGGTATACCTTCATTATTAGAGCAGTTTCTTGATCTATGTTGCAGTAGACTTATAATCCTTTTTCCTACTTGTTGCAGCGGAAGTAGGTCTCCTTTAACAGTTGCAGCAGGATTTGCATATGCCTTTGCTGGATATTCTTATGGGAAGAGGCTGCTCAAAGGTTTGTATTTAAATCTCCGTCTAAATAGCATCCCATGAGCAAAATCTGATCAGCTCTTCTCTTCGTCTAACTTATGTAAACTTAATGAGCTGCAGAAGTTGGAGAAGCCACTGGAGTTAGTGCACAGACGATATCAGAAACATACCAGGACCTTCGCCCATATCTCTCAACTGAAGTACCAAAATCGGCTGCCATGATAATGGAGCCGAAAAACACTTAGAATTTTTCGTACAAGGATACAGCAATCTCACTCAAGGAAGCTTTCGTCTATCCATTTTTTTTTCTGAAGCCCTTTATAAAGTTGTACATATTACTTCATGAATACTCAACAGAAAATTTAAACTCTCAGCTATATTGTTTTGTGAATTTGTCTAAATAATAATACATCATTCCGTCTTTTGTTACATTTTATGGTAAGACAGGAAGGTCTATGGAACTGAAGGAAAAGAAACTGGCACGGCCCTGAGCGATATGACAGAACATTAACGGTGCAGCTATGCGCTTTTGCAGGACTTTAATATCTTCTTTGCTTGGTGGAGAGTCCCTGTAAAAGAGGATGAGTGTATATTGATTAAGATGTGTAATGAAAAAACTTGCTTTCCTATAGTTGGGAAGTAATGAAAACGCTTACCCCGAGAAGCAAGCCACAAAGCTCGGTTCACCAGGAGAAGACTTCTTGAACCGGCTGTTTGGTAAATACACGTCAAACACTGATCTTGCATCAGAGATGTGAATATCTCCCAAGAGTTTGGTAACAGTATCATCCTTGTCTTCAGGGCATTCACCAGTACAAACTGACTCTTGTTCACCACTTGGTGTTGTAATTGCAGCATCCTTTGAGGTCCAAGAAACTCCATGCCTGCCTAGGATGTAACCTAGACCCTTTAAGTATTTATAAACCTCGTAATTTTCCCAACAGCAACCGGCGTTTTCCTCTGCAATTTTCTCATACAAGTCCTTCAATGGGATCACTATGTCATCCTCATTACCCAAGATCTGCAACTCTCCTATTTCACTCAAATACCTGCCAGAAGAAAATACGAAAAAAGGAAGAGACTTGATCAGATCTTTGAGTAAAAACTGCAATATTAAAGACTTGTAGTGTTTAGTTTGTCACATACAATGCCTCTTCTATGAAGCAATATGTTTTGCCACTACGAATGATTCCAGTTGTCGTCCAAAGTTTTCCCCTTTTGACTTCAACTTCAGCCATTCCTAATTCGGCAATCCAACGAGCCTTAGAAGATCCTGCTCTATAATGTACAAACACACAAGAAAAAAATGATTGTAAGAATAATTAGCTTAATAACGCGGACAGTCATTCAAAAACTAGTAGCTGAATTTAATCCACCTGAATTGTAACCTGGGCCCTGAACCACCAGAATGAAACTCTTCGTCATCATTCAGTGCGAAACCAGTTTCGTTTTCGCTTGAAGAGGAAGCTTCGCAGTCTTTTTTCCTCCATTAGCTTGAAGATGTTCTTGGGGGCAATTCGTCGAACAATTGGCGATCAGCTAGATCTGACTCTTAAATAAAGGTTTTAAATTTCGCAGGTCTCTGGTGTTCTTCTTTCTCCCTTTCTTTTGGTTTGAGTTTTATTATCAGGAATAAAAAATCAAGACCCGAACCGAACCGAATCGGATTAGACAGCATATTTCATTTTTTCCAAGAGTAAATGATTTAAAATGTTCGAATTCTATTTTTTTTTTCTGTCGAACTCTTAAACCCTTGCCATTCCCTTTCTCCTTGTGCACAGCTCGAACCCCAATGTCAATGGCGAACGACCAGGATTCAGATGAATGGATGGACTGATCTTCTCCATTCTTCGAATAAGCTTCTGGATCTAACAATGATTATCATTGTTACTCTCTAAACAATGATACCACTCATCTGATTTCTTCTTCTCTTTCATATTCAAAACTCTCACCATCCCATATGTTATACATTAATAACATCACTAAAATTCCAATCCCTCAATCATATTCTGAGGCAAAGAATTCCAAGGAATGGGTGGAGCGATTGATAAAGAAATTGATGCTACGAATACATTGGATATCACGAGTCTACCACCAGGAAAAAGAGCAGTAGGCTATAAATGGGGTTTCACGTTGAAATTTTATGTTGATGGTAGTCTTGAGCGATACGAGGACCGATTGGTTGTTAAAGGATACACACAGAAAGAAGGTTTGTATTACACTGAAACATTTTATCCAGTAGCAAAATTGGCAATTGTCAAGATGTTATTGAAAATTTCAGCTTCCAAACAATGGTTTCTCACTCAGTTAGATATATTTAATGCATTTTTGAATGGAGATTTAGAAGAAGTCATATATATGAGACTACCAGAAGGATATGCAGATATTAAGGGGGACATCCTGCCTAAGAATGTTGTATGTCGATTGAAGAAGTCAATCTATGGCCTTAAACAAGCCTCTCGGCTGTGGTATAAGAAGTTTTCAGAATCATTGTTGAAGTTCAGGTTCATTAAAGGTCATGGTGATCATACTCTTTTTGCTTGGAGTTACGGTGATGAGTTTATTGCAGTGCTAGTGTATGTTGATGACATTTTAATTATGAGTACTACTCAAGAGGGTGCTAATCAGTTGACAGAAGCATTGAAGCAGAGTTTCAAGTTGAGAGAACTTGGTCCTCTTAAGTACTTGCTGGGTTTAGAAATTGCTCGCACAACTCAATGTATTTACCTATGTTAGAGAAAGTATTCTTTAAAATTACTTGCTTCTGCTGGAATGCTTGCTTGCAAACCATCTTCTATACCAATGATACCCAACCTGCGCTTATCTAAACGAGATGGAGAATTATTGGAGGATAGAGAAATGTATAAAAGTCTCGTTGGCAGATTGATGTACTTAACAATAACACGTCCTGATATTACATTTGCTGTGAATAAGATGTGTCAATTCTCTTCCGCACCTTGCACAGCTCATCTTACAGCAGTTTTTACAAGGTGTTACAGTACATTAAAGGTACAGTGGGACAAGGTTTGTTCTATTCTGCAGATCTTGATCGTACTTTTAAAGGATTTGCTGATGCAGATTGGGCTCTTATCCGGATAGTAGAAGATCGACCACTGGTTTTACAATGTTCTTAGGATCATCTCTTATTTCTTGGCGATCTAAGAAACAACCAACAATCTCGAGATCCTCTGCTGAAGCAGGATATAGAGCTTTAGCTCTTGCATCATGTGAAATGGCATGGTTTTCTACTCTGTTATCAGATTTCAAGGTTCGAATCCCATGGTTTCTATATTGTTTTCTGATATACATTGCCACCAATCCTGTTTTTCATGAGAGGACGAAACATGTCGAGATTGATTGCCACACAGTCATGGAGAAGTTGGATTAAGGTCTGATTAAAATGCTTCATGTGAAGACTGCAGATCAAGTGGCTGACATACTCACGAAAGCTTTGTTCCCGAATCAGTTTGATCATTTGATATCCAAGATGAGTCTTCAAAACATATACAGCTCATCTTGAGGGGGACTATTGAAGTATGTATAGTATACCGGTTTGTAATTAGTAGAGTAATTACCGGTTAACTTAATCAATTGTATAGTATAGTTTTGGTTTAGCTTAACCCTAACTGTGTATATATACTGAAAAATCATTCTAGATCATTAATGAGAAATATCTTCATAACAAACTTTCTCTTTGATCACTCTCTCTCTCTAAGATCGTAATAGTTACAGCTACGGAGCTCTTTTACCATGAGATGGTGAAACCAGGATTCAAACCCAATTCGGTTACTTACGGTATCAGAATCGATGGGTTCTGCAAAAAACGAAAATTTGGGGAAGCATTGAGGCTCTTTGAAGAAATGGATCGTCGAGATTTTGATATCACAGTACAGACACTCACTACATTGATCCGTGGATCTGGTGTAGCTCGGAACAAATCTAAGCACGCCAACTGTTCGATGAAATTCCCAAGAGAGGTTTAACACCTGATTGTGGAGCTTATAACGCTTTGATGAGTACTCTCATGAAATGCGGAGATGTGAGTAGTGCAGTCAAGGTGGTGAAGGAGATGGAAGAGAAAGGAATTGAGCCCGACAGTGTAACTTTCCACTCGATGTTTATCGGAATGATGAAATCGAAAGAGTTTGGATTCAACGGTTTGGTTCCGAAAACACCAACAGTAGTGATGCTGATGAAGCTGTTCTGTCATAACGGTGAAGTCAATTTAGGATTATACTTGTGGAAGTATATGTTGGAGAAAGGGTATTGCCCTCATGGCCATTCATTGGAACTCCTTACTACTGCACTGTGTGCTTGAAGAAGAGCCAACGATGCATTTGAGTGCTCGAGGCAGACAGTGGAAAGAGGAAGGTGCGTGAGCTGTTAGGATTTTGGTTGTCAATTCGGTTTTGGTTCACTTCTTGGTTTAGTTGATGAGCTGTCCTTTGATATTATCTCTTGTGTGTTTGTCTTTTACTACAGCAAGGTAAAAGAGAGAGTTCCGTACAATGTTTGCTGAGAGTAAAGAGAGAGACATTGTCTTATAACCTAATCTCTATCATATATAAAGAGATTTAGAGAGTAAAGAACATAAGGGGAGAGTGAGAACAAGAGACAGAGAGAGATAAGGGATAACTTGAGAAATCTTGTATTGAGAACAATCTCTAGTGGATTCCGGGCTGGTCCCGGCGAGATGTAGGTGTTGCCACTCCGGCACACTGAACTCGTTAAACTTTCTGTGTGCTCCTCTTTTCTTTCAGCTCTGCATCATCTTCTTTATCTTTGCATCATTTATCAGTTTTGCTCTATCTTCTTCTTCTCCTTGCGACATTGCTCTGCTTCTGTTCATAAAAACAAACAGAGTTTTACATCTCATCTTGTGCGTTGAACACATTGAAAGCTTGAACCTTTGGAGAGGGTAAAACCTCACAAAGTGGTATCAGAGCCTTGTTGGCGAAGAAAGGCTCAAGCTTTATCAGATTGTTGAAGGTTTATCGTAAATGTGCAAACATTACAAAGAAAGGTGCAAGCTTTATAAGAAAAGCACCAAGCTTTGTCAAGAAAGTCGACACCTTTATCACGCCTTGATCTGATGAAAGCACAAGAGAAAAGGATGCTAAGAAATTGGTTCTAAAGTTTCGGAATCAAGAGAGCAAAGGGTTAGAGATCTTTAAGAAGATAAAGACAAAGGAGTAAGGTTCGGTCGAAACCTTGTGTTTGTAGAGGAAGCTTGTCGAGAGCTTGAAGACAGAGTAGATGCAAAGATTCAGGTAGAATGGACTCAAGTTTCTGGGAGATGTCGTGAAAGGGAAGATGACACTGGGTAGAAGCTGAGGATAAGAAGAGATAAGACCTGATATAAGTCAGATCTTAAAGAGACAGAGCAAAGCTATGGGACGAGTTTGATTCCGTGAGCGAGACAAAGATGTTTCCGGCAAGAGTCTTGGTGGCTTGGTTTTCAGTGACTGACGGAGACTGTAGAAACGACGGCAACCGTAAATCTCCGAGAAATTTGCATAGACGGTGCGTGGAGATTGGAGACGGTATTGCCATAGTCCTTTAAAAATCACCAAGAGATCTGGATTGAACAAAAAGAGTTACAACTCTTTTGGGGAAGAAGCTTGAGGGTTAGGGCTTGAGACGCCCAACTCGAGCTGATATGAACACCAGCGAAAATGCTGGACTCCGGAGACACCAGAGAGAGCTTCACCAGAAGTTGTTCAAGAGGGATCGTAAATGGTGGAGCAAAGGAAAAGTGATTTGGGCCTCATATTTTTCAAGATCTGGCCCATTGTATTTCTCCTTGGTTTTCTACAATTGAGCTTGATAAAATTACAGCCCAATACATGTTTTTTTTTTTTTTAAAGACAACGTGGGTAGAGAGATGAGCTTAACGCTGAAGGAACAGAAGTCGTCGATGACATAAGTTGACGGCGACGGAAAACTCACCGGAATTACAGAAATTCTAGTTGGTGATGTATTATCTCTGGCCTGATGATATCAGAAAGAGGTGAAGACTGGAGTATAACTTGTAATCGCGAGGCACTGAGGTCGTTAAAGGTGGTCTGAAGATTCACTGGCGGAAAACGAAAAGTTTTGGATTTGGGAAAGTAATTTGGAGGAAGACGACTGAATTGTGATAGTTATCGCAAGAATGTGTTCTCATTTGTACAACTGCGAGCTGAAGGAACTCATGAAGAAGAAGACTGGTCAATGATGGGAATTTGCTGAGAATCACAAGGCACATTTATCTGCACAGTAAAAGGAATCTAAATCTGATGAAACAAGAGTTTGTATGTTGACTTCTAACAAGGATTTGACAAGTTTCAGAATTGGATTCAATTGTTTTTTGCTTGGGTTAATCTAGCATGTTAAGGTCTGATGCAATGAAGGTTTCAAGGTATGAAAAAGGTTTTGAGTGAAGGGTTTGGTGCAGGATAATTCTCAGTGGTCATTATCAGGTTTTTCGGAGTTTGAAAAGATGTGCTTCAAGAGCATGGTGACTGTCTGTTTAAACATGAAAATTGAATGTGTTGTATCGAAAGTCTTTCTAATAATGAGTGTTAGGCGGCGTGTCTTGTTATATTAACAACGGTACAAGCTAGTTTTTCAAGGTGATCTGTTTAAACGGGGTGGTGAAAAAAGGGTAATGTAAGCTCCTTCTTTTCACAAGTTTCAGTTTGATACTTTGATTGTGGAAAACATGAGTCTAAGTTCTATGACTCAAAGGTGTATATCAAAATCAAAATATCAACATCAAGACTGCTCTGGGAGACATCAAGTACCTATTTCAGAAAAAATGACAAGGTAGTTGTGATGCTCTTTGTTGAAGTTTCTGATTTTGCTCAAAGTCCACTTATTTACAGAAATTGAAAGCTCGTTGGAACACAAGATTTGTATTGATTTAGCAAGGGACTGACTAAGATTCAGTATTGGATATTCATGCTGTATTTTTGGGATTTAATTCAGTTTGCTAAAGTCTGATACATGTGGTGTTGTAGTCACAGCCTCGGAGACTCATAAATTTCATGGGACTAAGGGACGCCTTAAAAGCTTGAATTTTATGGGTATTAGGCTGTTGAGTATCAGTTAAAGAGTTTTCTGGATTTCAGTTTGCAAAGAAGATGCAGAATGAGTATGGAGCAAAATCAAGTTATTTTTGGGTCAAAGAGAAATTAGAACTTCAAAGTCTGGGTGAGTTCTTTGAAATGGGGTTTTCTGCTGCAGGTTTTGTCCATGTGTAGTTGCTTGTTCTTGTGAATGTGTGTCTACAGTCGTTAGATCACTGGAGAACATGGAGCTATGACTGCTGTTTTTCAGAAGGAATGCAGTGAAGCTTGCGAGTTCGTTGTTTAGTGTCAGCAAGTCGTTTTTTTTGAATTCTTACTTTCAAGAAGTGTAAGCTCTTGATAAGGTTGCAGTAGCAAAGATTCATGTTTATTGGACCGAACAGAAGAATGCGTTCTTATCTTAGGAAGAGAAATTTTTTTTCTTAAAGAGATTAAATCAGATCTGCAGGCATCAAAGAGGATTCTGATTATTTGAAAGAACGTACAAAGTCCTATGCTCTATAGGATTGAGACATGGTTTGATGGTGTTCAACCTAAGTTATAACATCATCATAACATGGAGAATGCACCATGTAACAAGAGGACAAGGTTGCTGAAATTAATGTAAGGTCCTTGGTGGTTCTGCAGTTGCAAAGATTAGTAGCAGTGGCTGCAAGAAGAAAGAATCCATGGCTAAGCATTCTGTTACACTGAACAGGCGAGTGGATCAAAGAAATAAGAAGAGTTGTTTTACTCAGAGATATGATTAATTTCAGGTGGAGCAACGCTCATAAGATGTCTCAGATCAGAGTAGATCCTCTAGGGTCTTAGGATTATATGTTAGCTGAAGGAAGAGTTAGAGGACTATAACTCTTTGCTGAAAAGATCCCTGGAAGTTTAGTGTATTGAAAGAGACAAGTGCATGTGATGTGGAAACTGTCTCAAGCTGAAGGAAGGTTTATAGAGGATGGAAAATGCAGAAAATCAAACTGCATTTGGAAGAAAACAACAAGAAGGGAGTGTAAAGTTGTTTGTTTGCACCATGAGGAGTTTATGTAAGTATCTTCTCAAAGAAAGACAGTTGCAAGTCATTCAAGTGTAGTATTTTCAATTTTCAAGTATCAAGGCTTTGGTTCAAGTCTGAAAATTGAATGATAAAGAAGACAAGACTTTGGTTTAAGTCTGAAATTGAATGATGCAAGGTTTAAGTCGTTTGTTGGAGTCATGTATACTGGTTGAGGTATTGCATGGTTTATTTACAGTTAAAGATGGCATCAAGGGTTATATATTTGGTGTGGAAGTAGCTGTACATGATTGTCTCAGTTTTGTCACAAGGTTATGTCGACATGAGACAAGGTTTCAAGGTTGCTGGTAGTATTCAAAAATCTGCTGGTGATTGTTCTGTTTTTAAACAAGATAATTGAGCAAGGGTTCTGTTCAAGTTTGGGTTGTTTAAACAGGTTGTTGTGACGGTAATCTCAGGATATGCAGTGGTTCTTAACAGGCTGTTGAGATTGTTTACAAGGGTGAATCAAAGAGTTTCTGGTTTTTTTTTTGAAACGAAGGTGGTTCAATATTCTGCATTTGATTCAAAGAAAGTCAAGGGTTTTGGTCTCAATGCGCATGAGGAAATCCTAGAAGCTAGCAAGGGAATCAAGGTTTGCAGAGTTATTATTGGTATTTCAGTCACTGAAACATGCTTATGGTTTTGACAGACGCCATGGCGGAGAATGTGTGACTGAACCGTTCATAAGTTGTAAGGCTTATGGAGTTTTTTCTGTTGAGTTAACAAGCTGGAGGTGTTTCTTGACTTTGTTAATGGAGGGTTCTGAGTGATTATCTCAGGTATAAGTTATGAAGGCATCAAGAATTGATAAACAAAGAGTTGAGCTAAATACAAGTGTGTATTAAAGCTGTTTTCACAACTCTGGTTATCTAAAGATGTGTTGATGGCTCAGGTTTAATAGTGTGAGTCGTCACAGCTTAGGTGCATTGAACGTAAGTTAAATGCAGCAAAGATCATGTAGGTTT
Organism: Cardamine occulta; assembly: GCA_028015245.1. Classification (NCBI taxonomy): domain Eukaryota; kingdom Viridiplantae; phylum Streptophyta; class Magnoliopsida; order Brassicales; family Brassicaceae; genus Cardamine; species Cardamine occulta. Next base: position 16,048,457 of record CM051379.1, on the reverse strand, counting down.
AAGGAGATGAAGAACTTGATGTGAGAGTTTCAGGTGTTGAAGCTCAAGTTCCGGGGCCTGGAAGCTAGAGATATTCTGGAAGAATTCATAACCAAGGTGGAGATATGTTAGGATTTTGGTTGTCAATTCGGTTTTGGTTCACTTCTTGGTTTAGTTGATGAGCTGTCCTTTGATATTATCTCTTGTGTGTTTGTCTTTCACTACAGCAAGGTAAAAGAGAGAGTTCCGTACAATGTTTGCTGAGAGTAAAGAGAGAGACATTGTCTTATAACCTAATCTCTATCATATATAAAGAGATTTAGAGAGTAAAGAACATAAGGGGAGAGTGAGAACAAGAGACAGAGAGAGATAAGGGATAACTTGAGAAATCTTGTATTGAGAACAATCTCTAGTGGATTCCGGGCTGGTCCCGGCGAGATGTAGGTGTTGCCACTCCAGCACACTGAACTCGTTAAACTTTCTGTGTGCTCCTCTTTACTTTCAGCTCTGCATCATCTTCTTTATCTCTGCATCATTTATCAGTTTTGCTCTATCTTCTTCTTCTCCTTGCGACATTGCTCTGCTTCTGTTCATAAAAACAAACAGAGTTTTACATCTCATATTGTGCGTGAAACACATTGAAAGCTTGAACCTTTGGAGAGGGTAAAACCTCACATGAGCGAACCAGTCTATCGAATGTCAGAGACCTCCTTATCAAGTAAAGACGAGTTGAAGAAACTAGAAGAACTCAAGATGAAGATAGAGAAACTGCGTAGCTTTTTGCCACCACCTGGAACACAGCTAATTTAGAAGGTAGCTTCATTGTAACCGGTTCTTGTTTGCAGACCAACCACATTGAAAGATTAGCATGTTCATTTGCATTACATTTTTGTCACCCAGTTAAACAATCAAGAACCAAAAACTTATGAGATTTTGATTTGGGGGTTGTATTATATAAACCAGGAAGACAGTATTGTGATTCATACAAGATTGTGATTTTACATGAGCAACAAAAACAGCATATGTTGTTTGCAAGAACCAAGATTTATGAGCCAGGAGTAAAGTAGAGAGTTAGACATTATATGGCTACAAATTTACAGCAAAGAAAAAACTCCATAAGCCTTACAACTCTTCTGCCGTTTACACTGGCTAGGTTTGAAAAAGATTATAAACAGATCCCACCGAACACAGTTCTCCGCTTATGAGCTTCCCGGCGAGGAAGAAGAGAGGATGAGATCACTTTCTTTTTTCTAAGCAACCGCAACGACATCGTTTTGAATCGTCAGCTTCTTTTTTTATCTTTTCGTATTCAGACCCTCATTCTATTGATATTATACATGTACACCTTAATTCTTCTTTTAATTCGAAAAACCCCGTATCTTGAGAGCACGTTTTAAGCGTTTTGGTTGTTAGCTAGGTTTGATCAGACAGGGAAAAACCAAAAAAGTAATTAGGGTTTTAAAGCCCATTCTTCCAATCTTGATCCAACGGCTAAGAAGTGAATATATATATATATATATATATATATTTTCTAGGTTCCAAACAATTCTTCTGCCGTTCTCGATTCACTTTTCCAGAAATTTCATATGGGGAGGAAGAACAAGACGCATGGTGGTGGTGCTTGTGCAGTGACTCGTGTTGGCAAGCTCAAGGAAAAAGCGAAAACCAAATTCGAAAACATGGAATTGGAGGGTGCTTATGAGCTATATATACAAAGAGGGGCTTAAGATCTTGCCCGAAGGCCACTTATTGAGAGCTGAGTTCAATAGCAATATTTTTGCTTATTTCATAATGAAGGAAAACTACAATGAGGCAATCATTCACTGTTCTTTGGCGCTTGATAGTGTCTCTGATTATAAGACTAAACCACTTTTTAGAAGAGCTCGAGCTTATCGATTTTGAAAAGGCTAAACAAGATGTGAATGAGGTTTTGAAAAGAGAACCTGATCACAAAGATGTCAAGGATCTCTTAGCTGAGATCACTGCTGAAGAGGATGATGATTGGTTTAGTGAGTTTGCCTCTCATCTCCACTTGTATGACTCTGATGAAGAAGAAGCCCTAGCATCTAACGAAGTGGCTCAACCTGCAGCACAATTTCAAGATGAAGAAGAAGTCCTAGAAGAATTAGCATCTAGTGAAGGAGAAGAAGATGTTACTTATTTAGTCAAGTGCGGTAGGATGCACTTATCGATTGCTCAGCAGTATCAGGAAAATTTTGAGGGGGCTGTTGGAAATAATGATGATAATGTTGATGTTGAGGAGACACGCCTTGTGATTGATCCTGAGTCTGAGTAGGAAAAGAGACTCAATATAGTAAGGAAAATTTTGACCAAGCGTCTGAAATCGAACCTGAATCATATGACGTTTTGCTCTGTTTAGGAGAGCATCAATACGAGACTATTGAACCTCAATTACTCAATGCACATCAATGATAGTAATGCAGGGCTATTGAGCCTCTTTACTATTGCAGAAACATATATGGAATCTGCCTTCTGTATTTTGAAGCGTGGAATACAATCTATCAATGATCTTAAAAACTCCACATCAAACAAGAAAGAAGAAGTTTCCAAGATAAGAAAGACACACGAGGATGCTTGTGTTATATTAAGTACCTGGGCAAGTATTTTATATGATAGATCAGAGCTTGAATTTGCGGATTGTAAAGATTGGAAGAGGACTCTGGACTTGGCTATTAAAAAATACCAACTTATTGGGTATTCTGATACTCAAATTTCACAACTTCGCAAGGATCACGTCTCAGAAGGTAATGTTATCAAAGGTTCATTTGTTTTGTGTGAATTATTTATTTATTATTATTATTACTCCCTTTGTTTCATTTTATTTGTAGTTTTAGAATTTTTTTTGGTTACAAAATAAGTGTTGTTTTAGGTTTCCAATGTAGTTTTTTGAAATAAATTTATACTTTTACCCTTATTATTTAATGCAATAACCAATGAACAAATTGTTTTGTGTATTAATGAAGGATAAAATAAAGAATTTGATTGTTTTCTTAATTTGTATGTAAAAACCTTAAACTACATATATAATGAAACAGAAGTACTTTTTTTTTCTTTTTTTTTTATAACTCACTTGTGTTATGATTCATTAAGTTATTAATCCCTTAAATGTGTGCAGGAAACACAGAGAACCTGTGAATTCGTTCAGCCTCAGCCCCAAGTGTCAAAACCCGCAAAGTTTCAGCGTCGTTCCCTTAGTGCCCACGTTATTGTGCTCGGACATGTTTCAAACGCACGATCTCAAGTCTTTTTGTCAGCTTTCTTTTTCTGATTCAGTCTTTTCTTGGCCCTTCACCTTAGGAAAGAATACAGTGTGATCTTTGGGTCTATTTACTATTATTTCAGTTACAAGGATTTCGGTTTTATGTTATTTTTATTGCCAATTATTCTAGATTTTGTTGTTATAATTTACCCACTCAAACCCAAATCAGACTTCTCTATATTCAAAATGTTTCACTTGCTTGTGGAGAATCAATTTAAAAAAGTAAAAAGATTAAGACCTCTCTATATTCAAGCCTTACAAGGACCAAGCTTTTTGAGCTGCAAAGTATACTGTTAGACATTATATGGCTACAGATTTACAGCTAATAACATTTTATACCATCATCCCAAGTCTTTGGTATAGAAGAACGCACCATCACTCCATTCATCTTGTTCTTCCTCACATTCTCAACATCAATCACCACAATAGAAACAAGCCAACAAGCCTGGTTCATCACCAATTGAGATAGCTTCCCGATACGAACCCACATTCTCGTTTCCTTGCACCACATCGTTAGCTTAGCACCAAAAGTCTGATCCAAAACATAGAGATCATCTGCTACAGCAATTGCAGGACCTAGCCATCCTGATGCCATATAGACTGGACGAGAACGGATTCAGCATGTGTAAGAAGATACGGCCAGATATGTCGTGGCACATTGTTTCGATAATCCCAGATTCAGTCAAGTTAAATATTGTTTCGATAATGGTATGGTACAATTCATCATGAACACAAAATCTCTCCATCTCATGGAAAAAACTGTTGGATTAAGCTTGAAATAAAGCTTGAGTTATAAGTTATCTTAATAAGATTAGGATTATGATCTTTAGGAGTATTCTAAAGACACACACATATATATATATATATATATATATATATTTAGAAGTTATCTAAATATATCTCTAATATGAATAGGATTAAGGCTAAGTGTTTTCATCTATAAGAAGATGGCAAGGTGTGGTATAACTCATGAGTTTAGAGAGATTAATATTGAGAGATTGAAAGCTTTAGTTTTGAGTAAGTTTCTAAAGCAATAAAGAGAGTTATTCTTTATTAATATTTGAGTTCTTAATATCCTCTTTTGAATTCTAGAATTGGTATCAGAGCTTTGTGAGATCGTGAGGGAGATTCTTTTTCCGTGAGAGATACGAGAAAGAGTGGAAGAAAGATATGGGCGACCTTACAATACCAACGACGGCGAGATCAAAAGAAAGAGCAACTTCATCAATCCAGTATCCTATGCTCAACTCAACCAACTATACCGTATGGGCCATGAGAATGAAGATTGCACTTAAGGTACATAAGGTATGGGATATCTTAGATACGGACTCAACCGATGATGAGAAAAACAACATGGCTATAGCCCTGTTGTTTCAATCCATACCCGAGACACTAATCTTGCAAGTTGAAGAGCTAGATACAGCGAAGAAAGTATGGAAGGCAATTTAAGGCAAGACATGTGGGAGCAGAGAGAGTCAAAGAAGCCAGATTACAAACGTTGATGTCCGAATTCGATCGTATTAAAATGAAAGGTTCTGAGAAAATTGATGACTTTGCAGGAAAACTATCCGAACTTTCGTCTAAATCAGCGGCCTTAGGATTACATTGAAGAATTGAAATTTGTCAAGGAATTTCTCAAGAGTCTTCCTAAAAAGAAATACATACATATAGTAGCTTCGCTCGAACAAGTGCTAGATCTTAATACTACATGTTTTGAAGATATTATAGGCTGGTTAAAAGTCTATGAAGAATGTATCTCCGAAGAAGAAGAAACACAAGAAGGATCAGAGCAAAGTTATGTATGCAAACATGGAAACTCAAACAGGTCAATTCAATCGGGATTTCAATAGTGAATATAGAAGCAGAGGTCACGGAGGACATTCAATTACAGAGGAAGAGGGTGTGGACGGTTCAATGGCATAAGAGATAGGTTGAGAGTGACTTGCTACCGATGTGACAAGATAGGTCACTTTGCCTCAAATTGCCCTGATCGTTTACTTAAGCTACAAGAAGCTCAAGAAACAGAGAATAATGATACACAAGACGCAGATGAGCTTATGATGCATGAAGTGGTATATCTAAACGAGAAGAACTGTATACTAAGAAAGTATGAAACAAATACCAGGGAAGAGAATATTTGGTACCTTGACAATGGGGCTAGCAACCACATGACAGGAGATCAAAGATATTTTACAAAAATTGATCTCTGTTACTGGAAATGTGCGATTTGGTGATGATTCAAGAATATACATCAAAGAAAAAGGATCAATATCGTTCGTTGACAGAAACGGAGATCCAAGGGGTGATGCCTTCAACAAATTCAAGAAATTTAAAAGCTTGGTGGAGCAAGAATCTGGAGCAAGTATACAAACTTTCAGAACTGATAGAGGAGGAGAATTTATGTCACAAGAGTTTAATTCCTTCTGCGATGACACCAGAATAAAATGACACCTCACCGCACCACATACTCCTCAACAAAATAGTGTGGTTGAGGGGCGTAATAGAACATTAAGCATATGTATGTGCCAAATTACTTATGGGAGAAGCAATAATATATTCCACATATCTCTTGAATCGAATCACCATAAGAGCAGTCAAGGATAGAACTCCATATGAAGTTTTCCGAGATAAGAAACCAAATATCGATAATCTACGAATTTTTGGATGCATTGGGTACACAAAGTTGGAGACACCACACTTAAAGAAACTAGATGATAGATCACGCATGCTTGTTCATCTAGGCACTGAACTAGATTCTAAGGCATACCAGTTACTAAATCCACAAAATCGGAAAATAGTGGTAAGTCGAGAAGTTGTATTTGATGAAACAGAGGGTTGGAACTGAAGTGTTAACAACTCAGAGCAAAGAGATGATGGAAGTTTCAGTATTGTATTTGGAGAATTTGGTAACCATGGCATCCAAGAAACAAGGGAGAATGTCGAAACAGAGCAAATCATTGAAAATTCCAGAAATTTTGATAATGAGTCTGTAAGCTCTCACGAGCATGAGACAAAGATCTTGGATGTTCACAATCAGTCTCCACCAGTCTTGAGAAAAGTTTCACAAAGACAAATCGTAATGCCTAAGTATCTTGAAGATTACATCTTACTTGCGGAAGAAGATGGAGAAAGGTTACTACTTTGCTTAAACGACGAGCCAATAGATTTTTCTGAAGCTAAGGAATCAAAAGATTGGATACTTGCTATTCAATGATTCTGTTATTTGATCTATTCGTCATCCTCTATACGAATAAAAATTACTATTTTACTGAATAACATAATCAATGTGTTTCTTTGATTTGTAGATGTTATTTAAACTTTGTGGAATAAATAAAAAACAGAAGAAACTATTATACAGAGCACATTGCATAAGAATCTCTTACTAACAAACATAGGAGGTTAAATCAAGGTATTCACAGAGACTGCCCAAGTTAACAAAATAATTGAAGACCACCAAATCTGAAATCGAAGGTTTGTGCAAACAGTTAATTGATAAGAATAAAGAAGATGGCTTCGCGAAGCTTGATTCGGAATTAATGGAGATGAGAGGAATTTAATGGAGAAGGAAATTGAGCTGGATAGTCTAAGAGTGAAACGGAGAAAATAGTGGAAACCGCAACGTGCATGGACATCATGGAAGCTCAGATTAGAAGAGGGAAGGTTCAGTGTGAGCAATGGAAGAAAGCGGAATCAGTTTTACTGTTTAAGACCTCCAGCTCCAATTGTTCCTGATCTAAATTTGTTTGGAATGAATTTTTAAGATTGTTGTTGCCTCCGTAGTATCGATCCTGAGATTAGGGATTATTTATTTCTTCATTGCGAATACTGATAAGAGGTTTTGCATCAGCTTAGGCAACCTAGCCAAATATTTTTGGAATGATCCATATTGATAAGTTGGCTTTCATCTTGATATGGGCATGCTTCCCCAATGCTCAAGTGACTGGCCTTGCAATCAACAATCTTACATAATAGCATCTATATCTCTCCGAAAACTCTGTTCCATCAGATAGATAAGAATATGTGTGCTACAATTCTTCCTCAATGATACCATAAAGGCTTTTGTGAGCTTTTGTCTAGATGGTTCACCTACTCATAGATCCAAACTCAATTCTATGTTGCTCCTCTTATTTTCATCCTGCCTTTTAAATTTCTTTTGCCCATAAAAACTCTCATTGCCTTTACAGCAATTGTATCCAAACTCTTATTCCTTTACATAATATATATTCACTATGAGATGGCAAAATGTTGTGGAGAGAACAATTTAATTAACAATATCTAAACGTTGAAAGAGTTTGGTGTGTTACTGATTTTTTTAATAATACTGTAAAAAAATTGCATTGCTGTTGTACATAAATTTGTATAACTATATTCTTTTTTTTTAACGTTACCATATTTGATGTTGAAAAATGCATCAATACTTAAAAAAATACCTTAATTGTTAGAAACAACTAGACATAAGAATGTTTTTGATCGAAAAAGAAGTACAAATTTCTTGATCCTTAAATTACATTAACATATGCAAAATCTTCCGTGACATTTTATTACTTTATTGGGATTTCCAGCAATTTGGAAAAAAATGGTTCAATAGCTCAAAAATCTTAAAAAATATTTGTTTTACTTTTTACACACTTTAACATAGGAATACATGGATTCAATGACTATCTAGCATCATTCAGAAGAGAGTTACTAGCATCATATGTTATAACCATTTATTTCTTAATTATTTCCATCTCCAGGATGGCTAAAAGAAGAGCAGTTGTATCCTAACATGATGATTCTTAATATTCTTGATATTCTTGAGTTCTTTATTCTAAACTATCTAATATGTTCACCTGAGTAGGCTTTCATATATTCAAGTTGTTGGAGGTGTTGGAGATCAAAGTTTCAGATTAGTCTTCATTTCTATTTTGGAAAACATATAAATCTCATCGAGGAAGCAAAGGACTCGCAAAAATTAATTACACCTGTAAAAATAATGTAGAGTTTTGTAACAATGGTGACGATGTGGAGATTTCAATAATACAATTATACTTGTGGGATTCTTGCAAAGTTTTCGCTCTAATACAAAATATAAGACCAAAAGATTCAAAAGAAAGTTTTGCAGCATGATTGCTAAGTGTTGGACATGAAAATGCACCCATAAGTGGAACAATATTTGCCTATGAAGATGATGGTCAAATGGTGGTTGTTGATCCTAAATTTCCAATGCAATCAAATGGAAATCAACTGCAAGACATATTTCAAACTATAAAGGTAGAGAACATTTTATCAAAAAAATTACATATGTAAGCATTACAAAGACAATAATCCTAACTCTATATTAAAAATGATAAATCATATTTCAAAATGCTTTAAATAAAATTATTCTTCAAATCCTCAATTTACATTAAATTTAATGTTCTATAATTATAAAATAAACATGTATAATTAAAATAAACCAAAATGAAATATTACACAATATTTTGGCTACATATAAAAATTTATAAATACAAAAATATATTAGACAAATTAATAAAAATAGACCCCAAAAACCTAGTATAAAATATAATATATAAGTTATAGTGCTCTTAGGACATCCACATAGGTTTAATTTAAAAATTCAATATTATTATACATTATTTTTTAACATCAATTATGACGTTAATCTGCCAAAAACTAAAAGAGAGAAAATTTATTTCTGCCAAAAAAATTAAAAGGAACAAAATAATAGAAATTACTTAAATTATGAGTTTCGTATAAGTATAATAGAATTATGACTTAATTGCTTATTGATGAATAATGAAAGAAAAATATTTTTATAACTTCATATTTTCCTAATAATTAATTAAGATTTTTTTTTTAAAAAAAAAAAAAAAAAAAAATACAAAGGGATTTAAAACATCAAATCATGATTTGCCATGTCATTAATTAACATTATTTTTCATTTTTTATAAGTTTATTAAAATTTTACATATTTTTGGTTTATTATTTTTTGTCTAATATTCAATAAGATCGTATTTGTTAAATTTGATATTATATTTTCGATTAAAAGGAAGTTTTCTTATACGATAATGTCTTAAAAAGTAAAATATAGATTGAAAAACTGCCTCTTATAATCTTATAAATACTGGCTTTAGGTTTTCATATAAAATGAAATAGATATCCTACCTAGAAAAATATTGCTGTCATTTAAGAAAATTATATCTACGGTTTATATCAGTGATCTCATGTCCGTTTTGTGAAATCATCATGCAGAATCCAATGAACATGTATATATGATGTATAGATCATCTGATGTCGTTTGACTTTGAAGAAGACAGATCCACAATTGATTTATTATGAATGTTTGTGCTTTTTCATATCTCTTATGAATCACAAGATCTGTGTTTGATGATATGGATGATTTGATGTGGTTTGAGTTAAAGCTTTGGGTTAGGAGAAGATAGATCAACGACAAGCACAATTGTTTATTAGCTATATATGTGGCCATCCTCATGTTACTTGTGGAGAAAGTAATTCTCCAATTTGGAAGCATTAGGGTTTTAATTTTAAAGGTTTCACTGTTTCAATATGTGTGGATATATGCACATATATGAATTATTCTTGGTTGTATGTAGTGGATGTCTTGAATTGGACAAATCTTTATAAGAAAAGAAGCAACGGTTCTGGTCTTGGAGCTTGCTGGTTTTTAACTAAGAACAAGTTGTGTGGTAATCTCAAATAGTTGTGTCTTCCGGCTTTGCTTTGTTTTTTCTTCCTTTTGTTTCATCTGTTGATCACGATTCACCTCAGACACGCCTTCCTTCGGTGGCGCACGAGCAGTGAATTCACGTTTCTTCAAGAGGTTTTGGTAAACCTCAATTTTGTATTTAGATCATGAGAGTATATATGAGCCACTAATAGTCATTATCATAATTTTAAATTAGAAAAGCTTATAAGAGTTGGACATATGGTGGAAAGTGCAATTTTTATGAAACTAATATTTCATTGGAAAATTAAATTTCAAATATCATATGTTTGAATTGAATCTTCATATGTTCAAATTAACTAAAATCGCGGTCTCCTATGTTTCTTTTATTGTTGCAATAAAAACTGGCAAGAAGATCCCATTCATTTTTCGGGAGGAAAACAAATAAGAAGTGACATAAGAAGTCAACGGACCACATGCTAGAGAGATTTTTGTGTTTAGACCGTGAGACTATATATGAGCCACTAATAGACATCATCCACTTCAAAAATTATAATATGCTTGAAAGTGCATATTTCTATTAAACTAATTTTCCATGGGAAATTAAAATTTCCAATATCACATTGGACTAAAAATTAACAAGTGCGAGTTAATTAAATTGGGATCTCCTATTTTTCTTTCATTTTTAGGTCGATTTTAGTAAATAAATTTCAATAGTTTTTTTTAAAAAACAATTTGGAAAACTATACAATTAGTTCTAATGAAAAATTAGCTCTAACGTGAGTCGGATTCAAAATATATGTTTTTATTGGTCCATATCAGCTTTTAACATAAAACTTGATGATAACCTATCAAAAACTAAAAAACAAAAAAATTGATGTTTCTCAAAAACTTAAAAGAAAAATCTTCGCCAAAATAAGCAACAAAATAATAGAAATACTCAAAATAACGAGTTTAGTATAATTATGCCTTAACTGCTTACTAATGAATAATTTCAAATATATATATATTTTTCATAACTTCATAATTTCCTAAAATTTAATTGAGAAAATATTTAAAATAAAATAAAAAGAAAAATAAATCACCACCTTTTAAAATAAAGCAATTTGTCGTATAATGTTTCTAATCCCTATTTAAATAGTGTCATTTTTTTCTAAGAAACATTTACATGATTATTGGAAATGTAAATAATTGTCACGATTCCTTCGCTTTCTCAATAAGATTTAACTGTTTTATGAAGTTGAAAAGACTAATATGAGAAATTAATCTCCAAAATTTAGAGTTTAGAATTTAGGACTTAGGATCTATTATTTGGGGTTAAGAGTTTAGGTATACAATTTTGACAAAATTTAATATGATAAACACACAGTAATATCCTAATAATGTTGATGATTTATGTTTATCGAATAATTAAATGAAATTAATTTTTCTGCAATTCCAGCTGGTACATGGACTTAATTATTTGGTTTGACATGTTCATGATCTTAACCTTGCCTTGCCGGTATGACCTTGACCCTCTTTTGCCGATATGCAAAATCTTCCATGACATTTCATTATCTTTACTGTTTTCGGCATTAATTTGAGAAAAAATGGTTCAATAGTTCAAAAATCTAAAGAGTATTTTTTTTTACTCACTTTAACATAGAAATACATAAATTCAACGACTGTCCAACATCATTCAGAAGAGTTTACTCTTGCATTAACCAGTTATTTATTAACTTTTTCTATTTGCAGTGTAGCCAAAAGAGGAGTAGTTATATCCAAACATGATAATTCTTAATATTCTTGATATGGTTGAGTTTTTTCTTCTAAACTATCTAATATACTCACTTCAATAGGTTTTCATCTATTACAGTTATTGGAGATAAAATTCTCATATTAGTCTTAATTTATGTTTTTGTAAACAGATAAACCTCATCGAGAAAGCAAAAGAGTCACGAGAATCAATTACACTAAAAATAATAATGTATAGTTTTATAGCAATAGTGATAATATGGAGATTTCAATAAGACAGTTATACTTGTGGGATTTTTTCACAGTCTTTGCTCTGAAACAAAACATAAGACTCGAAGAGTCAGAAGGAAGTTTTACAACATGGTTACTAAGTGTTGGACATGGAAATGCACCAATAAGTGAAACAAAAAATACCAATAAAAATGATGGTCATTTGGTGGTCGTTGATCCTAAATTCATAATGCAATCAAGTGAAAATCATCTTAAAAAAAATATTTCAAGCATTAGAAAGAAAATAATTCTAACTCTATGCTAAAAATGATATTTTAAACTAAACTAATCTTCAAATGTTTATTCTATATTAAATTTATTTTCTAAACCAAACTAATATTAAATAAAAACATATATATTTAAAATAAACAAAAAAATGATACAATACTCTAGCTACACATAAAATTGAATAAATACAGAAATATATATATATATATATATAATAAATCAATAAAAATTGAAGCTATAGTGTTCCTAAGACGTCCACATAGGATTTAAAAAAACTGATACTATTAGTCAACATCAGCATATATAAATTAACAATCTAATTATACTAAACTTATGTATTATTAAATTGTAATATTACCTAAAATAATGTGAAACCGTAAATTATATACTAAATTACCTTATTAAAACTAAAACGTAACCATATATAAATTAACAACGTAATTTTACTATCCTTATGTATTATTAAATTGTAATATTACCTTAAATAATGTAAAAAGGTAAATCTATATACTAAATTACCTTCTTAAAACTAAATTCATGGTCCAACCTCAATTAAAACAGCCCAACAAATGGCCCTTATCAACAAAATTTAAATTAATATGGTCCAATTTATATAGAGCATTCCAAAATACAACAGCCCAACGTATTAAAAAGCCTCTGTTTTTTGTTTTTAAATTTTGATATAGAGATTAATTAAAATGTTCACCAATGGCTAAAAGGCCCAACTCAACTCAGAGTCTCCTCGACGAAATCAAAACCATCACCCAGGTTTTCAGATGAGGTTAAACGAAGGGTTTCAGATGAGGTCAAACGAAGGGGAGAAAAACAAAACAAGTGTACCACTGCTGGATCAAGGTAATCTTCTCTTCAATTCTCACACGTGTATAATGGATGAATTTTGTTCATGTACCATTTTGCTGAACCGTAAATGTCAACTACTAACAATGAGAGGCAATATTTAGAATTGCAGTCAAAGTAAAATGAGTAAATGTTGTTAGTCTATGAAAAGTTCGACTACTTGCAAAATTTACAATTGCAGAGACAGGAACAAAAAGTTATGGTTGTTAGTCTAATATCGGTAATATTTACAATTGCGGAAAAAGGAAAATACGTAAATGTTAGTGGTCTAAGAAAAGTATGACTTCTTGCGAAATTAACAATTGCAAACACAAGAAAATAAGTTAATGTTGTTGTTAATGTTATTAGTCTAATAAAAGTATGAGATTCTGCAAAATTTGAATTTACAAAAAAAAGGAAAAAATTAACCAAGTAACGGAAAAGTTCTGTTAAAGACAACGAGAAATCAAACTATTTAAAACTATTCCGAAGTAGTGGTTTTGACTATAAATAAACTATTTAAAACTTACAATTGAACATACAGAAATCAAACACTATATTCTTCAAAGATCACACCAAAAGTTTATTGAATTACTATGACACCTTCAACTTCATCCTCTTCGTCCAAACTACTTCCTTGTGTGGTTTTTGATGATCTTAAAAAAGGTTTTGCTAACAAGGAAGTTGTTGTCAGGGTCATTCACTTTTGGGAGGCAAGAAATCCCAGAAAGGGCGGCTTTCTTATGGGTCTCAACTTATCATCAACAGCGAGGTTATTAAGTCAGAACCTGCCACCATTGCTGAATTTTTCAATTTTTGCAAAACGACACTCCACATGTATTAATATTGAGACAAAACATTGGTTCTTCTAATTTGTACTCAATTTTAATCTATTAGTTTCTTACAATTATACCATTGTAACAGAAAGCCAACTTCAGTTGCATCGCTACCATCCTTGAAATATCACCACATTGTGGCTGGAACTTCATTGCCTGCACTAAATGTGTATGTAAACTACAACGAGAAGACACAACGTTGGTTTGTGCCTCAAGCAACACTCAACATAATAAACCAACAAAGATGCCAAGAGATGAGATACAAGAATACCTTGACTGTCGATACCTATCTGCCATGTGAAGCAATGTGGCAGACGTTTGGATTTCACATACACCAAAGGAAATATTAACAACATGTAATATACGAATTTGAATTAAATTGTAACATAACGATAAAAAGGTAAGTTAGATAATATGATCGATTAGATGTAAATGTGTTTGATAAAAGATTATTATCATTCACATCTATGTGTCTTATTTTGTTTTATGATTTGGTTTCAATTTTATATAAATAAGCAGTATATAGATCTCTTTTGAAGAGATAGAGAAAGTCATCGGATAATATACCTAACTCGTGTGTTTAAAAAAATATATGAGTACGTTCAAGATTTAGTTAGAACTAATTAATTAATACAAGCAAAAATACAATAGAAGTTGCCAACCAGTAGTTCCATTTTGATATCTTTTGCATGCCACATTTAAAATTTTTGTTTCACCAATACCTTAGCATGCATATACAGAATAAATTGTTTTAAAACAGTAATATGTTGATTTGATAGCATCTAAACTATAGCTAGTTTCCAAAAAAATTATATATTTTAAAAAAAGTATATGACTAATTTGTTCGCCAAAAAAGGAGGAAGATTATGATGGAATCCAAATAACATTAACACAAACCACTAAACTATAATGTTTTGATTCATATTACATATTTTAACAAGTATATAGTACACGTCCGGCAAGAAAATAACTGTACAATTATATATTGTTAGATGAAAATATTGTATATGTACAAAATCGTGCAGTGCCCAATACACATTTTCACTTACTTCCTTGCTTGAAATGTTACGATATTTGTTCATTTCTGCTCCCGAGATTATGCCAATAATTTAATACATTTAGTAAAATATTGATAAATACACTCAAAACTTAAAATGCCTTTACAATGGCTGCTAGGACACATTCAATATATGAGAAGTGTCTCTCCGATGGAACACAGAGCCACATTATTGACACACCAAATCCCTTTTGCCTCTTTTCTTTCGGTTGCCACATTTGCCAGGAAATCTTTTATTATTTTAAATTATCGCACATTTCATATTACGTATCATTTAATACATAAAGCTTGCATGATTGTGTTCCTTATAAGTTCGTTTAATTATAAAGCTAGTAAACTCATGTCAAACCCCTTAGTGACATTTCTCTCCGTTTTCAGAAACACCAATTACAGATATTAGGTAAAGGAAGTCAATTTCTCGTTTTAATATTGTTCTCCCACTTCTTTTTTTTTTTAATAATTGATTTATGTTCACATAAGATTTTACATAAACACCATATAATAAACTAGATTAGGACCTGTCCGATGGACGGGTTTCTAAATTTTAAAATAAATTAAATTTAAATAAAAATATTAATTTTAAAATTTGTTGTCAATGAAATATATCTTAGATTTTTTTTTGAGAAAAAAATTATAAACCATGATTCATTAAAGAAGATGGTTACATACATAAATTTATTTTTCAACATAAATAAAATAATTTAAATTCCTATATAGCAATTTTATTGTGTAACCTCCATTTCGCGATGAGGATCTGTCATTTTTGTTGTTGCCTGGAGTGGAATCAAAAGTTTTGGTTTTTACTTCTTAAAGTTATGATCTTGAAGACAATTATTCACAATGTCCAATAAAGCTGTGGAGGAGAAGATTCTTCAAGTAGTCGAATCAACAACCACTATCTTGGGTTTGTTTTTTTTTTCAATCGAATATATCAGATTTGGGGGTTAAGGCAAAGAGAGAGTAAACAGAGAAGATTTGATTCGCTTAATGAAAGTAAGTTTCCAAAATCAATTAAGAGACTTTTATTCTTATATTGAAAAAATTAAAGTAATTGTAAAATTTCATATGTTGTTGAAAATTTCTTGATATACACTGTTATCTAAGATATCATTGTCGTATTTGTTTGTTCCAACATTATGAATTTTGAGTCCAGCAGTTGTTGTCACTCTTGATAACGCAACGTATAGTTGACCGTGAGAAAAAACTGGATTTGGAAAATATAGACCAACTTTGTTCAAGTTTTGACCTTGGCTTTTGTTGATAGTCATTGCATAGCAAACTCGCACAGGGAATTGACGTCTTCTTAGATTGAAAGGCCATCTTGCATCTGTTGGTGTTAGAATTATCCTAGGAATAAGAACCCTTTTTCTACTTGATCTCTAGTAAGTATCTCTGCTTCGATAATCCTTCTGCCCATGCGAGTTACGATTAATCTTGTCCCATTGCAAAGCCCCTCTCTTTGATTTAAATTCCTTAGTAACATGATTGGTACATTTATTTTCAGAGTTAGTTGGTGGTTTGGAATACCTGAGAATTTCATAGTGTTTAAAAAATCTGTAGGGTAAAGAATATGTTGATTTGCCACTTCTTCTTTGTCATCACCGATACTATCAGAACTCAAATATTCCTTTGTTTCTCTTTCTAGGCAAGATAACATGTAGTTATTCACTTTATCTACCGTCTCGTTTCTAGGAGTAAGAATTGCACGTTCAATAAGATAATCCTTATCTTTAAAGAAAGCATGGAAATCTGGATATGTAGTCTTCGCAATGTGTTCTTCAGAATCTCCATCGTTTTGCAAGAGCAACTTCTGGTCTAATTGCAGCTTGAATGTTTCATCATTTGAATTTCTATGTTTTAGAGGCTTAGGTGTTGTGCCATCACCAACACGTAGTAACCATCTTGCAAAATCTTTTTCCGCTTGGTGCAACCTCATATTTCTCTCAAGAGTGAATACAGAGCAATAGTTCCATAAATATGATCGGTTGATCGTTGCTTTAACAGTTTCTTGTCTGGTGCCTTGCGGTATGACCGGAAGAATTTGTCTAAAATCGCCTCCAAGAAGAACTGTTTTCCCACCAAAGGTTTTGGCTGCTGCATCTGGATCTGTCTCAGAGAGCACATCTCGCAAACTCTTATCAAGAGCTTCAAAAGCAAATCGATGACACATTGGTGCTTCATCCCAAATTATAAGATCGGTTTGTTTAAGTAATTCAGCAAGCATAGGACTACGACTGATGTTACACATGTTGTCTTGATGAAGATCTATTGGAATCTTGAAATGGGAATGTGCAGTTCGGGCATTAGATAAAAGTGTAGCTGCAATTCCAGATGACGCCACTGGTAGAACAATTTTTCCTTGCGATCGTAACTTCGAGATAATCGTCTTGTAGACGTATGTCTTTCCTGTTCCACCTGGTCCATTTAGATTACCACATTTTTGGCAAGAAAGTGATGATTCTGACTTTGTCAACTTTGTTGAGCAACTTGAACAGGATATGTAATTCCAACCTTTACGTGACACAATCTCAGTAATAGTTGCCTTGCAAATAAATTTTTTATCCTACAATTAATAAGTTTGAAAATATTTCAAAATTATCTTAGTATCACTAACATTTAATAAGATATATGCAGTAAATTATCAATTGAATCTAGTTGCATTACCTGAGGGACATCAGATGAGATAAAATCCCAAGGATCATTAATTGAATGTTGGGCTTCAGAATCTTTATTATCAATTGATTGTTCTTCAGTCATGTCGCCTATATTAACAATACACCCTCCATCATATTTGAAGCTAAAGAGATACAATATAGATTATAATTAGTTCGATAAATTGAATATCAACGAATAAATAATTTTGAAACTAAAAAAAAAAACTTCAAATATACCTCTCTCGAAATGCAGTAACAGAAACAAAATCATGATTCAAATAAAATTTGGTTCCAGAAGATGCCGACAGACAAATTGCACCTTGAAACGTCTTAATCAAAACACTTGTCATGATGAGAACAATGTTATCACTTTTCCTCCCACGATATTTATCTTCCAATTGTTTTGCTTGTTTTGCCCATATTGTTGCTGGTATTTCTGTTCCACTGTTAATTCATTGAAAAAGATGAATAAATAAGATACACAAAAATAATAATTGTCGTTTAAAGCATGATGAGAGTGTAATCTAAATGAAAAAAACTTACCCTTGTAACAACAAAGTCATAGTAACCCTTCTTAGGTTGGCTGTAGTTTGGCTACGGACATCTGTTTTGTCCATATTTTTGATATAGCCGATTACATCTATATCTATAAAATAAAACCAATTAACTAAATAAAATCAATTAACTAAATACACATATACATATATAAAATATAAAAATAAAACTTATCAAATTCAGAATGTACCGTATATATCTTCAGCTGTATCTTTCAATTTAGTCAAATCCTCGTAATTTCGAAGTCGGAATTTTTCATGAGCTATTTGGCAAAATTGTGGTCCTACATAAGTTATTTTTGTTCTCTCATTTAATCTGATCATAATTCTATGATCAGAGACTTTGTAGTTTTTATTGCAGTCTTGTAAATTGAAATTGCAAATTTCAATAAGATTTCCTTCACATAATTGATCTCCAAACTTTTCAAGAAGGGAATGGTGTACAGAACCTTGAATAGTATTTTCCTTTACAAAATATATATATATATATATATATATTGATGAGAGTTAGATAATATGTTTTAAAATTAGGAAAACATATTTTTAAAAAATTTAACATTAAAACTAACCTTCTCATCAAGTAATAGAAAATTAATTCCTATGAGCTCATTGTTTTTTTTCAGATTTCTTGCCTCCCACTTCTGATTAGACGAACTACGGTACGACGGTAGGAGCTTTTTCTGTTTAACTGATCCAATGTCAAATACTCCTTGTTGTTGTTTAGAATTTCAGCACTCATTATTTTTCTTTGATATTTGATATTCCTGAAACAATAAAATTAAAATTATGATGATGCCTAAGAAGAAAAATAGTAACGAATCAATGGTAATATGTATTGTTATGTTCAAACCCTTCTATGCATTATAATAATCTTCATAAAATTTAAAAGTACCTATAGTTTATGAACTGTTTAGATCTGTAAAAGTTTTTTGGCTTTGAATTGGAGAAGGTGTCAAACAGATTTTATAGAGGTGAAGAATTAGAATTCCTTTTCTTTTTATAATTGTATTCCTTTTTTTAATTTTCTTTTTTTTAATAAACTATGGTTTTATTTCTTTTTTTGTGAAAAATTAGAATTCTTTTTCTTTTTAGAATTGTATTCCTTATTTTAATTATTTTTTATAATCTATGGTTTTATTCCTTAATTTTTGTTACCTTTTAGTATTAGGAACTAACTTTAAAATTTTCTTTAAATATAATTTAAATTTAATTAAATACGTTTTTAATCTAGTTTAAAACAATCTTTTAATTTTAATGTAATTAAACATATATTTTTAATTTAATTTTAAACCCACGATTTTTAAAATTTAATTTAATTAAACATCTATTTTCATTTAAATTAAAACTTTTTTTAACTTTCAAAATTTCCTTCTTTTTTCCGATTATCTATTTTTTTTTCTTTTTACGATTGTATATATTTATTTTTTCTGATAATTATTTTTTTTTCTTTGATAATCTATGGTTTTATTTTAATTTAAAAAGTGATAAAATTTTCCTTATTTTTTTCTGATTATCTATTTTTTGTTTTTGGATTGTATATGTTTCTTTTTTTTATATAATAATTTCTTTCTTTCCTTGATAATCTATGGTTTTATTTAATTAAAAATTTGTTAAAATCTGATTGATTTTTTAATTTTAATTTAACTAAGCATATATTTTTAATTTAATTTAAAACCCACGATTTTTTAAATTTAATTTATTTAAAAATATATTTTTAATTTAATTTAAAAAAATTTTAACTTTGAAAATTTCCTTCTTTTTTTCCGATTATCCATTTTTTTTTTTAAGATTGTATATATTTCTTTTTTCTGATAATTATTTTTTTTCTTTGATAATCTATCGTTTTATTTAATGTAAAAAAGTGATGAAAATTTCTTTTTTTCTGATTATTTATTTTTTTTGGATTGTATATGTTTCTTTTTTTTTATAATAATTTCTTTTTTTCTTTGATAATGTATGGATTTATTTAATTAAAAATTTATTAAAATCTGATCGATTTTTTAATTTTAATTTAATTAAACATATATAACGTGTCAAAATCTGATCGTTAAAATTGACACGTGTCACGATCAGGCGAGTTACTAACTTTGAATCATTTTTCTTTATATAATAAGATTCGGTTTCGGAACTTTTGATGAAAAATGATTAAAAAAAATACTCAAAAATTTTAATTATAATTTAATGACTGATATATACTTTCAGAACACGAATACCACTTTTCATAAAAACAAAATTTTGACTGTCGATTATCACTTTTTTTTTCTTTTCCCCTTATGAGTACTAAATGGGCTTGGTACACATCATCGATTCTCAATTGTGCCAAGTATAATGGGCTTACATAAAGTCCATTGTCACGTAGTTTCGCATTCATTATTTCAGTTTCGGTGGAGATAAGTGATCATTAACAACTAAACAGGCCAAATCAGAATTAAACTATAATTAAGAGGACGATTCTTGAATATCTCTAACCTTAAAGACAGCTCCAAAGAATTAAAGCTTCTTCTTCGTAACAGCGATTGTAGTGAAACTGAAGCAGAGTGTAAATCTCAGTGACCACCATGACGACGATGCTCATCACAGTATTCTTTACAATGATCGTAGCGATTTTCGCAATCCTTGTCTCCTCTAGCCAAAGCGGTTTTGGCATCTTCGCACCACCTGAAATCGCCGGTTCGCGTGATGTTTTCCCGTCGGCGAAAGTGGTTAATCTCACCGGAGCTTCCGGTCCGGAGAGTCTAGCTTTCAATCCAGCGGGGGAAGGTCCGTACGTTGGCGTCTCCGATGGTCGAGTCTTGAAATGGCGCGGCGAATCCCTTGGATGGACTGATTTCGCTTATACAGCGACTAATAGGTTTATATTTTCTCGCAATTTCAGTGAAATTCTGAATTTTTTCCCTAGATTTTACTTTTGGGGGGATCTGTAGTTTCTCATTTCAATCTCTTGAGAATTTGGTTGATTGATTTGGTTTCCAATTGAAGTGATTGTTCCTTAGGATTAGTCAAATTGTTCCTTATAATATTATTCATCACTTACCAGTTACAACTTGTGAAAATGGTATAGGGAGATGTGTGTTCGTCCATTTGCACCAGAGTTGGAGCATGTATGTGGAAGGCCATTAGGATTGCGGTTCGATAAGAAAACCGGAGATCTTTACATAGCAGATGCTTACTTTGGACTTCTTGTTGTTGGTCCTGATGGTGGTTTAGCTAAACCCTTGGTTACAGAAGCCGAAGGGCAACCATTTCGTTTCACTAATGATTTGGACATTGATGAGCAGGCGGATGTGATTTACTTCACTGATACCAGTGCCATATTCCAGAGAAGGTAACTTGAATAGAAACATCATAAAATTTCAATCTTTCGTATCATGCGCATTGTCTTTTCAAAAAAGAAATTTTTTTTTTGTTTCAACATGAAAGCGAAAACGTATCAAGAAAAAGGTGCATGGTAAACTAACTATCTAAAAGTTTGCTTTAGTATTCTTTCTCTTGGTGATGATGATTTTAACTCTAAAGGCTTTGCCATGTTCAGGCAATTCTTGGCTGCTGTTTTGAACATCGATAAGACTGGGAGGTTTATCAAGTATGACAGATCAAGCAAGAAAGCGACGGTCTTATTACAAGGCCTTGCATTTGCAAACGGCGTTGCACTAAGCAAAGACAGGTCTTTTGTATTGGTAGTTGAGACTACCACTTGCAAAATCCTAAGGCTTTGGCTCTCTGGTCCAAAGGCAGGAACCCAAGACGTGTTTGCTGAGCTTCCGGGTTTCCCTGACAACATTAGAAGAAACTCGAATGGAGAATTCTGGGTCGCTTTACACTCTAAGAAAGGTCTTTTCGCTAAACTCTCGCTCACTCAGACTTGGTTCAGAGACTTGGTGCTTAGACTTCCGATCAGTGGTCCGCGCCTGCACTCGCTGTTCACTGGAGGAATACCTCATGCTACAGCCATGAAGCTGAGTGAATCAGGAGAGGTTTTGGAGGTACTTGAGGATAAGAAAGGAAAGACATTGAGGTTTATAAGTGAAGTTGAGGAGAAAGATGGTAAGCTTTGGATTGGTTCTGTTCTCATGCCTTTTTTTGGTATTTATGATTTGTAGTTTTCTACATTGTTGAGACTTGATTGTCTTTGCATTATTATATGTATCACATGGTCACAACTATGTCCACGTTGACTCTTTTTTTTTTTTTTTATTGACGACCTTGGGTATACTTTAAAATTTTAATGGTGTCTGTAGTGCTTTCTATATAAGGTTATGGTGACATCGTCAAAGATGTCAAATACTACAACTTTACCAATAAGAACACCAAATCGTATGTTTTTGGAATCTATACATTTTACTTTATTTGTTAAGTTATTAAACACCTGATTCTGGTAATGATTTTGTGTGATTAACATATATAATATGGTTCCAAAATATTTAAATATATAATTATTTTCATATTATTTGTGATGTGGCATTTGATCTGGTTATATAGATATGTATTCTCTAAAAGAATGAGAAATAGAACTTTTCTGGTTCGAATAACGTTTTGGGAATGGTACTCGCTTCAATATGAAGATGCATGGCTTTTGATCTAGGGAAATTGCAATGTATAACAAAGAATAATCAAAAAATTAAATAGATGGTAAAGAAAATTAAAAAATTAAGTAAGCAGATAAGATAAATAATTGCTAACTATTTTATCCTTAGTAACTTTTTAACTCTTTTATGTAAATCGTTATCATAGTATATATCGTGTTAATCAGAATATTAACATAGTAATTATCTTGTTATATATTTAAAATATAAAATTTTCAATATTTATCTTGAATATTCATATTTTTTATGGATTAATAATAATTTATATTATACAAAAACATTTAACATGTTTTATTTTTTGAATTGATTTATCATAAAATATATCAAGTTAAACAAATATATAACCATTTAAAACAAAGAAATTACATGTTAATCATTTTGTTAGCATAATATAATTCATAAATAACAATACTAGTTAACACGTTAAGATATAATGTAACTTGTTATTTAATTTTTACCCTATATTACTATTATAATTTATATTATTTTAAATAAATAAATAGCATATTAATCATATTTTAGCATAATATAATTCACAAATAACAAAACATAGAATTCTATTTACTTTGAATATTCATCTTTTGTATACATTAATAACTTATTTACATGATATAAAAACATTTAACATGTTCTTTTTTATTTATCGATATATAATACTATATAGTAAGATGAATAAATAAATAACATATTAATCGTTTTGTTACCATATCATAATTCATAAAATAACAAAATATAGAATTATATTTACTTGATTATTCGTATAAATAGTAACTTATTAACATGATAAAAATAATTTTACATGTTCTAACTTTATTATCAATATTTAATAATATATAGTAAGATAAACAAATAAATAACATGATAATCACTTTGTTGAACTAAAATATATATAATGTTAACATTGTGATAAAGACATTTTCGTCTTAAAAATTATAAGAGGAGTGAGAACTAATTAAAAAAAAAACCACTACCACAAACTTAATTTTTAAATAAACTATGTATTTTGAGCTATATAACACGATAATCTAAAGCTTTTTAATTAACCATAATAACATATGTGTTCATTTTCATTGTATTACTAGTTAAATGGCAATGACGTCTATTTTAAATTCTTCGGTAAAAGTAATTTAGATATTTGATTTTCAAATTATTTAAATCATATTTTAGTTGGTTTATGTAGATTTCGACTATTAGCATGTCTGTTCAAAAACTGAATAAATATAAAATATGGCAAGAAAAGTGTGTGTGTGTTTTTTCTAGACTTCTAGTATGGCGAATCTTTATCATACATAGTTGATTATATTATGTCAAGAAAAGAAGATGTTTGATTATATTACAAATGATTATGATTATATCTATATACCTATAAAAGCAACGAATTTATTATCTGCAATATATGTTTTATAGTGGATAGTTGTATTACCGATTCTACCATGGATCCACCATGAATAGTTTTATTTTTACAATGTTTATAGTATATAGTTTTCCCTGTAATATGTAAAATTACGAAAGATATCTCTATTTGTAATACGCTAAATTTTGAAAATTCTGTATTTTCTAAAGTCGGACCTCATATTTAATTACAAAACATTAAATTTGTTAGGTTGGAGAATGTTGAAATATCCTTCATCATTAAATATAAGGGCCAATTTCATTAAATTTTGTTTTACCGTTGGGAAAAGTTCAATTTTAGTTTCAATAGTTTGTGAGGGTCTTTTAATATATTAATAATAAATTGCATAAATTTTTAGTCTTATGCTGAAATCAGTATTGACTGAAACCAGGGGCGGAGTTACAAAAG
Organism: Cardamine occulta; assembly: GCA_028015245.1. Lineage (NCBI taxonomy): Eukaryota > Viridiplantae > Streptophyta > Magnoliopsida > Brassicales > Brassicaceae > Cardamine > Cardamine occulta. The sequence continues at coordinate 16,023,977 of CM051379.1, read as the reverse complement.
CAAGGGGTGCCAATTGACATCCATCGATTGATATACCTTTTTAATATCTTATTCTAATTTAAAATTGACATTCTTGATAAAATGTTATTAACCCCTATAAAATATTCAACTGTAGATTTATAAGCCAATAAATATGTCTAATGTTTTTAGACTTTGACGATTATTTGTGATAGAGAAAAAAAAAACAAAACGAAAAATTATTATGACATCCATAGCTAAATATGCTGGCTTCGTTACTAACTGAAACTTTGTAAGCATTGCTGAATCAAATGTTATATAACATATTCATATATATTGAATCAGATATCACGTGTTAGTTTTATCTCCATGTATAATTTTCAAAAAAAATTAAAAAAATTCATGAGAATTAATTGATCCTCACAAAATATAACGGAAATGTAGAATGCGTTATATATATTTTTTTAATTCTTAATGCATATTATTATCATATAATATTAAATATTTGTTGATAATGATTAAAATTATTTGCTGATAATGGTTAAAATTATATTTTATTAGTTAGTAGGTGTTAGTTATGTAATGTTTCCATAATTGGTGTACTGTAATGATCTTTCCTTATTTTTAATGGAAAGTTTTGCCGCCGGAAAAGAAAAATCAAAATGGACAGCTCCAAAAGATAACTATAAAACAATGATTGTAGATAGAGAGTGCAAACCTCATTGACCACCATGAACACGAACCTCATCATACGATTCTTAACAGTGACTTTAGCTATATCCTCAATCCTTATCTCCTCTAGCCAAACCGGTTTTGGTGATGAAGACGCCGGTTCGCGTGATGTTTTCCCTTCGGCGAAGGTGGTTTATCTCACCGGAGCTTCCGGTCCAGAGAGTTTAGCTTTTGATCCAGCAGGGGAAGGTCCGTACGTTGGAGTCTCCGACGGTCGAGTCTTGAAATGGCGTGGAGAATCACTTGGATGGACTGATTTCGCTTACACATCGACTAACAGGTAGCAATATTTTTCTATGAAACTTTGACCATATCTATATATATATGTTATAGCTAGCATTTTATTCCTGTTTTGTGTAATCATATAATATTACTCACTTGTGAAAATGGTATATATATAGGAAGCTGTGTGTTCGGGCATATGCACCAGAGTTGGAGCATGTATGTGGAAGGCCATTAGGATTACGGTTCGATAAGAAAAGAGGAGATCTCTACATAGCAGATGCCTACTTTGGACTTCTTGTTGTTGGTCCTGATGGTGGTTTAGCTAAAACCTTGGTTACAGAAGCCGAGGGGCAACGGTTTCGTTTCACTAATGATTTGGACATTGATGAAGAGGAAGATGTAGTTTACTTCACAGTTACAAGTTCCATATTCCAAAGAAGGTAACTAGGGACATAAAGTGTTTGGAGGTGGGGTATGTGTCTGCCCCATGCTAAATTAGCATTTATAATGTACGATAAAAAAGTGATTTAGCAAGCTTAATTAATTTTGAGTTCTTAGTTCTTACCTCTTTGATATATATTTTTTTCTTATTTTTTGATAGTTTCTTAATTACTATTTATTCTCACTGTTTTAATAATCACTTGATCAAATATTTGTTTATATTTGATCAAATAAAAATAGTTTATGAAATTGTTTATATTTGTTTTTGCTGGTTTCTTCATTTAAATATTATTTTTATACCTTTATCATTTTTTCTTTATTTATTAAATTTATCCCAATTTAGTCCTCTAAATTATTAATATTTTCAGTGATGATGATTTTAACTCCAATTTGGCTTTTGTCATGTTCAGGCAATTCTTCGCTGGTGTTTTGAACGTCGATAAGACTGGACGGTTTATCAAGTATGACATATCAAGCAAGAAAGTGACGGTCTTATTACAAGGCCTTGCATTTCCAAACGGCGTAGCATTAAGCAAAGACCGGTCTTTTGTATTGATAGATGAAGCTTCCACTTGCAAAATCCTAAGGTTTTGGCTCTCTGGTCCAAAGGCAGGAACCCAAGACGTTTTTGCTGAGGTTCCGGGTTTCCCTGACAACATTAGAAAAAACTCGAATGGAGAATTCTGGGTCGCTTTACAGTCAAATAAAGTTCATTTCGACAAACTCTCGCCGTTCTCTGGAATAATATCTCAAGCTACAGCCATGAAGCTGAGTGAATCAGGAGAAGTTTTGGAGGTACTTGAGGATAAGGAAGGAAAGACATTGAGGTCTATAAGTGAAGTGGACGAGAGAGATGGTAAGCTTTGGATTGGTTCTGTTCAGATGCCTTTTTTTGGTATTTATGATTTGTAGTTTTCCACATTGTTGACACATGCATACTTGTCTTTGCGTTGTTATAATTTTGAATATGTTCAAGTTCTCACATTTCTATGTGCACATTTACTCTTTATTTTCCTTTCTTTTTACGTCCTTCTGTATGTCTACTTTAAAAAATTTAATGGTGTCTATATGGTGACATCTTAAAAGGTATCAAATATAATTTACCAAATTATACATGAATCTTTTCGCTGTTTCTAGCTATTTCTATAGCTCTCTTACATTTAGAAAATTACTTTGAACAATTTGGGAGGATTATTATTGACGTTAAAACGTACAAAATCGTATGTTTTTGACGATTTTTGTGGTTGGAAACTTTTAAACATTGTACAGATCAATTATCTTTTTTTTTGGGGTCAACTATCTATTATAAATATTGTATAATAAAAGCAAAACTATACGTGGTGGATCCGTTGTATAATCGTTCACACAACTATTTATTATAAACTATATATTTCAAATAATTGAATTTGATAGATATAATAATTATTTGTAAGATAATGAAAGATTCATGATAAAGATTCAAGAGAAGAAAAAAAAAAACATTTGTCTTGCCATTGTGCTTATGTCTGCTGTCAGAAGGAAAAATAGTACTCGTGGCTATGTCGGAAGTGGACACCTTTGTGACTTTATATGGTCAAAATGAAGTCACGTGAAAATGCATTAATCTTTTGATGTGGGGTTTGACTTTAAATGTAAATTTAGCTGGCAACGAATCAATTTGATTTAAATGTGACATATACTCAAGTATATGACGCTCCAATTTTAGTGAAATTTTAAGCGAAAGGTTGTGGGTTCGTACAGTTGAATTTACTTATTCGTATTTGTGTCAGAGAATTCGCTTCTGATTCATCAATTTGAAATTTTGAAAAATTACATTGTTTATCCATAAAGTAAAAATCTGTTATGAAATCCTTAATTGAAACAGAAACTCAATAGTCATGTAGTTTTTTTCTTTTTCTTTTCTATAGTTTATACTTAGCGAGATTTTCTTTATTTTTAGACTTTGCTTTTTGGTAACAAGAAAAGTGGTACAAATAAAAATAACGATAAATACATTCGATCCCCTCTTTTTGTTAATAAAAAAAAAACGAATCTGAATCCATGGTCTGTCTATGCTTGAAACCAAGCTTTAACAATATTTTGTTAGGTATATATACATTATTCTTCCTAAGCGCGATCGAATTAGAATATGCCTAATTCAACATTTTCTGGAGAGATTTGAACCAACGCCTCTAATAAACCACACATTAGGTTACGTTGGAACTTTGTAATGATAACAAATGTGTAACATTTCTTTTTTTCCTCCAAGTTTACAATAAACCTTTGTACAAAAGAACGAAATTTCAGTTTGAAAACTAACATTTTTTGATAAAGCGTTCGAAAACAAACATCGTCGCTTTCTTTGGTTCCACACATGGATTTCACAGCAATTTACTCTTTATATCTAGGCATCCACACAACAAAAGTAATATCTATACTCATCTTTTCCTTTAAAAAAAAACATTCAGAAAACTTTTCAAAAATATGTTATATATAAAGGTATGGATAATTCGCCTATATGATAACTAACAATATTTAGTGATATACACACGATAACATATTTTTCTCCGGCGAAGAAAATGCCGCTGATTAGTCAGATAGTTCCGACTTGGTTCGCCGTTCCGGCTGTCTTGGTCATCTTGTCTATATCAGACCTTAACTGCGCCGGACAAGTTAGAGGGGGTCAAAAATGTATTGTCAAAGGCTAAGACTATTCCAATTCATGTTGATGGACCAGAGAGCATTGAGTTTGATCCACAAGGCCCTTATGCTGCGGTCGTGGACGGCCGTATTCTCAAATGGCGCGGCGATGATCTCGGTTGGGTTGAGTTTGCCTACACATCTCCTCACTAGTCACAGGTTTATATTAACTTTTTATGTTCGTTACAAACTTAAATAAAACACACCGACGCATCATAACCAAATAAGTAGAGGATAAAATTGTTTTCTTGAATTTATTTATTTGAAAATAGTTTTGTTTTTTTGGCTATAAACAGGACTTTGGACATTGGATCTGTCGTCTGAATTTTGTTGTGAATCAGGTGGAGTTATTTTAGAATTTGATGTAAGAATATTCTTCTGCAAACATTCCTTTGGATCTATTCCAATATTTTATAACTTCTTTGGGTTCGGTTCGATAAATGGTTATGGAAATAAATAATTTATCATAGAGACGTTAAAAAAATAAAACAATTTATCTTAGAATTATTTGTAGCTTTATCCAAACTCAAAAGGCTACCGATTTGAGTCAGCCAAATCTTTACGGCTTCTCAACTGGTCACTTGGCGGTTATATATAAAAAAAAAAAACTGATTATGAATGTTTTTCTGAAAAATCTAATAGAATTTAATTAGTCAAAATAATAATAATAATTTTCTTGTTGTATGAAGAGGAAACTGTTCAAGACATGAAGTTGTTCCTACGTGTGAACATGTCTGGCCTAAATAGGATGGACCGAAATGCAACGAACTTTTTCAGGGGAGACAGGAGAGATCCTAGAGATACTTGAGGACAAAGAAGGGAAAGAGGATGAAAAATATGTAAGTGAGGCTTAAAAATGATGGTTTATGGTCTGTGTTTTGGCCAGCCGTTTGGGTTCTTGATCGCAAGTAAATAATTTCTCTGTTTGTTGTAAGTAGTCATGCAATTTTAAAGTATTAATAAATGTAACTTCTGTGTTCGTATTCAGCATTTGTTTTTTTTTGCGTAAAAAAACAAACGCTCCCATTTTACCTTCTTTCTATGATTATGTTTTTCTTTTCTATAAATAAAATACAATTTGTTTTGAAGGTTCTAGTAAAATTGTTCTGTATTAACCGCATTTCTAATATAAGTTCCAGTCCTTCACTCGACTCATTCACTCGATATTAAATCTCCACAAGATGTCGATATTGACCTGAACACTTTATTTTGATATTGGTATTGATTTCAAGCTTGTGGTCCAAAGAAATAAGTAACTTGAAAAAGCAACTTGAATATAGCATTTCCTTTTTCCACAAAAAAAGAAAGAAAAGAATATAGCATTTCCTTCGATTTGATTTTGTGACCATTTAATAAATAATAATAGGTTGTATATTGTTTTCGGAAAATAAAAGGGTCCTACGAAAAATACATCGGTGTGTTTACTTTTAGAGAAAACCATGGGCTTCTATGGTTTTACTTTTAAAAAAAAAAAATTAGCAAAAAATATATACATTATTAACCATGGGATTCTATGGTTTTACATTTTTTTAAAAAAAATTAGCAAAAAATATAAACATTATTAATTTGGAATTTCAAATGAAATTTATGCTACTGTGAAAATTCTCGCTCTATTTTACATTTGTAATGTATGTCTTATGACTTTCTTTCTTTTTTTTTTTTTCTCTTTTTTTGGTTGAAATTTATGTCTAATTATGACTCTTATCTACGTTATTACCAGTTTTATGATTTTCTCAAATTTGTAATGACAACTGGGTGAATGAGAAGATTCAGGACTCAGGAGCATGACAATAATTTTTTTTTAGCTAGCTTGTTAAATCTCAGTTTCCCCCCAAATGTTGATCTTCTTGTTTTTAAAATTTCTTGGACAGACACTGACACGTCACACTTCACACCAAGCAACAACACTGATATTTACGTGTGTAATCATGTGTTGTGTTCGTGTGAAAATCATCTCAGAAATTCTCAATTTACACTGAAATGATCGTCTTTATTAACAACTTCCAAATGTTTTTTTTATAAAGGTTACAAAAAAAAAACTGACTCTGCTTAAATAAAGGACACACGATACCCACAAACCCAACTAATGGCTACAAAGACAAACAAGAATTGGCCCATATGAATCGGTCAAATTATTCCTGAATTAAAGCAAACTTACTCAACAGTTAAACGCACGCCCATTTCTACGTAAAAAAAGACATCTTTGTCTCTCCCTCCAATTTTTATTTCATCTATTTATAGAGTAACTGATTTCAGTATCATCATCATTCACAATACTGACACACATATTCTCCTAAGAGACAGAGAAAGATACAAATGCCGATTAGCCAAACGGTCGTTGCTGCTCCGGTTATCTTAGCCGTGGTTATTTATTTCTACGGGTCATCAATAATCCAACCGGACACTATAAAGGGCAGTAAACACGTCCTCCAATTGTCTAAAACCATTCCTCTCCCTGTCGATGGACCAGAGAGCTTAGAGTTCGATTTACAAGGTGAAGGTCCTTACGTTGGCGTTATTGACGGTCGCATACTCAAATGGCGTGGTGAACAACTTGGATGGGTTGATTTCGCCCACACTTCTCCTCACAGGTATTATTAATCATTCATAACCCAAAACTACACTCTCTTCATCTCTTTTATTATCTTTTTACAATGTTTTTTTTGTTTTGGTTGGTTAATGAAGAGGAAACTGTTCGAAACATGACGTAGTACCAAGTTGTGGGAGACCATTAGGTCTAACGTTCGCAAAGAAAACGGGAGATTTGTACATCTGTGATGGTTACTTAGGGGTCATGAAGGTTGGACCTGAGGGAGGCTTGGCCAAGTTAGTGGTTAATGAAGCTGAAGGTCGAAAAGTTACCTTTGCAAACCAAGGAGATATAGACGAAGAGGAAGATGTCTTCTACTTCAACGATAGTAGCGATAAATACCATTTCCGGTAATTCTAATTTACACCTTCAACGACTAATATTGTCACTTTACTTCAAATTTGCGTGCACATATATAAATGCGGAACTAACTTGTAAATGTGTTTTGTTGTAATAAGGGATGTGTTCTTCGTGTTCTTGTCTGGGGATACGATGGGAAGAGTAATAAGATACGATATGAAGACGAAAGAGGCCAAAGTTATAATGGACAAGCTTCATTTTAACAATGGTTTAGCTCTAAGCAAAGACAGATCGTTTGTAATAACTTGCGAAGCCGGTACGGGCCTTCTCCACAGAATTTGGGTCAAAGGTCCCAAAACCGGGACCAACGAGGTTTTCACGAGGCTCCCTGGTTACCCGGACAATATCCGGCGAACGGAAACTGGCGACTTCTGGGTCGCATTTCATTGCAAAAAAAGTTTCTTCCCTCGTCTGTTTCTGAGTCACCCATTGGTCGGAAGTTTTGTCATGAAGATGTTCAAGATTGAGACTCTGGTTGGTCTCACGAGCGGAGGAAAACCTCATGCAATGGTCGTGAAAGTCTCTGGTGAGACCGGAGAGATTATCGAGATGCTTGAAGATAGTGAAGGAAAGACAATGAAGTTTATTAGTGAGGCTTATGAGAAAGATGGAAAGTTATGGGTTGGGTCTGTATATATGCCATCCCCAATTTTTATCGCAAATGAGTAAACACCAAACGCCAACAAATAAAATTTTCACTTGTGAGATTTATTCATTAGTGCCTCAGCCAGAATGCATTTGATTACTTGAATGTAGCTTTGCGGGATTTATAACTGTCGGTGTCGTTAAAATGCTAATTTGTGGGGTTCATAATTAAAGGAACTATTATCATCTCTTCCTATTCAATAGGACTGTTTGTAAATTCTGACAAAAATATAACAAACTTTAAAACTCTGATAGAGAGGGTGAACAATGTTGAGTGTATCAACACAAAGTTAAAATGGTTCCACCATTAGAAACAGTAGAGAGAAAAACCAAAGGACCTTATATTGCAGGCTTATCATTCTTTATATTATGTTCCAATTTGTTGACAATGCCTCGCAGATTCTTGAGATACAATAGGCTGCGCTCAAAGGATATCCTGAAACTGCAGAAATCAAGAAACCACAAACCTCTCTCAGATTATTTGTTCCCATCATTCATTTTTTTTACACAAAAGGATGAGTAGAGTAAAAAAAAAGACTTACTCGACACAAAATCTTCAATATAGTCGCACTTTATTTTCCCGTGTGCCATTGCGCCAAGCTGAAATGGTAAAACAAATAAATCATGGGTTTGCATAAGATGGCTACACGAAAGTTGAAAGCTTACGTCTAGCGAGAGAGTAATATTTGGATATCACTAACCACAAAAACAGTGTCTGTATCATCACAGACTGTAGCTAGGTGTTTCTGCATATTGACGAGCTTTTCAGAGCTATGCGAGAAGCCTGATATAAGAAAGAGACAACTACGTTTTTAGCTAACATAATGAGTATCAATAACGAAATGTAGGAGGAAACTAATAGGCTTCTTTACCTATCTTTCGGGAGTTAACCGGTAGATGATCTTTAACAGGGTTCTTGATACACCGTAAAAGCTTCTCCCGGCTGCCAACTGCAGTAATGCTCAGCTTCTGTAGTAATTGCACTGCAAGACCAACCAAATAGGATAAGAAACTAGAGAAGCTAAGGAATTCAAAGTAAAAACAGAGAGAAATTGGAAAACTAACACATGATTCCAGCAAATCGTTTGAAAGTTCTTGGTATACGAACGTGTGGCTTAACTTCAAAAAGGACACCTTTTTCAGTTCTAACATAAACAGCTTTCAACCTCCCAGCCTTATTAATCGGACTATCCAAAATCATCAGAAGAGCCTGAAGAGGATCATCAATAAAGATGAGTCACAATTTGTTATAAAACATGACTTAAAGATCTAAAGTTCCTGACCTGATGAGTAATGTCTGGTCGGTAATCAGCCGGGTTTCTGTTATTTTTCTTCAAGAAATTAGCATGATCATCCGAGTTAAGTAGCTGATAAGTCTGCAGACAAGAATCATACACTATTAGTACCATAAACAAAATCCATGGCTTAATGTAACACAAACATTCCTATAAATTACCTTTCCAACTTTGGCAACTTCAAGAGAAGCCTTCTCAAGCACAAAAACAACACCGGGCTTGTCCGTGCTACGATCAGAAAGAACAATAGGGATCCCTCCCACAATCTCATCAGCTGATGCTGCTGCTTCCTCAGTTACTTCCTTCTCTTCATTATCTTTCTCCTCCTCTACTTTTGAAGAGCTTTCAATTTTCGCTTTCTTCACACTTTCTTTTGCTTCTTTTTGTTTTTGCTCAGACTTTGGTTGTTCCTCTTCTTCATCTTCTTCTCTATCGTACCTAGCTTCTCTCTCCTTTCTCTTGTTCACTTTAATCCCATACGGCCTCACCATCTTCTTTGGAAATTTATGCTAATCCAACACAAATTTAATTCAATCAAAACACCGCAGAGCTAAAAAAAAAGAATCAGATGCTAAAGGAGTAATCTTTTTTACAGAAATTATACAATACGTTAATAATGAATTCATACATAAAGTTATCAAATTTCTAAGCTACAACGAATCAATTGAAACCAGTCATAGTCCCGTATAGCTTAAATTCGAACCTAAGACCGAAAATTTACACAACCCTTTAATGAAGAACAGCTAAATTATAGCTTACCTGAAACTTTGAGCTTGGGAAGAAATTCTCAAGTGAGCGAGCAAGCGACTGAATCTCTCTAGATAAACCCTACTTTGAGGTCCAAGGAGATTTTACTGTCTTCCTCTTGTATTTTGTTTCACATTAAGGGCCCATCATATTTAATATAAGCCCGTTAAGTATTTAGGGTTTTAAAAGGCCCAATAAGGAAAAAGAGACCAAGATACCTAACATTATGTCCGTCGTCGATTTTTGTTCTGCCGGAACACGACCGCCTTCTGTATTAACAAACAAGTGGTGGTTCTTCCAATTTAATTTTTCCTTTCAATTTTGGTTTTTCTCTGCAACTAAACGTCAAGGGGAGGAATCGAAGAGGAGAAGATTGCTGTGGTCTTCTTTTTATTTTAACCTAGTTTGAAGATGACGTCTTATGGAGACAGACTGAAGTCGACCTCCATTAATGGAGTTAAGTTATACCATGTTTCTTCTGCTCCAAATGTTGCGACTTGGCTTAATCCTAAGAAGCAACGAGCTCTCCGCAAAAACCCCCGTAAGTTTCACCAGAGCTTATCTATCGTTAAATCCCTGCATAAACCCTGTTTCTTAAAGACTCCTTTTTTGCTTTCTCTGGGATGTGATGAGTGTAGCTTTAGGTTTACTCGTAGGAGTTAGATTCTTTTTTTTTTATTGCAGCTTAATGAAAAATCGGTCAAATTCAATGTTTATAGTTTAATACCTTTGTTGATGAACTATTATTTACACGGGCTTGTTTTGTGGCTATTTCGTTTAAAGATTATATGCAAAGAGTGGAGCTGATTCAGGAGTTGAAGTTTGAGACTGCCACTACTAGAATTAAAGCAACCCCAAACGGAGAATATCTGATTGCTTCAGGTGTGTTTTCATTTTGTTTCCCTTGGTGAGATTGTAAGCTCGACGATGCTATTCACTAGCAAGCCGTTTCACTGATTTGTTGTTGAATCAGGTATATATCCACCACAAGTCAAAGTTTATGAGCTAAGTCAGCTTGCTTTGAAGTTTGAGAGACATTTGGACTCTGAGATAGTTGATTTCGAGGTAGCTCTACTGTTCCCTGAGTTGTGTCTAAACCTTTCTTGTTTGTGGTTCAATAATGTGTTTGTTGGCTCTACAGATATTGGATGATGACTTCTCAAAGCTTGCCTTCTTATGTGCTGATCGTTCTATTAATCTACACGCTAAATATGGGAAACACTACAGTTTAAGAATTCCAAGGTATTTTTAGCTTTGTTGGTATATGAGATATATTTCGTGATTTTGTTTTTGCTGAGACATTGGTCTAAAAACACTTATATATTTGTAGGATGGGGAGAGATATGACATATGATTGCTGGTCTTGTGATCTGCTTTGTGCTGCTTCCTCACCAGATCTATACAGAATCAATTTGGAGCAGGTACTTTGAGTTTAGTCTTGTGACCTACCTCAGTCTTTGTTGGAGATTGATTGATGAGTTTTACCTTCTTTCTATTTAGGGAAGATTTCTCTCTCCTCTCAGCACTCAATCCCCAGCGCTTAATGTTGTTTCTCGAAGGTCTGTATACCTAGCTGTCATATCTGTTATTATGTTTCTTGATTTGATCTAGGAGAAAATTCGATTGTGGTGCTATAGATTACTGTTGTTCACGTTTTGAGTACTATTTTTTTTCTTCCAGCAACCTCCATGGATTAGTTGCTTGTGGTGGTGAGGATGGTGCTGTGGAATTTTTTGATATGAGGATGAAATCATCTGCTGCTAGAATTAACGCGGTTACTCATGGTGGTGATGCTGCTGCGGTGATTCTTCCAATCTTATCTTCCATATAAACAGACTTTCTTAGCTTGGACATAAATGGAGAAAATTGCATCAACCTTTCTAATAATCTTGTGCTTTTTATTGGCTAATAGGAAGTTACTGCTATAGAGTTTGATGACAGTGATGGTCTTCAAGTAGCTGTCGGAAGTAGTGCGGGAAAGGTTTGATGCTATATTTTATTTTTTAACCTGCAAGGTTTTAAACACTAGTATGTTGTGTTGAAATTGGGTTCTATATCTGCAGGTATTCATATACGACTTGCGTACTTCAACTCCCATAAGAGTGAAGGATCACATGTAAATATTAATGTGTTTCTATTAACTCAAACTTCATTGTATATGCTATATCTTTAGTTTTTTTTTTCCTTGTTCATTGTTTTTTCTGCAATATTTGCAGGTACGAGAGCCCGATTTTAAGTATTAAATGGCAACGGACTCTTAATACTCAAGAACCTAAGTTGATTACTACTGACAAGCACATTGTTAGAATATGGGATCCAAACACGGTAAGCATCAAATCAGCATGGGTTCTCTTGAAAAACAATAAAGGTGGCTAGATAAAAGATTTTGATTCACCATATTTTGTTTTGTTATTTCCAATTTGTGTTTGTCAGGGAGAAGGTATGACCAGCATTGAACCGACTCAAGGAGGAATAAACGACATTTGTGTGTTCCGTGGAAGCGGACTTATGCTTTTGGCTTTAGACTCTAGCCTAATCCCATCTTACTTCATACCTGAACTCGGCCCTGCCCCCAAATGGTGTTCTCCTCTTGAAAATCTAACGGTATTTAACGGATATGAAAAGTTTTTCCTATCCTTTTACAGATTTACCATTCCAGTGATGTGACCATTGTTTGTTACAAACACGTTTTTTAAAAATCTTTTCTCAGGAAGAGCTGGAGGAAAGTGCACAGACAACTATTTATGATAATTACAAATTCGTGACAAAGGAAGATCTGGAGAAGTTGCAGCTAACTCATTTGATTGGGACAGATCTTTTAAAAGCACAAATGCATGGATATTTTATAAATCACAATTTGTACAAAAAGGTGAGTCCTTGACATTTTTATAGCACTTCGGAATAGTCTCTAAAGATGTTTCTTCCTCATAATTTTGGTCTTTCTATTTACAGGCTATAGCAGTGGCCGAACCTTTTGCATATGATAAATACTTAGAACGCAAGAAAGAAGAGAAGCTAGAAGAGAGCCGTATCCAGAGAATCACAGTTAGTATTAAGAATCTAAGCATTTGTATATTCACCGTGGTTTTGTTTATTGGCTACTTACATACACATCTCTGTTTCTCTTGTGCTTCCTGCAGAAGAAGAGAAGGTTGCCAAAGGTTAACAAAGAGCTCGCATTAACCCTCCAGGAGGAGGAAGATGTAGAGGAGGAAAAGAAAAGTGTTGAGGATGAGGAGGCCATCAAAAAAGTGTCCAAGAAGAAGAAATTCGTACTTAGCAGCGAGAATTTCGAAGATCGTCGGTTTGAAAAGATGTTCCAAGATCCGGTATTAACAATATATTTTTTGTGTACTACTTCACATCGTATAAAATGTGATTCTTGGGAATATCTAACTTTTTGGATTACAGGAGTTCCAAATCGATCCGGAATCGTATGAATATGGTGTCTTACACCCTGTTACTTCTTCTAAGAAGCAACCTTCTTTGTTAGAAGAACACTTTGAAGCTGTATCTGATGATGATGACGAGAACAGCGATTCCAATGCATCACTGTCTTCAGATGACGACAATGAAGACACAGCTAGGCCTAGCAAGAAATCTAAAACTCCAAAGTTAGTACCTTTTCTTTACTACATTCCAGGATCTACGTTTTAAAAACCCTATCTTGATTATGTTTCTATTATGATGTGTTAGGTTATTTGAAGTGAAAGATCAGCGGCATGCAGAAGCTTTTTACAACCGCACTTCACTGGCTAAAGAAGATAGTCTTCCTATGGGTGAGCGTGTCAAGGCTATGGAGAACCGTCGTGGCTACTTTGGAGGCTCGAAAGATATCAAATTCGGTCCTGGAGGATCGCGGGAGATTTCTTTCAAGGCGAGAAGCTCATCAAAATACAAAGAAGACAGATATGATAGAGATGATGAGGATGAAAACGATGGGCAAAGAAACAGGAAGAGAGGAGTTCAGTCTCTTGGACTGAAACCTGACACAGTCAGAGGCGGTTTCAGAGGTAGAGGAGGCGGCGGTTTTAGAGGGAGAGGAGGAGGCGGTTCCTGGGGAAGAGGTGGTGGTGGTGGTTCCCGGGGAAGAGGTGGTGGTGGTTCCCGAGGAAGAGGTGGCCGTGGTGGTGGTGGAAGAGGCCGGCGATAATAAATGTAGCTTTCAGGGGATTTTTGTATTAGTTTTGGAAAATGTCACCACTTTTTGAGAATCTTTGAAACTTGATTGATTCACATATACAATTTTGGAATATTTTTGACCTTTTCTCTAAATGGATTTGTCTTCAACCAGTTTGCTTACTTAAGGCTAAAGGATAGAGATGACCTAAAGTTGACCATAGAAGCTTTAGATCAAATAGTGTCTTTACATGTTAGATCACCGACCGTTATTAATTGGATTAAAATAGCAACATTTAATATAGTAACTAAGTAAGATGATGCTTTTTTTGGAAGGTCAACAAATAAATAAAATGCTTACGTATATGCTTACAACAATGAGAATTGCTTATGCATATGCTTACAACATCCAAGTGTTTGGGACGAAGAAGACGCCTGAAGTTGATTTCCACGCTCCTCCCACAATTTCTTCCGGCTGAGTCATCTTGCAATTTGTGAATTCTAATCTTTGTTATATACATGAGTGTCTTTTTAATACACATAATATTCTTCTTTAATTCTTAATATTATGTTTACTCGTGACTAGACCTAGTTCACACGTGGAACATAGTCTCTGGCTCGTGTCGACGTACGTCCTTAGATCAAAATATTCTCTTCATATAGTATAAGTTGCTTAACACTAATTAAAATATAGTTTGTTATCTTTTATATATATTTTTGTTATAATTTATACGTAACAACAGAGATAGGTTTATTTAATTGTATCATCCGCATATATATACGCTGGACCATTTTATTCTACCTAAGTTCAAAACAATCCCAACCAAAAGACAAATTAAAACAGAGTCTATAAACTTTTCCTAAGCAAGAATGTGTGCATTAGTCCCTCCACTGTTCCCAAACTTCGGTTGGCCATCAACAGGAGAGTACGAGAGCTACTACGGTGCCGGAGACAACCTCAACAACGGTACACTTTTTGATTTTCCGGTAGCGGAGACTAGTTATGGAGCAGTTACGGCGGTGGCTCACAACAGCTTTGGAGTTTCTGTTTCGTCGGAGGGAAATGAGATAGACAACAATCCGGTCGTAGTCAAGAAGCTTAATCACAATGCTAGTGAGCGTGACCGTCGCAAGAAGATAAACTCTTTGTTCTCCTCTCTCCGTTCATGTCTTCCAGCCTCAGATCAATCGGTAAGTAGCTACTCTAGTATGATATGTCTTACATTTTTGGATTTCTATGAGAATCTAGGGCCTTTCTATGTATCTATACCATTTAGAAGAAGAATACTAAGAACTTTTTTTTTCTTTTTCTTTACTTTCTTGCAGAAGAAGTTAAGCATTCCTGTGACGCTTTCGCGGAGCTTGAAGTATATACCGGAGCTGCAAGAGCAAGTGAAGAAGCTAATACAAAAGAAGGAAGAACTCTTGGTGGAAGTCTCAGGTCAAAGAAACATTGAACATTACGTTGAGCAGAAACCAAAGGCTGTAGCAAGTTATGTCTCGACCGTTTCTGCGACTAGGCTTGGAGACAACGAAGTGATGGTCCAAATCTCATCGTCCAAGATTCATAAATTTTCAATATCTAATGTGTTAAGTGGGTTAGAAGCAGATGGATTCGTTCTTGTGGATGTTTCATCTTCAAGATCTCAAGGAGAGAGGCTTTTCCACACTTTGCATCTACAAATGGACAAGATTGAAAACTACAAGCTGAATTGTGAAGAATTAAGTCAGAGGATGTTGTACTTGTATGAAGAATGTGGAAGCTCATTTAGATGATAATTTGCTCTTGTTTTCTTCTTTTTAGTTATGATGTTCTTTTTTTTCTTGAAAATCTAACATTCTTGACAAAAGCATTGTAGTCGAGTTGTTTCGTTTTTTTTTGGTCGAAGCCAATGATTGATTATTACATGCTATCGAGTATTGTTGACTGATTACTATGAAATTCATGTTACAGCTATTAATTTTGAATTTTTTCTAAACTTCGATTCACGGGTTACTAACATAAGTATTTTTTTGGTGTCCAAACCTTTTGGCTTCTACTATTTGTTTATGTTATCTTATTTATATACAGTTATGTAGTTGTGTTTTGTTTAAATGAGAAACGACAAAAGAGGGTATTTTATTACGACGACTAGTACTATATAATTAACTGGCAAGTGAGCAAGTTGCGCTTATTGATTAATAGACGGTCCTCATATTAACTAAAGAGTTAACTAAGAATCATTACTATTATAGAATACATGTTAGATAACATAGTTATCCAACTGATTTTTGGAGATAACAATTATATTTATATTTTAGTTGAGTAGTACACATTAGACATATTGCAAAACTAAATTAACCAAAAAACAAACAAACATTGAAGCAGAACTTAAGAGTTTTGGCTTGAAGAGTAGTATTTGGATTTGGTTTAGTAAAATTTCAAAATGTATTGGTTTAGAGATTGGATTATATGGCTTGGTTAAAAAGTATAGTATATGATCAATTAATTAAGAACATGAATTTACAGGATGATAACGGTAGCTTTCGGCGATTTGTCTGTTTAGAATGTGGGTCAGAAAAGAATCTTGAAACCTCATTGATTCACATTAAAAAATTTTGGTATATTTGTATCCCTTTCGCCTTAAAAGAATAACTAAATCAGAACATATTTTAGTCAGACATAAATGGCATCAAGTTGACATTAGTATATGTAATGACTTTATCGTCGTTGTGGAGTTACATAACCCAGGCTACATTTATCTAAGATAAAGATATTAAATTTGAAATGCTTATGTATATGCTTACAACATGAAAATGCTTATGTGTATGCTTACAACATCAAAATGTTTTGGACGAGGAAGACGCCCAAAGCTTCTTCCACCTTATTTCCACGTGCTCTCAACATTCTCACTCGGCTGAGTCATCTTTTCATTATGTAAACAATAATCATAATACATGTAAAATTCTTTTTTGCTTCTTAGATAATATGTTGAATTGTGACTGGACCTAGTTCATGCGTGTTACATAGGTTCTGGCACGTGTCAACATATGCCATATAGAGACTGTAAGTATTTCTCTTTTTAGTATATAAGTCGTCTAACACATAATTATTATATAGTTTCAAAACACTTATTATATAATTTTGTTAATTGATATCTAAACAACATAGATTAGAGTTTCTTTAATCATTCCGCATATATAATCGGAAGACAATACTATTCCAACCAAAACAGCTTCAACAGAAAAAAAAACAGAATCTATAAAAACTTATCCTTAATTAACCAAAAAATGTGTGCATTAGTCCCTCCTTTGTTCCCAAACTTTGGGTGGCCGTCAACGGGAGAGTACGACAGCTACTACCTCGCCGGAGAGAACCTCAACAACGGCACGTTTCTTGATTTTCCGGTACCGGAGACTTATGGAGTGGCTCATCATCAAGCCAGTTTGGCTGTATCTGTTTCCTCGGAGGGAAATGGAATAGACAACACTCCGGTCGTGATCAAGAAGCTTAATCACAATGCAAGCGAGCGTGACCGACGCAAGAAGATTAACTCTATGTTCTCATCTCTCCGTTCATGTCTTCCAGCCTCAGACCAATCGGTATGTAGCTGCTCCGACATGATCAGAATCTCTTTCAACTCAAATCCAATATACGAGTTAACTAACCCTTTTTATTTCTTCTTTTTATTTTTCTTGCAGAAGAAGCTTAGTATTCCTGAAACGGTTTCAAGGAGCTTGAAGTACATACCAGAGTTGCAACAGCAAGTGAAGAAGCTAATACAAAAGAAGGAAGAACTTTTGGTACGAGTATCGGGTCAAAGAGACTTTGAACATTATAATGATAACCAGAAACCAAAGGCGGTCGCTAGTTATGTCTCAACGGTTTCTGCGACTAGACTTGGCGAAAATGAAGTCATGGTCCAAATCTCATCGTCCAAGATTCATAACTTTTCAATATCTAATGTGTTGAGTGGTTTAGAAGAAGATGGGTTTGTTCTTGTGGATGTTTCATCTTCAAGGTCTCAAGGAGAGAGACTCTTCTACACTTTGCATCTTCAAGTAGAGAAGATAGATGATTATTACATGGTTACCTGCGATGAGTTAAGTGAAAGGATGTTGTACTTGTATGAGAAATGTGAAAAATCGTTTGATTAGGTAATTAATTCATATGGTGTGTATTTATCCATTTGTTCTTGTTTCTTTTTAGTCAAGTCTTTTTCTATTAAAATTCAAATATTCTTGACCAAATCATTTTTGTAGTCAAGTTGTTTAGGCTTCTTGATTGAAGTAAAGATCCATCACTACTAAAAATTTCTAATTTCCAGAGTGTTAAAGTTGAGTTTTGGCTGACATCACAAGTGGAAATTGCAGACTTGAGTTAGTTAGTGTAAAAAGGTTTCAATTTGCTTGAGATTTAAAATCTTGTTGCTACTTGTGCACTTACTATAACCTTTTCTACAGACTTTATTATAAAATCAGAAACATTAGACAAAAATATTCACTGCTATGTATGTCAATTGTTGTTACAGAGTTTATTACTATAAAAATTTATATTTTTTTTTGTTTTAATGAAAAAGAAAAGTGAGAGTAGCGCGGCGGGAGAGCCCTTTACCGAAACATGCGAGCCACAAGAAAACCTGAGATGAAGACCATAGAAACAGAGGAGACTTCTTTCACTTGTCCTCAGTAAAGACCTTGAAGATGAAATCACGGAAACGTCTCGAGTACAGCCTTGGATCAACGGCTGAGATTGAGGTAGGATCGTACTGGATGCTCTTGTAAGCGTGTTCTAGTTTCTTGCTGATATCATAGTCTTGAAGAATGTCTATGATTCCAAAGATCATGACAACCTCGTAGTACTCTCCTGTCGGTTCACCAACTAGCTGGAATTCACAGTCGCTTCTCCTCATTGTCCTCTCTGCTCGAGCCGGCATGTTGCCTCCAAGTCTGATACTAGCCCACCTGCAATAACAAACCAATATATTATTGGATCTGAAAAATAGAGAAATTGTTTTCTAAGTATTGAGGTTAATTAGTGTTTGTGTTTACCTTGTGGGATCAGACAGAAGCTGATCCACGTCTGCTCTAGAGAGACGAGGGGCTGATTCGTCTTCAAATTCACCTGCAGTTGTAAAAAAAGAAACATATTTGGTTAATGGATTCTAATGGAGAGAAATGATATTTAGATTTGCTAAGAGTGCGAACCAATAGGCGTGCGAGCTCCAGAAGGAATCAGTTCTCCAGCTACTGATGCTTCTCTGAAATGAATCCCAACCAGAAGACTGTAATCCATGATTCTCTCCTGTTCTAGAAACTCGCAGTCTTTATCGACTTGCCTGAAGAAACAGAAATGGACATCATAAATACCATTGAAAAAGTCAATGGAAAGCGATTTAATTGATGGTCTCTAACCTGATGAATTCTTGGTACCAAGCTTTCTGTAGTCTGAAAATGAAATTCAGATCAAGATCTTTCAAGATTGTGTTTGAATTGATTTCAGATTCAGGTTTATCGGTTGTACGGCCAAGAGAAGATCCTTTCAAATCAAAGCGTCTGTGGATGGAATACTCTGAACAAAATAGATTTCCCATAATAACAAACCGCACCTGCAATTTTTTTTGGTTTGCAGACAAGAGATGAATTCAATCAAAACCCAAGCCACAGTTTATTTTTCTTTTCTGTTTAGCATTGTTCTCATTGCTTACCTTCTTTTGGATGGGTCCAGTCAACTTCACACAGTGGAGACCATAAAATCTAATGACCAAAGTATTCTCAAACGCTCGAACATGGTTGTAGTATGCTGCAAGCATCCTCAGAAGTACCTGCATCATATAATTCCAGAAAGCAGTTAATATGTGTTAACAGCCACACACTTTTTATCTAGTAACTTAAAAAAACTAAAGCTTACTTTAGTTTCAGACTTCTTCATTGTCTTTATCATATAACGATCATCATTTGTCAAGTAGAAAAAGCTTCCACTTTTACCAGGGGATGATAGCTCCCGAAGGGCATCATTACCGCAGATTGATAACATGTAGTCAGCTGGGTCTACCTTGAATAGCTTCCTCAAGCTCCTGAAGATAGATAGATTAGCATAAACATTTAGTGTAAGAATAAGTACCAGTTAGAAATAAGTAGAGTCTAAGTGTTATATTGTATCTCACCTAAACACTAATGGACAATAGTCTTTCCATTTGAATTCACTAGATTGATGAGGAGGTGTGTATTTGGTTCCCTCTGATGGAAATCTTGTCCATACCTTTTCCTTTGGATCAAAAGCCGAATGCTTAAGATCAAGAGATACAACCGGAGCTTGTTTCCCAACAGCATGCCTGCGTAAGCAAAATCATTTACACATAACAAAAACTTCATAATAACTGAGGAGGGCTACTGGGATATTTTACCTGATTCCAAGCTGTAGATTAAGCATAAGCTCGTAATTCCGGTGGCCTTTAGATATTGTCTCACCTTGCTTTCTCCCTGCCCTTGGCAATCTCATAGGTGCAGGGCACGGTCTCAGGCTCGGAATGAAGCCTTCGGCCTCTAGTCTCATCATTTCGGCATCTAAGTCCCTCCTTGTGGTGGAATCAATATCAGCAGCGCCTTCTCCGCTTTCGCTTCCCCACATATTCATCTTCTCAAACGCTCTATCTACACCCACACTTACCCTCCCGTCAACAGACATCCTCCTCGGTTTCTCGACACGTTTGGAGGAGTTCCAAACAGATAGCTTTTTCTGTGAAGGCAACACAGGAACTCTCTCTCCGCTGCAGATCTTGTACTCACTCAGATTATTAAACACGTCTTTAGGATCCCATTCAAGATTCCCTTCGTTTTCCGATGGATAATAAGTACCATTCATTTCTTCTGGATCTTTAGACCAATGACCAACATAGAAACTCCCATCAGCCCATTTGAAAGTCCCATTTCCTCTAGGAAAACCGTCATCCCAAAACCCATCATATCTATTCCCATCCGGCCAAATAAAAATACCTTTGCCACAAATCACACCATTCTTCCATTCCCCCATGTAATAGCTTCCATCTCTCCACTGATACTTTCCTTGCGCCTCTTGCAAACCCCTTCTCCATTCACCATCATACACATCTCCGTTCGCGAAACTCTTGAACCCATGTCCATGTTTCAGGTTCATCACCCACTGACCTTTATAAGTATCTCCACTAGGACCTGTGTAAAGGCCAATACCATCCATGTACCCGCTTTTGAATTCACCTTCGTATGTGGCACCAGAAGGCCACCCGAACTTCCCTCTCCCCATAGTCTTCCCGTTGTACCACTCACCAATGTACATGCAACCATCTGTCCAAAGATACTTCCCGTGGCCGTGGGGAAAACTATCATACCATTGACCTGTGTAATAGTCTCCATTAGGAAGTACTCTCTCTGCATGATACAATTCCCCTATGCTGCTTCTGTTTGTGCTGGAATCATCATCATTATCCTCAGTCGTAGTAGTATCATCATCTGTTTGTGGAGCTACTGAAACTGTCCCAAAGATGTTATTTGCACGCTTCTTTGCTTGTTGGGTCTTTCTCACCGTCACCTCCCAAGCTTTTAGAACACAACTTTGTTCCTTGCTCATTTTCTTAAATTATTAAAAAAATAAAAAAAGCTAAAGACCTATAACATACCCTCAGAAAACATATTTGTTCTTTGTCTAAACAACAATCCTATGAATGTACACATACACAAGAGAAAATCATGAACTCTGTGCGGAAAAAAACAAACTGTAAACCTAAAACCATTAAATCAAAAACAGCATGAAGAAATCTGCAATGTTCTTTACTAATTTGGTGTCACGATATCTTTGAAGCATATGAGAAAAAAAGAGAGTTTATTTTGTGTTTAAGATTGCAACATTTTCGGAGTGAATGCTGCAGTGAAGGATCTTGGAAACCTAACAAAGAATCAGAGAGAGAAAAAAGCAATGGCCAAAAGAGTTAAGGGATCAAAACATTTCTCCGACATTTCATCTTTTCTTGTCAATTCCTTTTTAACTAATTCTGTCATTCAAAGAAACAAACCGTTCATCTCCTCAAACCACTGAAAGCCTTCAAATTTAGAGAAACAAGCAAGACCCAATTTTTTCTATTCTTAGCATTTCCGAGCTTTGCTCTCATAAACAAACATATTTTCTTAAAGTGAATAATAATTAAAAAAAAAATGTAATAGCCAAGACTGATGACGTCTCCAAATTGATATCGTTAAGAACTACTATTAGAAACAGAGGTAGCTGAAACTCGAACTCACTGAGGCATTCTGTCGAACAGTTTAAGCTCATTGCTTCTCTTCTCACAAATACCCATTAACTCTGTTTTCCACAGTCTATTCTCACACAAAATAGGATCCATCCCCAATGCTGAAGCTTAAAACACCTCACACGATAGAGTAGAGACAGAATTTAGAATCCGAAGCTTGAAAGAATGTAACAGAAAGGTCTTATCTTTTCTTGGCGAGGAGGAAGACAATACGGTTAATAGTCATTGGTAACGGCTATACGAGAGATTCGACCCTCGAGGAAGACGAAAATCCCCGGGAATCCGAAGATTAATCCTCGACGAAAATCCCCGTATTTCTAAATAAATACTAAAAAAACATAAACTTTAAAACAAAATTCAGGATTTAAATGCGACCAAAATAACATTTATGGTATTGTAGTGTGTAATTAAACTACGTGTCTTTATAAATTATCCAACGGAAGAAACGTATTATTCTCAACTTCATTTCTATTGGATAATAGCCAAACAATTTCACCGTTTCCGTATTCGATAATCATTTAATCGGATCACGACAAAGCCAATACCTTTATTGTCAGAAGCTGACTCACCCAACACCAGATTACCAAAACAATGTCTCTAGCGTCAATTATATTCTAAATTCACCAGCCGGTTAGAGCCACTCATAATCTCGATTTCTTTGTTTACTTCAACGGTCCTCAATTCTCCCAAAATCCTAACTTTCATTCATATATATATATATATATATATAAGCTTCCTTTTTATTTTCTTTCTGGGGAATTGTTTCTCAATCGAAAGAAAAAAAATGGGTAGAATTGGGCTACTAGTGTCTGATCTGGTATTGTCGTTCATGTGGGTATGGGCTGGAGTTCTGGTCAACATTTTAGTCCATGGAGTTCTCGGATTTACCCGGAACGATCCCACCGGTGATATTGCCCGATATTTCTTCTCCGTCATCTCCATGTTCGTCTTCGCTTTCCTTCAGGAACTCACCAAAGGCGGACTTTACAATCCTTTGACCGCTTTGGCTTCTGGTGTCTCTAGTGGCTTAAGCAGTTTCATCTTCACCATCCTCGTTAGAATCCCCGTCGAGGTTTGTTTCGTTGACTTTTTTAGCTTAATTAAAATTGACTCGGTGTTGCTGTTGCATGTCGAAATTTTGGTGATGGATCTATGTAAATTTTAGCTAGATGGGTTCTTTGTAGAAAGTCAGATCATTTTGGGTTTTTTGCTCAAATGTTTTATAAAGACTCAATCTTGGAGATCTTTTGCTGCAAATGTCCACATTGTGTTGTGGTAATCAAAGATCATATATTTTTTTGTTTTTGTTCAGGTAATAGGATCAATTCTTGCGGTTAAACATGCCATTCACACTTTCCCTGAGATTGGAAAAGGACCTAAACTAAACGTAGCAATCCATCACGGTGCTTTAACAGAAGGGATATTAACATTTTTCATTGTGATGCTCTCATTGGGACTCGCTAGAAAAATCCCAGGAAGTTTCTTTATGAAGACTTGGATTGGTAGTCTTGCTAAGTTATCTCTTCATGTTCTTGGCTCTGATCTTACCGGCGGATGCATGAACCCAGCTGTTGTATGTACCCCAAAAACATAAGAGTGTTTGTGCTTGTGTTTTCAGCAAAACCGATGTTCATTGTTTGCTTTTTTTTTTTGTGTGAAATCTTTGCAGGTTATGGGCTGGGCTTATGCACGAGGTGAACATATAACCAAAGAGCATTTACTTGTGTATTGGCTTGGACCTGTCAAGGCTACGTTGCTCGCTGTTTGGTTCTTCAACGTTGTGTTTAAGCCTCTGACTGAAGATCAAGAGAAACCTAAGGCTAAGTCTGAATGAGGAATGAGGAATGAGGAATGAGGAATGAGGAATGAGGATCAGCTTTTGTATTTAATCTTCTCTGGGTAGATCTCCTCTGCTTTTGTAATGTGTTTCTTATGTAGCAAACTCAACTGTACTAATCAGTTCATTAAAAAATGAATTTTAGTGAATCCAATGTGCAACTTGATCAATTATATGCAGTAAAAGTATTTGGTTTATTGCAAAAAAATAAAAACGATGTTTCTCAGTTTCGATCATACAATTACAAGAAATCAAGAACCAGCCGTAAACTCAAGACTTGACATTGCAGCTACTAATAGACAAGATTAGGCTCAAACTCAGCGAAATCAACAGAACCAGACTCAACAGGAGGCATGAGATAAGCAGCCAAGATCTCTGAGGCTAAAGAAGCAACCAAAGGAATCCGCTTGAGGTTCTTAATGAAGGCAGGATCTTCGGTTTCTCCTATAGCCAATAGCTTCTCATAGCTCACAACCATTCTATCCAGTTTCCTCTTGAACTCAGGGTTCTCAACATCAAGCACCGCAGGGAAAATTCTTGCCGTGGTTCGGTTGGTCTGAAACAAATCTCAACACTTTCAGAAAAAAGAGCATAGCAACATAGCTTAATATAAATCTCTAGTTTCAAGTTCCTTTACCTCGATGATGACATGCATATCAAACTCCTTTGTGTTTAACCCAATACCCTCGTAGAAATTAGTTCTTTGACAATCGTTGAGGTACATTGTCACATAAACCTGTTAAACTACTAGTTAGGCCAATGTCTTAACAAAATTGAAGTCTAGAGGAATAGAGGATTAAAGAGAGTTTAGTTTTAATCACCGAGAGGCAGAAGAAACGAGACCAGAGCTTTGCTTGCCAGTCATTGAGGAACTGAGGCTGAGCTTTCATCAAAGCAGAGAAGAAATCTCCATGGCGGTTCTCGTCTTGACACCAGTTCTCAAAGTACTTGAAGATTGGGTAACATTGGAACTCAGGGTTTTGCTTGAGATGTCTGTAGATTGTGATGTATCTCCAGTACCCAATTTTCTCAGATAAGTAAGTGGCGTAGAAGATGAACTTGGGTTTGAAGAAAGTGTACTTCCTTGCCTTTGTGAGGAAACCCAAATCAAGAGCCAAGTTAAAATCAGACAAACCCTTGTTCAAGAACCTGCCAAAAAAAGATTATCATCAAACTACAAATTCAGGAACACACAGTCAAGCTAAAAAAGCTAAACTGAAGAGAGGTTCTTGGTTAAGAGATTTTACCCGGCATGTCTTGCTTCATCTCTGGACATAAGAGAGAAGATCTCAGCCACAACAGGGTTTGTTTTCTGCAATGCCATTAGATCAAAAGATTAAGATCAAACCAATGAAACAACATCAAGTCTCATATGTTCTTTAACTTCCATGTAATTAGTATAGCTTCAAGCATAAGTTAGACTAAGAAACACCAAACCAAGAACGACTCTTGAAAACTAACAATTGAAACTTGAACATACTAAAATGTCTAATATATCCTCATTTTCTAATTTAAAGCCATAGATATAGAATCTTGAAAAGATACCTTGAGTCTACGACCAAGCTCCTTGTAGAGAAGGAAACCAGAGAATTCAGCAGTACAAGACCGCTCAAGGAACTCGACAAAGATCTGTCGGAGAGGTCCCTGCAATTTGTCAGCAGCTTCCTTAAACTCCTTGTTCCTCACGAAATGTGTCTGATTATAATCAGTCTTAAACTCTTGAAGCAGAGCAACGAACTCTTCCTGGTTAAGGTTCTTGTTAATCTCCGTGTTGAAAAGCTGTTCCATCTCCTCGAAATCCGTCGTGTAGAACCTCGGAGTCAGAAGGGACTCCTGAATCTCTTTCTTCGTCCCCTTCTTGGATTTCGAAGTGGCTGTGGCCGGAGGAGGCGGCGAGGAGGTAGCTGACATTCTGATCACGGTGGAGAAACGTCGGCCGGAAAGGTATTTGCTTGGGTTGGTGAGCTTTGAGGTGGAGAATTTGGAGATGGGTTTCACCAACGCCATTTCAGCTGCCATTGATTGATTTGAGTTGCAGAAGCAAGAGAGAGTGAGAAAGCGAGTAGCTAGAGGATGAAGATGAGGTTGTGTGGTGATTTTATAACTGAAAAATCTAATCCAGTGAAAATCTGAATACTAGTGTGGGAGCTTGACACATGGAGAAAATCTATTGGTGTTTCTTGATTGCATTGGTCTTCTTGATAATATCACCGTTGTATTTTAAGTGATGTCGTAATTTAACAAAACATTTTTAAAAGAGAAAATATGTGATAGATGAAACAATTAACGAATCGAAAATGGATCTCAATCAACCAATAAATAAATAAGAAAAAATAATTCCGAAAATACAACAGTATACATTACAATTTGTGGTCCAAATTTTGTTTTATAACAAAAAAAAAAAAAAAAGAGAGAAAATATGTGATGCTGGTGATATCCAGATGATGAGATGAGCCATTCTGGTATACATAAATACAACTAAAAAAGGAGGAAAATATATAAAAAAATTTAAAAAAATCTAAATCTCAAACTCACAAATTCTAAAAAGATTTTTATATCTTTGGATTTTCAATTTTCCCACAATTATATGAAACACAGTTAAAAGAATGACAAAGCACAACAATCTCCACTTCTCCAGCTTCAATCCTTTCTCTACCAAGCAAGAAGAAAAATGATAGTTTTAGGGCTGAGAAAAGGTTTCTTCTGAAGCAAGAAACAAGCTTTTTAGCAACACAGAAACTCAGAGGTAAAGCCTAATTACCTCTATTAACGAAGCATTGGTGAAGTGGATAAAGGAGAGCTTGTTCCATCTCCAGATTCTGTGTTTATATTCATACCTTCCTCAGTGCTTCAATTTCGTTCGTACTCATCACTTGAAGATCCTCCTGATTCTTCTCCATTTCTCTCATCCTTGTTACAACCATTCCCATTGGTAAAAAAGGATCAAAAGAAGTGTTGGTTTCTTCATTATGATGTTGATGATGATGATGGTTATGATGATCCTTAGCTTTCAAATCATCTTCCTCACAATCATCCTCTAGATCTTCATAGTTTAGATTGCGGAGAATCTCAGGGAGTGAATAGCTCTTTCCACTCTCATCAAGAATCCTTCCTCCTCCCATTTCAATATCAATCTTCTCTTTCGAGCTAACAAGACTGTCACCTAGGTTTGAACTAGGAGTTTCAGCCATCATATAATCTTCTTCCTTCACAAATGATCTAAACTTGTTCATTGATGGAGGGATCGTAGACAGAAATATTTCCCATATATTCCCTAAAATTCCCTTATTGTATGGATTCTCCTTCTTATCATATCGGTATCGAAAATTCTCATAAGTAGTCTGCAAAAAAAAAAGAATATTGATCACCATTAAAACAAAACAGAGAAAGAGGAATGAAGCATAGATCTTTCTAATCACCTGGTTAGTGCAGATGAGATAAGAATGAAATATTGTAAGTCCACCAACAAACCAAACAGTAATGAAGCAGTAAACTATGAGAATATCAGATAGAACATCTTTGGATATAGCTTTCCAAATGCTAATCTTCTCATCCATATGTCTTTGAAATATGTTCAACCAAGAAAACGCAAACACATATATGCACAGAGTTGTTGATGTTGATATGAACATGAAGAAGAACCGGTAATTTCGCTGCAAAGGAATCAAAAACAAACCGAGTCAATATAACTCTTGGGAATTTAGAGCAAAGTCATTTAAGTAAACTTACCACTCCAATGCACTGGCCAACCCAAGGGCAGTGATGATCAAATCTCTGGACACAGTTGTTACAGATAGAACAATGAGAAGCTCGAGGAGGACGGTAAAGCAAACAAGTGTCACAGAATTTCACTTTTACGGTATGTCCATTAACAGTTACATCTTTGACCCTTGGTAATCTTATATTTGTGCTACCACTAACCCATTCCATCGATGGAGTAGTTGAATCAGGTGCATCATCTGATTCAGGAGGCCTTAAACTTCTTGGCACAATTCCAGGATCTCTACTAGATGTCATTAAGAGGAAAAATATATCCTGAAGAAAACTATTGACACTTTAGTTTCAGATAAGTACCTTTTTGAACATATAAAAGTCAAAATTTTCGGCTACAGAGTTTGAAAGCAGAAGACATACCAAAATAGTGAGTATCCAAGACACGCAGAGAATTGGAATACAGAGAGTAGGGTTCTTGGTACGAGGATCAGCCATTTTCGTGTACATTTTGACAAAGAACATTACGGCTGGAGCAAGGATCAAGAATGTTGATAGATATAGAGATGATGCATCTGGACCAAAAATTAATCTCCCGCCACATAGAAATTTCTGGCAAAAATGGAAAATCGAAGTCAGCTTGCAGTAAACATTGCCTGAAAGGTTCCATATATGAAACAATCAAGACTCATGATACTAACTACTAAACCGAAACAGAGAATGATCTAAACACACAAGCTAAATTGAGACCACAATCTAATTACCAAAGTGGAGTCTAAAATGCTATGACTTGGACTCAAAAGGAATCAAAATTGAATAAAATGGAAGTGCGATTTTAATACATGCACAAAACTTGTGTGATCAATCTTCTCGAGGCAGATTAAAACGTGAATGAAACGAAAGCAAAAGTGAAATTTCAGAACTTACATTGCTTCCCCTCCAAACTTGATAAAGCCTCTTGAGTTTGGTTTCATTCCTAGCCATTACTGAGGAGAGATGACACGAAAAACAACGCCAAGTGAAGAAATTTCGAAGAGCCCAAAATCAGAAACCCATAGGAGAATCCATAAACAGTGATGATCAGAGAAGAGAATCAAGATTAGGAAAAACCCCAGAAATGAAAAATCTCGTCTTTCCTCCGACAAAAAGATTCACAATTTGAAAACAGTCGAATTTGATTGTAAGTTGAAGAGGGAGAGAGACAGGAAAATTCAAGCAGCTGTCTCCTCTCTCCACTCGAAAGAAATCACAAGAAATTATTATTTCGCTGTTTGCAAAATTGCGATCCCTTTTTTCCCTTTTCTCTTTTCCTTTTTTTATTTTTTTTGGTAAAAAACAATTTCTTTTTTATTCCCTTGTCATTACCGAATAATTAGATGGTAGGTAATTGAGACATCGTATGTAATTAGGAAAGGTTGTTATGCAAATAAGGATGTTTTGTAAGAAGGAATCAATTTCTTGTTTATCTAAAGATTTACTTTTAAATATTGTTTAATTTATGGTCGGCCAACTATATCTACAAATATTAAATATTATGATGCAACAATGAGCTGTGAAGGTAAGTCAAATCATCTCTCAATTAAACGTGCTTCACACTTAGATTTCTTTCCATCCTTTGTGTTTTTTCTTCTTCTTCTCTCTTGTCTTTATTATTTCCTTTTTATAATGGCTTCGCATCTGCGTTATTTAAATGTTTTTTTATGTAATTAGTCTGTTCTATGAATGCTTTCAAAAAGAAGTTGTAACAATGTAGTTTACTTCTTCAACTTTTGAACATTCATATTTCATATAGAAGTCAATTTGATAAAGATGACACCTAATAAAGATGATGACAGTGACTAGTTAGATATTAGTTATATAGCTTTTGCTCAATTGGTTTTGAGTTTTACTGATGAACATTTTTCACCATGTTCCTTGTCATAGAAAGATGGAGACAAATGAAATACTCCAAATTGAATTACCCGTAACGCAAGAAACCGCTATAAACATTAAATTTCCTTTCTACTCTAAATGCAAAAAAGTTAAAAAGTCATTTCGATGAGTAAAAGACAGAGAGAGCTAGTTGGCTTTGAGTTAAAGAAGTAAATTTTACACTTGTTTGGTCTCTTCTTTGCCCAAGTTTGATCTCACATCCACGCTTGAGTTTCTCCTTACATTCTCTTGTTCTTTATAAAACCGAGCCAATCGCTGCAATGCCTTTCATTTACACTTGTCTTCTTGACAGTTATATCACTGTTGTTACCATACTCCAGCTTCTGAATGCGAAGACTTGCCACTGCTCATTCTCGTGTCTCGAGGACCAAAGGCTCTGTCTAGCTCAGAGGCGATGGATCCAACCTCCACATCGTCTTCTTCTAACTCCCAATCTCTGAAATTGATCAAAGGCGGTGGACTCTTTGCCAAGAACAGCTCTTTGAAGTTATTTACCATTCCCTTTTTGTAAGGGTTTTCCTTCTTATCGTACTGGTACCGGAAATTCTCACATGTCGTCTGCAAAAACATAACAAAAGAATTAGACCAACCAACAGTAATAGCTGGTTAGAAAACTTGTCACTGATGGCTAAAAAAGCTAAAGAATCTTGCCTGGTTGGTGCAGATTAGGTAGAAGTGGAACACACTAAGTCCACCAACAAACCAGACGGAAACAAAGCAGTAGAGAGCAAGAACACCTAATATTACATCATCAGCGAGGACAACATAGAATTGGCCATGGACTTCAAGCATGCTGACCCATGAGAAGACTAAGACGTAGATGCAGAGGAGAGTTGAACATGATAAGAAACAGACGAAGAATGGATAGTTACGCTGCAAAGAAGAAAATAAACCCATAGATAACATATTAACTCAAAGATCTCAGTTCTTTTTCTTGGAAGTGAGAAAAAAAATGATTTCCAGTAAGAAGACTTACCAAGGCGATGCACTGACCTACCCAAGGACAATGATGATCAAACCTTTGGACACAGTTGTTACAGATTGAGCAATGAAAGGCGCGAGGAGGACGGTATATCTGACAGGTATCACAGAACTTCACTTTGATAGTGAAGCCATTCACCATAACATCTTTTGTTCGAGGTAATTTCGCATTTCCTAATTTGCTACTAACCCATTCTGTTGATTGGGTGATAACATCAGCTGTATCAGCCTCAGGCGCTTCTTTGTTCCTTGGGATAATTCCAGGGTCTCTTGATGATGTCAAGAAGAGAAAAGTGAAATCCTACATAAGAAAAGAAGTAAAAAATGACGTAACTTGGTGGCTCTATGTAATGATATTGTTTACAAAGTAATGGTTTATACCAAGACTGTGAGGAGAATTGCACCGATCAAAATCAGAGAATGGAAAAAAGGGTAGCGATCTCTGATCAAATAAGCCATCCTGATGCAGAAAGTTATCGCTGGCCCTCCTATCATACATGTGGTCAAAAGAAGCGAAGATGCATCTGGACCAAACACTAGTCTTCCTCCACAGTAAAATTTCTGAAACACAAAACAATAGAGAAGACTTTGATTTCATATAGACAACAATTAGGATCTAATCATGTGTGAAACAAAAAATACAGAGGAATCTTAGACTATTAATAAACTAAAGGCTAAAAACTTTATGCAGAGGAATTTAAAAGCTCGTCTTTTTCAGAGAACCCAACAGAGCATATATTTGAGACATTTTCCTCATTCACGATTCTTAGCTTCCGCTGCATAAATTCCTCTAAGAATACACAATGTGACTTGAAAAAAATCATAAATTTCGTATCATATCATCATAAAAATCTTACATTTTTGCCGGGCCAGACTTGATATATCCTTTTTCGTTCAAGATTCTGAGAAGTCATGGCCTTAACGTCGGGGATTGAAATTTACAAAACGTTCTTCGATTCTTCGAGTCTCAGAATCCGGGGTAATATATCTATTTCCGTGTGATCGAGCTCACGGCGAGCGAATGAAACCGGCGATTTCCAAAAACCCTGCCGCCGATAGTTTGGCTTTTTGTTCCCTCCGATCCTCTTCTTCTTTCTTCTTCTTCTGATAATGATTTTTGTTGGAGAGATATCTTTCTTCTCTATCTCTCTCTCTTCCTCCATAGATTTGTCCTCCGCCATTGGAAGTTCCTCAACACCAACATCATTCTCTGGAACATCCTTAACTTAGCTTTCTCGCCATCTCAGAAATGGGATTGCCACGTGTCATGTGTTACCTTTCTATTGAAGGGACCCACTCCGGTTTATCTATTCAAAACCAACCCGGAGGAACAATAACAATTAATTTCATTTCGATTCTAGTGAAACCGGATCGAACCGGACCAATCCAATCCGTTCGTTGAGAAAGACGCGGAGTGAAGGAGAAAAAAGCTTATCCAGAAACTTAAAAACTTGAAATGAAAGTCTGAAGGCGAAGTCTTCCATTAGAAGAAGATGGCTCTTCTCTGCTTCAATTCTCTCCCTTCTCTTTCTTCTCTCTCTTCTTCTTCTTCTCCGCGCATTCTTCAACCTTCGCCTTTCGCTTCACCAGGTAACGCCTTTTAGCTCGTTTCTACTGTTCACGTTTCGCCGTTTGCTTCGTTTTGCCGAGGAATTGTATCGGAAACCAAATTTCAGTTCCTGGGCTAATTCAATCTTTTAGTTGTTGAAAACAAAAATGTTTCTTTTAGGGATTGAAGTAGAATTTCATTGAGGCATTTCATCGAACATTTAGAGATCTAAATCTTTTGGTTTCTTCATTGTATGGATATCAGTTATCAGCCTTAAACCAAATGCCGTCGAGTCCAAGAACAGAGTCTCTCTCTATGCTTACAGTTTGACTAGTAGCCATGGAAGAGCAGCAATTGTGAAGGTCGCTGCTTCTGGGGTGGACGGGATTGAGTCTGAGAGCAATGAGGAACCAAAGACTGTTGTTGCTGCTGTTCCAGTGGATAAATTACCGTTGGAATCTAAAGAAGCTAAAGAGAAAATGCTCTTGGAACAGAGGATGAAGATGAAGCTGGCCAAGAAGGTGAGACTACGCAGGAAACGTTTGCTGCGTAAGCGTAAGATGAGGAAGAAGGGTCGATGGCCACCTTCTAAGATGAAGAAGAACAAGAATGTCTAAGAGACTTCTACTGTTTGCTGCTTTTCTAGTTCGTTTTTTTTTTGTAATGAATGTTTTTTTTAGTTTTCAAGGACCATTTTAATGGCTATTCAAATGCAAACCATTGTATTTTGGGTTTACTATCAAGCTGAGAACTTTAAAGGAGCCGATTCATATACAAAGTGTGAGCAGTCTACAAATGAAACCAAAAAGTTTGGAACTTGCATTGAATTCCAATCAATCAGTTTACTAAGGAAGAACATGTGAGCGGAAGATGAGAGGATAGGTGCAACAGAATCCTGTGCTCCAACACTGCAACAAAAGGTTTATTTGAAAGATTGATTAATCAACCGATTACTTTTGCATGATAAGAGACTTAATTAGGTATATGGCTTACCACGGAAAGGAGTGGACCTTGCTTGAACTTGTCATGGAATGAAAAGGAGAGAGCTTTTGGGTTTTCTCCAGGTCCTCTGATGAAACCACTGTAATCGTAAAAGTATTCAGATTTGTCAATCGATTTAGACAATGCAAAGATGTACAAAAAGAAGGTCAAGAGCAATGGAATTGATAACAGTAGTAGGAATTACTTACACAAGTGATGCTGATACAATAGGTGTCCTTCGTGTGTCGTAGATGGCAATCAATCCTTTGTAATTGTCATCGCCTCCTTTGTATGACACAGCCAATCGTTCCCCAGATGCATCCCATGCTATCTTCTCGATTCCCTCGCTGATTATTAAGTTATGAAAACCACAATATCAAGAAATAAATAATGGAATGCCTCTGCAGGTTTTATCTTACAGCATTCTAATAATTTTACCTGCCAGTCAGAGAAACAAACTCTGGTAATTCAACTGGTAATAGATGGGCATCTGAAAGTAAACCAAAACAGAATGTTAGTATGCTATTTGGTAAGTATTTCTAGTAGTATAGGCAAAACGACTTCAAAGTTTCTAATACCCAAGGATGGTGGCTTGGATGAGAAATGAACAGAGCCTAGTGTTGAAGATTTCGAAAAGGAAATCAAAATAAATCGTCCTTCAGGATCCCATATTGCTCCCTATCAAAGTATCAAAAAGGTTAGTATCAAGAATTATTATAGCTTAGTCCTTTTAAGTTTTAAGAAGATGGAACACAGTTGCATTTTATACATTAAAGAAAGAAAATGATTGCTTAGTTCATGCACAAATGCTATGCATACAACACTTAGCGACGTTAACCTCATCCAACAGCACCGCTTTTAACAATACTCTATTGCATATCTCACTATCCAATGTATGGGCTGAACTTACCGTGACAGATCCAGATCCCGTAGACGAGGACCAGGGCTCAGATGTCCATGTGTTTGTTTCCCAAAGGCAAAAGGTCCCATCACTGTGACAGAAAACCAGTTTATTTACACACACATCAAACCAGAAGCTATTTTCCACATCTGTAAAAATGACAGAGAGTTTATGTCCTACAATCTTGCTGCAAAGAAATAGTCTCCTGTTGGTGACCATTTAAGCATTGATATGCCACCTAGTCCCCGTCGAATAGGTGTTCCCGCCCCTGAAAAATACAGATGGAATTCAGAAACAAGGAATTCAATCCAGTTAAGCACGATGCATTTTTCTCATCTAAATTCAAGAAACAGGATATGTTATATAAGAGCAAGACAACAAATTCTGTCCAATCAACTGTCTGGACTTGATTTACTAACTAATACATGGCAAGCAGGATACATGTTCAAAATTTTGTATGTTGTTGTGCATTAATAAAGTGTTCTAAATCGTCCTTATATTACCTTGAGAAACATCCCATATGGTGAAAGATGAACTATCATATGAAGCTGATGCTAAATATGTGAAAATAGGTCAAGGGATAACAGTATGGACAAAGTTAAGCACCCATGAGATGCAAAGACTAGAAAAGATCCAATAAATACTTTCCAACAAATGCATATCATGAGATTCAGCTCGATAAACAACTATGGTAACTGAAATAATCTTGTAAACAACACCAAAATGAAGTAAAGCAAAACAAATATAGCAGAATTGTTTTTTAGGATATCTTCCACAGGGGCTCCATGAGAGAGCACTAATTTGCTCATCATTTTGACACCGTAGAAAGTCCACCAAAATCCAGCGAGTTCCAGATCCTCGAGAGAGACTCCCCCTTAACGCGGAACCACCAGATCTAACCAATGCCATGTTACCTGGATAGGAAGCAGCCCATATGCAAATCCCTCCCCTGTTTCAATAGAACAGTTGTTGCAATAGAATAGAACTCAGTCATCTATAAAACTAGCTATTCTAGAAAGTAGACAGTATCAGGAGGCCAATAATACACACCTACAGGCTACGGATAGGGATTTTCCACCATTTGGTCTCCACTCAAGGGCTTTAACAGTTCTCTGGGAATCACTTGTCAAAATGCAAGGTTCTTTCTCATCTGTTCAAAAGAAGAATATGAAACTATATGCACACTCCAGCACATGTGCACTAGGAATATAGAAAATTGAATTAGAAAACAGACCTCTGTCCTCATAATCACGAATTGTAACTTGATTTGCACCAGATATAAAGGCAATAATATGCTTCCCTTGATGCCAACTCACTCCTTGAAGATCAATCTCTGACAGAAGAGTCACCTACAAAACATTGTGTGTGACAGAAAAAGTGAACATTTTGAAATTGCAGAGAAGATGATAACATCCTAATACACCTTTAAGAGAAGAAAAAAACAATAAATTCCCCAAAAATCATCACAAAATGCTCTAGGCCTTCTTCAGTCCACAAATAGTGATAGTCAAATTCTTACATCGGCGGGTCCTAAAATCTGTTTAAGAGAGTCTGCAAATTTCATCTGCAGTGTAGCCACCAGTCCTTTTGTCTCAACACTTGCTTTATCTCCACTCTCCTGTCCTTCATTTTCCTGCAGAGAGCTAAGTGTAGAGTCGAAGGAAACAGGGCTAAACACCATTCCCTGTGATCAAACAAAATCCCCAATCCGGAAAACATTAAAATCTATCAAGACAAAAAGCCTTTTGCTACATACAAGAATGTTTCAAGCTATATGAACTCAGAAACAACAAAAAATGACGCCACATACAAGAAGTTTTCCATAGGTCTCTTGAGCTCGATCGTCAGACAAGCTCTGAGCTGTAACTGCATTTGGTAACTCCAATCATTAGCTCAGAAGTTCGAAATCCCTAAAATTATCAAATAGAGTAGAGAAACTCTGAAAGGAGAAAGCTTTACTTACTCAAGTCTCTGTTGATCTCGCAGACGGTGACGGAACCGGGATGAGGAAAAGATGCCATTGTCACGAAATCAACACAATAAGTACAGATATTCGGCGACGGATATTCGCCGGAGAAACGGAGAGAGGAATGGAGGTTTTGATTTAGGGTTTTGATTTTTGAACGATGTCTCAATCCAGCAAGTTGGATAAGTAAAAAAATTTTAGTCAAAAATAAAATTCCCTGACTGATCTCACTGCTGGACCGGGCCTTAGACCGGGCATGAAAATCAAATCAAGGATCAATTAAGTTTAGAGCCGAACCGGACCGGATTAGTCCATCCTGAGTCTGTCATAATCTGGTGTTTAGTCACAAAAACTATTTAGGTTTAAGAAATGGTTTTTGTTTATGCTTCTTCTCGGTTATTTACGTAACGCAAATTAATGGGTTTTTGTTTGCACCACAAATTAAAAGGTTTTCTTCTTCTGTTTTCTCTGACGGTAAATTATACCCACAAGTTCAATTTTATTATGGCTTAGGGACAATTTCATGCAGACACAGAGTAATGTGGTGATGTGTGGCGATGCATGAATAGAGAGATAGAACAGTCATGTATGTCACATTCTCCGGTGACAGTTATCAAGATTTTCGAATGTGGACAAGCTGATAAAGATGAACAAAGATTTCTTAACCAGGTCAGGCATATGCTGATCAAGATGCCCAAATTTACATATTTTAGTCTACTGCAGTACAGCTTCACTTCCACCCAAGCAGAGTCGTGCCTAGAATTTTAGAGGTCTAAGGCAAAAAAAATTTTATTTTATATATTTTTTATAATAAAACATTTATAACTA
Organism: Cardamine occulta; assembly: GCA_028015245.1. Taxonomy (NCBI): domain Eukaryota; kingdom Viridiplantae; phylum Streptophyta; class Magnoliopsida; order Brassicales; family Brassicaceae; genus Cardamine; species Cardamine occulta. The sequence goes on along the minus strand of CM051379.1, from coordinate 15,987,239 downwards.
AAATTTTATGTTGTTTTATACTAAATTAGAGAAAATTAATACTATTTCACAATCTTTTTAAATAATTTTATACCATTTTCTTAAACTATAAAAGTAAAATTTTATGCTATTTTTATTATCTATTTTCTTAGTTAACATTATTTTAAGCCATAAAATATTAAGATTAAAAATACTTTTGTAAAATATTATAAATATTTAATACTATTTTTAATATGTGAAATAGAATTTTAAACTAAAAATAGCATTAGAATACATATTTTAGTAATATATTAAAAAAAATAAAAATCTAGGACCCTAAAATATCCAAATTTTGGGGGTCCAAGGCAAATGTCTTATTATTTACCCTTGAAGCAGCCTCTGCACCCAAAAAAAAACTTCTTCAGGCTCCAGAGATTGCTTCACCGCACCGGCATGTAGGATCCAAGTACCCTAACCCTATAACCTATGTTTCTCTTTTTTTGGTGTTCTCTGAGTGTTTGTTCCAGCTTAGATTGCTTCCTTGTTTGTAAAAGATTTGAGTTTGCAAGTAGAATTGGTGTAACTCGTAGCAAATGATCGAGTCGTCATTAGAAACTAATGGGCCTATGAGTCAATGGTCTCTACATACATTGGGTCGAAGTAGTAAGTAGCAATTATAAACTACTTTCTTTTTTCTCGAAATCAAATGTTTAGGGCTCATTCATGGTGGTTGCTAGAAAGACATGTTCTTTAAAATCATGTTTGGATCAAGATTGTGTTACTCCATTACTAGAACAAGGATAATTCGAACCATCCAATTTACAGTTATTTGCCAACATACTATTAGCCAAAACAATGGGGGAAAGTAACAAAAAAATATTTGCCGGAAGCTTTTGTTTCCAGGTTGTGTACCTAGATTTTAAATTTATTTTTAAGTATTATTAGATCAATTATAATATTTTATTTTCCGTTGATTTTTTATTTTTCTAAATTTTTTAAATTTCTGTTTTAAGAATTAAGACTACTAATATTCAAAATATATCAAATTTTAGAACAATGTTTAGTTGTTTATTAAGTATACTACATAGTATGTGTTTACATCTTTAAACGGTATGTTAACTGAAAGACAATTATGTTTTCGGCTTTAAAAAAAAAAGTACTCTAGTTATGTCTTTTAATTTAAAAAACTACCTTTGTCAACTAAGTTTTTCGGTAAGTGAAAAATTAGAAATAATTTTAATTATTGTTACTCTTATTTATATGGTCTTCCAAACCTGTCTTTTGGGTTAAAAAGGATTTTATTTGTCTTTTAATTTGAAAAATACACCTGTTTCAACTAATTTTTTTTGTATGTGATATGATCTCTATTTTATCATGATTTAAATTAAAAGTTACATTCTCAATAAATTAGAATTAAAATTCGAAATAATTTTAATTATTATCATTCTTATTAATTAATACACTTAAATCAAACTTAATCAAAGAAAAAAAGGAATGATGACATTACCTTCTCTTAAACTCTGCATATCATGTCTTCTTCATTCCTTGTGCATTGGGTTAAGCTTACTATTGGTTTCTGAAATCAACTGTTGCTTGCAGGCTCTTAACTCATTCGATTTGTTTGAGGAGAATGCAAATAATATTCTAAGATATGAAAAAATGTGTAAACTTTTGCGACAAGAAATGGGTTACTTCTTGTATCTGTAATTCTGTATCATAAATCTTATAACTATGTTTTATGTTATTGTAAGGTTTGCACATAACCAGTAATTTTTTCAAACAGAGTTGAAAAGTCTTTATTTCCATTTATTTATTTTGGTTACGATAAAACTTATTTAGTCAATAGTCTTTTTTTTTTTTTTTGGTTTTAATGTTAAAACAAATATCAATAGTCATTCTTGGTATATAATTAGTCCATCCTGACATTCATATAATCTTGTGTTATTTTAGTCACAAAAACTAGTATTTGGGTTCAACAAATGGATTTTTTTTTTGTTTATATATACTTTTCCTCGGTAATTTACGTAACGCAAATTAATGGGTTTTTGCTTATATGCTTCTTCTCGGTAATTTACGTAACACAAATTAAAAAATTTCTTCTTTTATTTTCTCTGACTGTAACTTATAGAGTACACAATCTCCAGTTGCATCATAATGTATTGTATTTGCCCTTTTGATTTTGTTTTTGTTAGTCGTAAAGCGAATGATTTCGTTTCCGTGTTTCGACTTTGAAACCTCACAAAATCAAAATATTAGAATTCCTTTTATCAAGTATATATTTCCAAGAACAAATATGTAATTTCATATTTTATAACCAACAAAAGAGAAGAACTCGTTCTGGACAAACAACATTTGGTAACCATTGATTAGCTAATACATATCTGTAATTTTTGTATACATCCACGAACCACTATTTGGTAGGCAGAAGATCTTGACTTTTGAATAAATGCCACTTCGGTTCCAGTCGGTTTTGTTTTCGAAATTTTAAATTCTGCGGAAAAACGTAAAAATAATTTGATTTAAGTTGTATGCTTGATGCCTTGATCTCTATAATTTTAAAAATTTTAAATTATCCTACTAATTTTTAAAATAAACGTAATCTAATAAATGGTGTTTTGTTTTATAGTAAAAAAAAAAAGATGATCATTTAAATTCTTTAATATATTTTTGGAAAAAAATAAGTTAAAAAAATTAATTACTTTTAATTAAAATATAAAATTATGAAGTTTTACAGAAAAACATAAGGTTTCTTCTTCCATACTAGTTTTAAGTTTATACTTTTTAGTTCATTGCTAAAGTATAATATACTTTATTTTATTGGTTGACTATTCATAAATTTCCTCAAATTCCAAAGTGCAAAAACTTGTAAGAATCTGAACAGTATTGAATTCAAACAAATATTTGTTTTCATTTCCTCTCTTTTTTGGTTATAAAACGTGAAAATCCGAAAACATGAACAAACAAATGGTTAACCCTTACTCTAGCAATAAGACACAATAATTAGAATGAAATATACAATAAAAACAGCAAAAAAAAATGAAGAAAAACAAAATAAAACTCTGGCGACACCGAAACACAAGATAATGTAAGACTTAGGACATAAGCTTTTTGCATCTCACAAGACGCAAACGCGGTTACTTGGAACCATACACCAAGTGTCCCTAACACGCGCAGACATTTACAGCTATATAAATATATGCTACGTACAAAAACATCATTATATACACAACCAAAAGATTTGAAAGCACAAAGATCTTAATACGAAACGTAAGGCTCGGAAAAAAAATAATTAAAGACAATGTTTGATTGGATTCATGGAAACTCTCGATTACCAATCTCCCTATCTGTACGTTGCTATCTACTTCTTTGCTCGATGATATCTTTCTATTGATGTTTAAAGCCACAAACACGTCGCTCTTTTTTGTTCATTTTCTAATCTATATTCTCTTCTTTTGTTTAAGATTGTGGAGCTCTTGGTAGATATGGATTGCCAAGGATGTGAAAAGAAGGTTCGAAAAGCCATTTCCAAACTCGATGGTAAGAAAATTTCAAAAAACATCAATTTGATTTGTATCATTTAGCTCGAGATTATTGATAATTAAGAATCTTATAACCATCAATATGTGTAGGAGTGGATACGGTAGAGATTGACGTGGATAGACAAAAAGTGACGGTCACAGGATACGTAGATCGAGAAGAGGTTCTAAAGATGGTGAAACGAACGGGACGAACGACAGAATTTTGGCCTTTTCCTTATAGTGGATATTATGGTGATTACTATACAAATCCTTGTCAATTCTTGGAACATTCGGATCAGAAGATATATCAAGCGGAAAATACATTTTCATATAATGGAAAGTATGATTTCTATGAAGAGTTTCAAAATATAGACAACTCTTCTTCTATCAACGGTTATTATCTTCGTCCATCCCAAAAAGTTCAACCTACCATCGATGAAAATTCTCTTCATCTTTTTAGTGATGATAATGTACATGCTTGTACTGTCATATGATTTTTATTATATTTTATTTTCAACGTGGGATTTGTATTATTATTTCATTCGTTTATTCATTTATTCGTTTCGTAAATATAACAAAACAAAATTGTGTTTTTTTCTCTAAAATGTAAGTTGTTTGATAAAGTTCATTTTTGTTCACTTTAAGTTTTGTTTGCAAGCTATTTATTTTGTTTCAAGAAGGTTTTCCTATTTATACTTATGATGTCATTTTAAGAAAGAAAAGAAAGTTGATTTCATTTAAAATTAATAAGAAATAGTTTTAAAAAAAAATAGATAGCAGCGATAGAAAATTAACGTAATTATTCTTTATTGTTGTTGTTATTACTAAAAAATTCGAATCTGGCATAAAAAATACAAAACTCAATTAATTTTTGTAAAGTGTGATGATTTAGAAATAAAATCGTGTTAAGAAAATGTTAGAACGAATCACAAGGCCTTTGTTCAAGGATTATGTAAACTTTTTAATGCAAATCCAACTGACGTTAAAAAAAAACAAATCATAAGGCCTAGAATTCAAGCGCATATGTAAACTATTACCAACATTTATTGGGCCTGGAATTAAATCATAGGCCCAAAACAGGTCTCCTCAATGATTTGCAGAACTATTGATGTTGTTCGTCTAGACTCTGGAGGGGAGGAGCGGCCATTGAAGCGCCACGAATTCTCTCTTCAACAATGATAAGATTCTTTTACGAATCCAACTGTTGTGGAACTTGGATAGTTTAATGTATTCTGTAATTCACATTAGCCCTTAAACTTCAGTATCGGAAAGGTGCTTGTGACCATAATTTTCAACCTGCATTGACTTGTTTTGAAGATCTTGCTTATATTCTGTAACTTGTGACAAGTGTTTACCTTACAGCTCATTATATTATTTTCTGTTGTTAGATCCATCTTAATACTTGAAGTCTGAAAATGCATCAGTTTGAAGTTCCCATGTCTACACAATTAGTCTTTAGACTATAGGTTTGATAGAGCTAAACAGTTAAAAGAGTTATAGCTAGTGCTCCTTGAGATGTAGTTTGGGCTAGGAGGGATCTAATGTTGTTTGTAATCTTACCTATTCAGATTAGGCTATCTGTAGAATGAGGACAAACGATTCATACTTTTGTAGAAACTTGGAGTTGTAGGATTGTGTACTAAGACTAAGTTGTTGTATAATCCACTTTCACTTTTTGGAACTTTTGGATTGATTTTTTATATCTCTTCACTTTCCAAGTGTTTGCAAATCTCTGAACACATTTTGTCAATAAGTATTTCAGAAGTCATTCAAAGAAGCAATTTAAGTATGTGGAAAGAAGAGTATAACCGAAGTACCAAAGGTATTCCTTACTCTCTATCTCTTGCTAATAATAAGGTTGTTTCTATCATACCATAACAAATACTAATTAAGGTTTGAAGTAAACTCAATATACAAAATAAATGTACATTTATGTCGTCCTTATATTCAAAAGTCCAATGACCGACCCACATGAGATGATAGATAAGTGTCTGAATCTGATGAAGACAAAGAAGATGATGTTTCCCTCATAAACCCATCTCAGGTGCAACCACCAACAACCACTTGTATATTTGTCACCGTTGCATTAGTCTTTGTTCTGAGTTCTGACTATATTATATATTCGCTTGGTCAATCTATGGTCCCTCTTAATATTTATTGCTGGCTTTAGTCTCTTCCACCGTCCACACCTTTTACCAGTTTCTGCTTCTTTTCTTTTAAGTGAATAGATCCAACAAAATCTAGTCTCCACGGTCCACCTTTGGTTAAAACTTTTCGTAATTTCATTTAAGTCATGGTGCTGTTTAAAAGTTTACGTTATGTTTGTAATTGGTAAAGTTTAATCTCAACGGGACACTGGTGTCGTGTAATTTAGGAATCAAGAATCAACGCAAACGACGTTTTTACAGTCAAAGTAATGAACACGACTGGTGAATGATGATGATGATCAATGCTTCCTCTTTTGTGGCATTGACGTTGACTCACTTTAGAACTGACCTATGGAGTTGTTGAATAAAATTGAACTTGGAACAACTTCAATTTCCTTGCGACTTTTCTCATATTAAGTATATTTCATCTTTCTTAATAAATAAATTAATCTTCTTAGCTTTTTTTTTTTCTGATCACCAAACCCATTAAGAGAGTTTATTTAACTTTAAAATCTTTTGACTTGGGTTGTTGCACTATCATATACTTTGACACACTCTTCTTGTAGTAGTTGTTGTTGGAAGATAATCTTCTCTTTTATGTGGAATTTGTTGTTGCTGTTACACTACGCTATATTTAATTTGTTAAATGTTATTAGACTGGGAAAATTTAGATAAAAATAAAAAAATGCTATATGGATTTGTATCAGTAATGGAAACATTATTGTGGTGGTAACGTAAATGATTTGTCTTATGCGTGATATTGACAATATATACTTCCATGGGACCATTAAAGAGATTCTTTTTAGCTGCTGAAAAAAATCTATCTTTATCTTTTTTCTTTCTGTACAGGCATTATTATAGCTGAAGAGGATTTATCTCTTTTCGCTTTTCATCCTCAACGACAGTTAAAAGTAAGATTTATTTTGTTTACACAAAAAAATAACTAAAGATTGTAAGTATGAATAAATGTTTTAAATTAAACTGAATAGTTGTACGTTTAAATTATTTGTTATTAAAATTGTTGAAGAAGAAAATAAAGCTGACCTCTGTGTTGACTTTGAAATACTTTGTTCATCCTTCTAAATGAGAGAAATGCTAAATTTGAAAATAATACTTCTCTCGATTTGTAGCATTCATTGGCAGAATATATATTAAATGAAACGAAACTTATCCACACTTAAACAGAATTTTTTTTTCCCATTAACCATTGTTGATTCCCCCACCACCCAAAAGTATGAACAAGAGACTCCATAGCCGCAAAGCTAAGGACTAAAACAAGATATTCATTAAACAAATAAAAAGATACAAGAAAAAAAAAAGATCTAAAAAGGAGAGATTAATTAATCTACAAAACACTAATTAAAATCAGACTTAATCATCACATAACTTTCCATGATTCAAGCGTGGGGAAGTTCGGATAACTATCCAATTCCACGGCGGAGCCACCACCATTCGCCGTCGTCGTTATCGCAGCACTAGACTGATGAAACGAACCGATCGGTGCTGAAACAGATCCTAAATCTGTAACGATGTTCTCTTGGTGATGGTTGTACAAAAACGACGACGTATCAAGCGTCGGAAGAGCCGAAGAACGATCAAAAGTCCCGCACGGAGGTAGCCTTGTAGAAAGCCTATGTGGCTCCGGTTTGACAATCGGTGAGAAAATGCCGTTGGACGAATCGATAAACTTAGCTCCGGTGATTTGCTGAACCATCTGCCGGAAATTAGCCGCATCCGCCGTTATAAACGTAGTTTGAGATTTCTTCGTCGAAACTCTAGATCGACGCTTCGTAGGTTTACCACCGGAAACACCAAGACCACCGCCTCGTTTTCTCTTCACTCCACCACCATCAACACCAACACCGGCGGGAAATTCCGGATCTGAACCGAAGGAGACGTTAGATAGAGTTTGAGGAGGAGAAAGATCGGAAACAGCAGCGGCGGAATCGAAGAAAGCTGAAGGAGAAAGAGGATCGGTGGTTGTGGTTGTGGTTGTGGAAGTGGAGATGGATCTGTGAAGAGCTTTAGTGAGTAAATCATTATCGTGCGAGAAGGAATCAGAGATTAGCCATGAATCGATGTTGAAGCTTGAACGGAATGACCATGGATCAACGCTCGCTAATCCCTCCGACGACGCCATGAAAATTTTTTCGTATAATCGGAAAAATAAATAAAGGATTAGTGAAGCTCTCTGAGTTTTTTTTTGAGTGAAAGGGGAATGTGATGATGATGGAGGAGAAAATGAAGCAGAGGAGAGATTATTTAAATAGAAACGGCGTAAAGAGAGAGAAACCGCGTGGAGAAAGAGAGATACACGTGTCAGCTTAATTGTACGGAACTCTGACTCAGCTCTGTTTAGTTTTTTTTTTCGTGCTACGGTCCTTACTTCATTAATTAAACCCATTCATTAATTGTTCTTGACTCTACTTAATAATCCCTTAATGACGTTGCTAATCTCCTTCCAGAATTTGGCCATTTAAAAAATCAATATTTTATAGTCCTAACTCCTAAATATCTACAAGGTAAATTGTTCACTTCCACATCTAGAGTGTTCGACACAAATTTTAGTAATAAAACAATTTGTTTCCATCATTTCGGTTCTACACCGAAGAAACCAAATCAGTGTTAGCTGTTTAATAACATTATAACTCCACTAAACACACTAGTCTCACTAGTTCTGTAATCTGACCGACTATATTGTTTTGTTCCGTCCAAAACGTTTATAGATCCAAACAAAATTAACGAAGTGATAGGCTAGGGTTACATAAATGCATGTAGGCCCTTGTGACGCAATATAGATCTAGTATTTTTCTATGATTGTGCCTTGTATATGTGGATGTATATTTAGATACTTATATTTTTAGGTCAACAAATACTATTAATCACGGTTTTAAGTAGTTCCGTTTTTGTATTGCTTTTTGTAAATTAGCTTCAAATTTATCGCCGATTCCTTTTAATATCCTAGTGGGACAAATAAAAACACTACTTCTAGAATTATGTATGTGTTTTTGTCTGTCTAATCCATACCAAACTACAAACATTATATATCGTAAATTGCAAGGAAAAACATTTAAATAAGTATAGCTAAGAATCAATACAAACACGGTTGACCGATTCTACAAACTATATATATTCATTTTTTATGATGTCATTTTGTTGGACATATTGACATTTATCAATACTTTGACCTATTGATTTTGTTGTTTCTTTCATTTTCTTCAATTTAAATTGTAAACTATTGTTTTGTCAATGTTTCGATTATAAAAATTGTAAACTAGTTAAACCTGAGTGAGTTAAAATATCATTTGAATTTGATCTTTTTCCTTTTTAACTTAAAAAACAAAAATTACTACCTTTTTTTTTTTTTTGGTAGGAGTCAATATGTGATCATGGTATGTGAAATCTATAGTAATTGTCACCCTTTCAAAATGATAATAGTCAAACTAGCTAGAGAAATTACCGAAACGCCACTAGTCTAACGCTCACTAGATTTGATAATTCAATTTGGATTCTGGACACATTGTTTGAAATATATTGACAACGTCATATGCATTTCCACTGCTACAGAACGTTCACTAGATTTATCAATATAAGTAAGCTTGTAATTAAATTATAAATGCAAAATGTAACGTGAGAATTGGAAGTGAGTTGTGAGGAATTTGCATGAATAATGCATGGGCGATCTGAAAATGATGATTATCTGCCACGTCATCAACCTTTCGTAGAAACGCGTTTTCACAGCTTTCAATGTCTTTTCCTCTTCACTTCCCTTACACTGTCCCCTCCGGCCCCATTCTTCCTTTTTTTTCTTTTTTTTTTCTCTTTTTAACATAAAAACATGCATTTGCACGTCTTTGTTTTTTCTTTTCCCATAGATAAATCCATCAAATAGTTTTTACTCTTTTTTATAAATTTTAATGTAACGAAAGTTTCCATATATATAGTTTATCACCAACGAATAGTTTAGTACATATATTAATGATACTCGTATTGTTTACTTACGTCAATTAGAAAAAGTAATTGTCGTGATTTTCAATTTTATTGTCTCTTACAACTTGTTGTCGCATGCCTCTTTTCAACGCAAGTTCCCAGTCTTATCAAGCGCGGAATCTTGGTCTTCTGATCATGTCAAATATATTAATTTGTTTACGGATATCAATAAACTCAGAATCTTTATATAATAATATCGACGAGTATAATCGCAGTGGTTTTATTTTTCCAATCAATTTTCTATACATGAATATCTCAAATGACTACAAGACATGTTATTTTAATATGCAAGTAGTACACATAATATTTAGAGATTATTTGCTAAAATACCTTAATTTTTGTCAAACTTTTGCAAATTATACCATAATTTACAAGATTAGAAATCTACTTTTTATTTTAAAACAAAATTATATTTTTGTCCTTAGCTAATAAATTAAAATTAAAAAAAAAAATATATATATATATATATATAAATATATTGTTTGATTATTAAATTTTATAAATAGTGAAAAATAATTAATTTTAATATAATAAAATTTTCATTTTTAAATTAATTCGAATTTCACAATATAATTATTTTTTTTATTTTTTTGGATTAGTTGAGATTTTAGATATGTATATATTAAATTAATATTTAATAACTAATATTATGTTATTTTCTATTGAGTTATATTTTAAGAATGCAAAAAACCTAAATATTTTCATTTAGTCTAGATAAGTTTTTACAAATTAATTATAAATTTCAATTATATAATCATAAAAATATTTCAGATTTTTAGATTTAGTTAGAATTTTAATGTATAATTTATTAACTTTACATAATAATTTTAATTGATAACTATAATTAAACTGTTTAGATAAAAGATAATTATAGTGTCTATAAAAGATAAATCCATGAAAGAATAAATTATAAACTAAAATTAAATAAACAATTATTTAAAATTAAAATAAATTATTAATAAACATTATATTCTATATTTTTTAGTCAACATAATTAATTATTAATTATTACGAATTTAAACTATAGGATTAAAATAATATTATGAATTTTATAATTTATTTAATTTTTTACACAAAATTCGTTTTAATAATTATAATTAGTTTTTTGTTATTTTAAAATTATTTATTTTAAAATAATTTTATGAACATGAATTAAATTAAGTCAACAGTTTAAATAAATTAACCATGTAAATAAATCAACCAATGAAAATATAAGTTAACTATTATAAAATAAGTCAATGGTAGAAAAACTTTAAGTCAACAGAAATAAAATATAAGTCGATAGTTCGATAAATCAGCTTTATTAATAAGTCAACATAAAATTTAATAAGTCTACCAAGAATAAATAAATGTAGGAAAAAATATAATAATTTAAGTATAAGTCGGCTATTATAAAATAAGTCGATAAAAAAAAGATTAAGTCGACAGAAATAAAAAATAAATTGATAGTTCAATAAATCAGCTTTATTAACAAGTCAACATAAAATGAATATAAATCTACCAAGAATAAATAAGTCTATAAAAAATAATATAAATCGGCAAACAAAGACAATAAGTCAATAGTTACAATATGTCGACTATGTAAACAAATCAACCAATAATGTATAAGTCGACTGTTATAAAATAAGTCGATGGTGAAAAAAATAAGTCGACATAAATAAAAAATAAGCCGATAGTTCAATAAGTCAACTTTATTAATAAGTCAACATAAAATTATACAAGTCTATAAAGAATAAATAAGTCTACGAGAACAATTTAAATCGACTAACAAAAAAATAAGTCAATAGTATCAATAAGTCAACTATCTAAGTCAACGGTTATAAAATAAGTCGATGATGAAAAAACTTAAGTCGATAGAAATAAAATATAAGTCACCAGTTCAATAAATCAACTTATTAATAAGTCAACATAAAATAATATAAGTCTATGATGAATAAAAAATAAGTATATAAAAAATATATACAAAAATTAACTAATTAAAATCTAACTATGATTTCTGTTTTTGTTAGATATTAGTTTTCATAACAAAATAATTAATTTTTAAACAAAGTTAAATTAATTATAATTTTTATTTATATTATTGAAAATAAATTAAATTTTAAATGTATTATTTAAAATTAAAAATTTCGTTTGTAATTAAATAAATAATAAATAAGGATAATTTGGTCTTTTGTTTATTATAAAAAAGTATTTTTTAAAACATGTAAAATTAGGTATAGTTTTCAAAGTTTGTAATAAATATGATACCCCTAATATTTATCAACAATTTTTTTAAAAACCATTTAGATTGTTACTAAGAAGAGTCCTAACTTATGCGAAGAGCCGTGCTTATTAGCCCCACATAATTTAATGTTTTTAAGAGGGAGTAATATTTACGTGATGTATATATATGGGACGAATCTGATTGCGTGAAGAAAGCTATTTCGATTGAATTTGATGATAGAAGAATTATCCAAACAAATAATTTAAGATACATATGTATTTTATATATGGTATCGGTTTAGAATTCAGAATAAAATAAACAAATAATTTATGTGTTTATGATCGTATAAAAAGAGAAGAAGATGGACCCATAAAAAGCAGATGGGCCATTCTTTTACATATATATAACTCTCCTCATTTTAGTCCTTTGATTTTAGTGGTCAATTATTGGAGACATCTAATTGGATTACTTCCATATTGTTCCTTCAACATGCTTTATTAAGGTTTACTATCGTTTATATTTATATAAAAAACACAATAAATACTTAGATTTAAAATAGCATACACATAGTTTTGAAATACCACCCTCACTTTTTTCCTTTTCCGAATATATCATCTCTTAAAAGGTAATATATATATTGTAGAAGAACTGTATGTTAATTATATTTGCAAAGTGTCAGTTAATTCAAAACAAAAAGATAAGTATTTAGTAAGAGTTCAGGAACAAAATTATCGAGTCAGCAAAACAATACTTTTGGATAGTCATCAATCATCATACATATTAGTTGTACAACACTTATAAAGTCCCAGTCATTGACGAAAAATAATTATGATAAGATGCCTACACATCAATATCAGCAGTTGAATACAGAATATAAATAAAAATTTTGGCCTATATTATTAGTTTGTACCATTAAAGGGTTTGCAATTAAAGACACAAAAATAAAAAATGGACCAAAAAAAATAAAGCGGAAAATCTGTCTGATTTTTTTTGAACGGAAGTCTTTTTGATTAGTCTCTAAAATAAGGATGCAAAGTCAAAAGACGCTAGCGATGGCGTCATCCTTTAAAACGATGTAATCATGACAGCATCATGACGATACGCGTCTATGTTAAAAAAATAAAATTAATTGATCGAAATCATAATTAAAAGTGATTAAAGAAAAGAAAAGAAAAGAGTAAAGTAAAGTAAAAAAAAAAAAAAAGAGGGCACGTGAGAATGTTGACATGAAGAAGCGGTCGTGTCAATATTATACATTGCGCGCAAAGTTTCTTCATCATTCCCAATACACTGCCCACTCTTGTCGCCCAAGTTTCCCTCTCCCTTTTTTTTTTTTTTTTTTTTTCTCAAATTAAAAGATTCCATTCTTAGTTAATAATTCGCCCTTAATATTTGTCAATATTCAAATTTATGGAAATGGAATTATCAAGCTTTCAACCTTTGTACGTGGGCTCAAATTATACTAGAGAAAATAGTTTTAAGCTTACTGTATTTGACACTTTAAATCATCATTGACCAGAAAGTGTTTATTTTAACTAAAAAAGAAGTAAATCGACACATTTAAGTTATTAACATCAAATTAGGGGAAAGTAATACCTCAAAAATGCTTTCATCCCACAATTTGTAATCAGAGCTAAATGGGGTCCCAAGTGGTACAAAAGAAATCAAATTAAATATGAATTATTTTCCCCTAACTTTTAGTTAATTCTGTTAATTACCAGACAAATCTGACAAGGTTGAAGTTGCTGCAATAAACGTTGTTATGCGAGAATCAAGAAAAGTCATCTTGTTTTCGGATCTAAAACATTTGTATTTCTAGTGCTATCCCAAGACATGATTATGTACAAAAATGTTGTCAAGCGTTTACACTAATCATTCAGACTTTGTTAAATTTATGATTCAGATTCCAAATCAATCTCAAAAACCTTGACATGACACAGATCTCCTCCTGCATCATCTGCAAATTTAATCGTCTTCTTCTTCTGAACAATGTTTTCAGTAGCTGGAGAATCTTCTTTGACCATACCCTGTGAAAAGGAAGGGGAAATACAGAAAATTTAGGAACTGAAGGAACATATGTGTTTCAGGTAACTTTTGTGTGTTGTGAATGTAGAGTGTAAGAAAACAAACCATGAGTTTGCAAAACCGATTAGAGTTGCGTTGAATCATCGAAAGCCATTTCTTGCTACTCTCTTCAGTTTTTTCTGCGTTTCTAATCATCGTTTTCACCTGAAAAGAGACATCCAGAAATAGAAAAAAGATTAACTCGAGCAGAGACAGTGAAGATCTACTAGACATCGAAAAATAAAATTTCAATAGCTTTCATAGACAAAAGTACCTCATCCAAGTTACAGTCCGAGGTGTTGCTTTCAGCTAGGAGACATCTCTTTGTAAATTGTCTCATGGTTTTCAGCTCTTTAGTGAGCTTAGCTGCAACATGACGAAAATCAAGCATTTGCCCTTGAGAGAAGGCAATAGCTTTCTGTGAGCATTCTTGCATAGTAGTACGTCCAGTACTAAAAGGCTGTGTTTTTGCTGCTCGAGTACGAGGAAACTTGCGTGTGGCTCTTTGATTCTGCGTTTGCAGAGTACTATTGTTTGCTTTTTGAATGGCTTGCTTTGAGCTTGGAATGAGTCCCACTAGGTCGATGTTGTCCATCCCTTGAGCCTTTAGGATCCTATGTGAGTTTTGGCTACTGAAGTAGAGTTTCCCTTTGGATTCTGGATTTTTAGGTTGTACCATAAGTGTGAGAATCTGAAGTGTCAAAATTTAAAACATACAAAAAGACTTTAAAAGATTTTTTCTTTGGACTTACTTTTACTTCTTTTCTCAAGTGATTCCGGGTGCTCCATTGCCTTGCGAAGTTTTGCTTGAGAGATGGGAGATAAAGCCTGAAAACCAAATGTAATCTAGTGATGAACTGCTTTAAGATAAAATGTGGTTTGAAAATAAATGCAGAAGACAAACCTTTCTCCCTGAGAGTAGTTTTTCAGGTTGATGGTATAGCTTTTGTTGCAGGATAAAGTCAGTCTCTGCAGCTTTTTGAAACTTTTCAGGTTGTGCCCAGTAGAGTTGTGATAATTTTTGGAATTCTGCTTCATCTTCTTCCTTGGAGGATAAAGGTTGTTGTAATCTTTCTGGCAATTGATTTTCTTCTAATGAAATTGTACTATCATCAGGAACTGGTTGCAAATTATCCAGTGAATTACAACAGTAGGTCAGCTGGAAAATATCAGCTGCTTGACGAAGAACATCCTTAGAAATGTCTTCAGTTTCCCACACAGTCTCAGTATTTTCTACAACAAAATCCATGATGGACAAACTCGAGTAATCAACAGCTGGTATCTCTGGAGCTTCTTCTGCCTTCACAATCTCCAAACCAGTTATGGTCATGTCTAAGTTACACTTTGAATCATTGCTTTCCTCATCCTCTTTAACTTCTTCCACTCCCGAGCTTGGGTTAATAGAATCAATGTTCTCAGATTCTGAATGTTGTTGAACATCCAATTCCATCTCCTCCCTGGACACACTATCGTACAAAATAATTTCCTTGCTCTCAAGAGCAAGACAGCATTGCACTTTCGTTGCAGCATTATGCTCTTCTGATGCATCTTCAAAAGCTTTCTCCACCGGCACTATAGGATCTACTATTGCTACCATTCCAGGAGAGGTTGGTTCTTCAATGCAATATATAGCCAGCCTCGTGTCCTTGGACGAATCATGCATTAGCTCTTCTTCCTCCAAAGCTATATTTATATGAGATTCTGACTCATTGTTACCATCTAGTAAAGGATCAGTAGGAATAAAATCCATAGCTTCAGAAACTGAATAGCTATCATCCCAAGCTTCAGGCTTGATATCAGAGAACAAAGGCAAATCGACTTTTTCTACAGATGGAGAAGAAGCAGAACCACACGTTGCTTTACGCTCTTGCTTGTTCTTTCTTCTCTTGGAGAACTTCGTATCCCAATTGCTAAGAGGCTCCTCAAAATCACATCCTTCCTCATGAATCATGTACTCTTTTTTTACTTCAACGTTAGAGGCTGTCTCAGTGCCTCTACTGTTTCTAAGTTTCCTTTTCTTTTCTTTGCATTGTTTCCGAATCTTCTCCAGTGTCATAGTAAAGTCTCCTGGATCAGTCTTGATATCCACCTCAGCACCAATGTCAGGAAAATCTACCAAATCCCTGACTAGTATTGGGATTGCCACATCATCATCTTGTATGTTTTCCCCATTGTATACATCCACCAACTGTCTAAATTTGAGCTTCGATTTCCCTCTTGCATCCTTATTCATCACTATCTTCATTGATCCGTCTTTAATAGCCCGGATATAATGCATATGAGAATTCAAACGGGTGCGACTTCTTAACTCCACCATTGGAACTAACAGATAATTACTTCCTAGCAACTGGCTTATGCTCGAAAAAACCCAAAATCTTCACCAAAGCGAGCTCCTATAATGGAACAAACAAAAAAATTAGCCAATAAGGAGACTGATAAGAACAAAAACCTGAGTGAATGTTGCAGAAACCTAAACTTCATCAAGCCAAGCAGAGAAAAACAATTTTCCAGAACAGTGATGTTGTTAGTCTTATTTGGATAGTCTTGTTAGAATAAAAATCCTATAATACAGGAGTTTAGCTGTTTACTCGTTCTTTTGATGATTCTGATAAAATCCTATTATTTTGATGATTCTGATAAAATCCTCCTATTATTAAGGAGTTTCAGTTGTTAGTTTTGCTATTTAATGCCCTTAGAAAATAACAACAAAGATAAGTTTTTTTTTTCCATCGTTCTGCTCTGTTCACAACAGATGCAACGATTCGTTTAGGGTTTCCACGATAACATAAATTGAAACCTGGAATGAGACACCGAGAAATGTCCTAAGTTCAATTAAAGAAATTAAATTCACACATGGGCAGGCGAAAACCCTGATTCGCTACATCAATAACTAATTAGCTGCATCAATTCGTGAAATTTCAATATATATCAGATCTGGGTAAAGTAGATGAATGCATCAAAGAGAAATTGAATCTAGACCGCGAGATTATGAAAATTGAATTTACCTTTAATCTTAATCGACGCTCGATTAGATTGACAAGGAAGTGGATGCCGAATCCTGGGTTTCAAACTCCGTAATAGATCTAGGGTTTGCTCAGAGACAAGACAGAGTGAGACAAAATAATTTCAAACAAGAGGAAGACGAAGAGACGGAAAATTGTATTAAGCCCATTAATGTTTATGAGATATCAAGTCTCGCGGGAAATCGTGGCGGGAACTTTGAGCGTTATTGTTCTTTAGCAGCTTTATGTAAATGGGTCTTTGAACCTGAAACCCAATAAACATTAATGGGCTTATTACATATTAAATAGCAAGAGGGTAAATATGTAAATTCAAGAGCGCGCGGACCTGACACAACCACCACATAGCGGCGTATTATAGATAAGAAAGGGGAATTTCAGCTTTTAGGAGAAGAACCCAAAGAAATTTTCGAAACCCTAAAACTTCCATTGGACTCTCTTCTCCGTCGACCTTCAAAGCTGATGATTTCCGCCATGGCTAAGAAGAGAAAGCTCGAATCACAATCAAATGATACAGCTGAACCGTCGCAGAAGCAGATAAAGGAGGAGCAGCTCGAAATTAAAAACCAAGACAATCAAGCAGGTGACGATGAAGACGTGGAATACGAGGAAGTAGAAGAGGAAGTCGAAGAAGACAATGAGAATGAAGCTGGAGTTGAGAATCAGATGACCGTGTGTAATCGTACGGAGGAGGAGGCAGCGGTGACGTCTGGATCTGGGAATCAAATTGATGAAGATACCGATGTAGACGATGAGCCAATTCAAGATCTGTTGGAACCGTTTTCGAAAGAACAGCTTTTTAGTCTTCTCAAGGAAGCTGCTGAGAAGAATGTTGATGTAGCCAATCGAATTAGAGAAGTAGCTGATGAAGATCCTGTTCATCGGAAGATCTTCGTGCATGGTCTTGGATGGGATACCAAAACCGAGACGCTTGTTGAAGCTTTTAAGCAGTACGGAGAGATTGAAGACTGCAAAGCTGTATTTGATAAGATATCAGGGAAATCTAAAGGTTATGGTTTTATTCTGTATAAGTCTAGGTCAGGTGCTCGTAACGCACTCAAGCAGCCTCAGAAGAAGATTGGTAGTCGTATGACGGCGTGTCAATTAGCTTCTAAAGGACCTGTCTTTGGTGGGAACCCTGTAGCTGCTGCAGCTGTTTCAGTGCCTTCTCAGCATTCGAACTCGGAGCATACGCAGAAGAAGATTTATGTTAGTAATGTTGGAGCTGAGCTTGATCCTCAGAAATTGCTAGCGTTTTTCTCAAGATTTGGAGAGATTGAAGAAGGTCCTTTGGGTCTTGATAAGTTTACTGGGAGACCTAAAGGTTTCTGTCTCTTTGTTTATAAGTCATCTGAAAGTGCCAAGAGGGCTTTGGAGGAGCCACACAAGACCTTTGAAGGTCACGTCTTGCATTGCCAGAAAGCAATTGATGGTCCTAAACCGGGGAAGCAGCATAACCAGAACACTCACAACCACAACAATCCTCGTGGTTACCAAAGGAATGATAACAATAGTTACGGTGTGCCTGGAGGTCATGGACATCTCATGGCTGCTAACCAAGTTGGGATGGGTGGTTCAGCGGCACAGGCGCTAAATCCGGCTATTGGACAAGCCTTGACAGCTTTGCTGGCATCACAGGGAGCTGGTTTGGCTTTTAATCCAGCAATTGGACAGGCTCTGTTGGGTTCCTTGGGGGCACCTACAGGCTTAAACCCAGGGAATGGAGCTGGAATGCCAACTGGTTATGGTAATCAACCTATGACACCGGGGACACTTCCTGGATACGGTACACAACCTGGGTTGCAAGGTGGCTATCAGACTCCGCAACCTGGTCAAGGCAGTTCAGGCAGAGGGCAACATGGTGTCGGGCCTTACGGTGCTCCTTACATGGGCCACTAGATGTAACATGTATCCAATTCAGGTAGAGCAATCTTTAGTTGTTCTGTTTCATTAACTTTCCTTGGTATATATACTTTATCTGAAACTGACGTACTATGTCCTAAAGCCAAGAATTTTCTGTGTCCTGACCCACATGGTTTTGGTTTGTATCAGAGTTTTGGGGATTTTTCAAGTGGTTGTTGTTAACAGCTTGTTACTTCTTACTGTTTTCTGAAAGGTTTTTTGGTTTGGCACCGATTTATAATGTGAAAAAGTTTTCTTATTTTCTTAAATTCATTGTGCAGATATCCGAAATCAGTGTTTTAATATTGGCTTGGTGATTCTTCTGAAGTTTGTAAGGAGCTGATGCAAAATGAAGTCTTTATGAAATGTGTTACTCTTTGGTCAGTCCTAAGGCCACCAGACTCATAAAACCTTTAAAGGAGTTTTAGTGTTTTCATCTACTTGTTTTTAATTCCCCAACTCTTTATGATATTCCTAAAGCATTGTACTATTTTCAGAGCTTATGTCTCTATTTTCAGTTTTCTGAACTTCCCTCTACAACTTTCATTTGTAAAACTAAAAACGCAGCTAAGCTCCTTGTGGGTACTTTCTTACCCAATTCTAGTTTTTCTAAATATTTTTAAATAGTTTTATTCGATCTCTCTGTTTCACGATTTCATGGATTTTCTGTCTCTACTATTATCAGTTTCGAATGTAATATGTTCATGTTGGCTTGATTAACTTTGGTTTCATGTACTATCCTGATTTTATGTTTGTTCAATCCTTGTGTCTCTTGCAGGTAGTGTGACTGCCGGTTGAACAGCGAGATTATATAGCCTAACTGAGAAAAATAATTTCTGTAACAAATTTATACTAATCTCAATTTAATTGGTTTCTAAAATGACTCAAAACAAATTTCCAAACGCAGCTAGCTTTCTTTTTGTTTTTTTTCTATGACAAGTTTCAAAAGTTTTTACAGCGACTGTGTTTCAAGTTAACACTTTGTTTCCAAAGTTATTTGCTTTAAAACTACCAAGTTGTAGATAACTTGAAAGTCTTTGGATCTGTGTAAGAGGCAAGAAACTTTTGACCTGTGCCTCTCGATAACATGTGAAGTTGTTGGTTTCTTGCAGATAAGTCTTTGGATCTCCACAACGTGCTTCCAGTTAAAAGGTAAGTAATCGAAACGTTACAAGAGTGTCTCTCTCATTACTATGTTCTAATTTGTTGGTCTTATCTCCTCTTTGTGGGAAGACACTGAGGAGTGAAAGTGATTGGTGCATTTCAAGTCGGTAAATTGATTATGAAGATATGTTTTGGTCTAGAAACATTTACCTTTCAGGTCCCTGTGCACAATTTCTTCAGGGCTTGCTTAGGAAAGTCACATGAGTAAAGGTTCTCTTCCTTTTTTAGAGGAGTTAAAGAGGCATAGATACATAAATATTGTTGGTGATGATTAGGTTGATGGTCAAATCATTTCTGGAAAAGTGCAGCTTTAGAACTTACAGTGAATATTGAAGGGTTCATTGATCATGACGAAGATGAGAAGCAGAAACAGTAGCTGAAGTGAACGTGGAAATGTGAAGTAAGTAGTAGAGTTTGGCGTCTTGGATCTCATTTCACAATCTCTTAAATGTTATGTCAAGTTTTGGAAAAGGGGAAAAAGGTCAATAATTGGTGAACCAAATCCAAGTGCTACAGTCTGCAAAGCCCACATCGAGTGTTTTTAAATTCCGATCTGAGATTGGTAATGGCAAATTATAAATAAAGGTTTCGATTTTGTTGCCGGTTTTAATCCCTTGAGCCAGGGTTCCACTTTGTTTACTCCTAGTGGGAAAAAGGCCTCTTGAGCGATTGAGTTTCGTTCTATGAGAAATATATATTTGTAGTGAATAAAAAATGTTTAATACACGATTGAATGAATAAATTACTGTTACCACCATTACCATTTAAATCAAGAACTTTAGTGATGACTGGTGAGGATTAGTTACGAGAGAAGAGAAACATGTATATGTAACACCAAAATTTGATTTTTTTTGTCACCTTGCAATACTATCCCTGAAAAAACCCACAAGAACAAAAACTGAACTATAGTCCAATTGATTGAAGAAAGATCCACTTACATTAAAGTAATCATTAACTACAATATTTACTAAAAATGCTCTGTTTCGTAATTGATGTAGAAACCGACCATCGTTTTAATTTTTTGGAGTAAGGAAAAAGAAACGCATTGAAAAATTCCACAGGAGGCTTGGGGGAATTGCCACAGTATCGAGTGTCACTTTCTCAATCAAAAGGTTTCTCTCTCTTCTACTTTTTCTCTCCTGCGCCAAACAAATGAGAAATTAGAGAGAGAGAGACACACAACACAACACACACAGAGTTTAGGTTTGGTTTGTAAAATCTCTCTCTTTTCTCTGGACTTATCATAGTTTCGTTTCTCTCTCACAAAGTTGTCTACTTTCATTTAGATCTGGTCCCTTTTTAAACTCCAATTCGTTACCTTTTTTTTTTCTCAAAGATTGTTGCTTTTTGGCTTAGTTTTGATTTCCCTTGTTCGCGAATCGTGTTTTGTGTCGCCGCTATAAAATCTTCTGCTGCGATTTCCATGTTTAGTATCTGCATTTGGTAGCTCTCGATGCTGCATGCAATTCCTAAAACTCTCTCAGATTGCTACAACGCTGTTCTTCTCGGTCATTTCATTCCGATTTGATATCTGGGTTTTGTTGTTTTCGTCTCTCTGCTGCATGTTTCGCGTCTCGACCTTAGAAAAAAGGTTTCTTTCGCCTCCGATTTAGGCTCGATTTGATGAATTCTTCGGTGCTGTAGTCAATTATCAAATTGAGCGTTAGTTGTTTGAGAATCGAGATTAGGGTTTCTGATTTGTGGGCTCAGAGATTGTTTTATCTATCTATCTGTGTTTGTTTTGTCGCTACAAAGCTTATGGATTCTCAGAGGGGTAGTGTTGAAGAAGCTAAATCTCAGTCTTTGAATAGACAAGGCTCTCTCTACAGCTTAACACTTGATGAGGTTCAAAATCACTTAGGGAGTTCTGCTAAATCACTTGGAAGTATGAACCTTGATGAACTACTCAAGAGTGTCTGTTCTGTTGAAGCTAATCAGCCATCGTCCATGGCTGTTAATGGTGCAGCAGCTGCTTCTCAAGAGGGTCTTTCACGGCAGGGAAGTTTGACTTTGCCGCGGGATCTAAGCAAAAAGACTGTTGATGAGGTCTGGAAAGACATTCAGCAGAACAAGAATGGTGGTAATGCTCATGAGAGGAGAGATAAGCAGGCTACACTCGGTGAAATGACGCTTGAGGATTTGTTGTTGAAAGCAGGAGTGGTGACTGAGACAATATCTGGTTCTAACCATGATGGTCCTGGTGGTCCTGTGGGTGGTGGTGGTGGAGGTAGTGCTGGCTCAGGTGCCGGTTTAGGGCAAAACATCACTCAGGTTGGCCCATGGGTTCAGTATCATCAACTTCCATCAATGCCCCAGCCTCAAACATTCATGCCATATCCGGTTTCAGAGATGCAAGCAATGGTGTCACAGTCTTCTTTGATGGGTGGTTTGTCAGATACACAAACTCCAGGAAGGAAGAGGGGAGCTTCAGGAGAAATTGTAGAGAAGACTGTCGAGAGGAGACAGAAGAGAATGATAAAGAACAGAGAGTCTGCTGCTCGTTCGCGAGCTAGGAAGCAGGTAAGAAACATCTTCTGTAATTGCAAATTTTGTTGTTGTTATTTCGTCTTGTCAAGTCATGATCTTTGTTTTTCTCTTTGGGTTCCAACACTGGATATTGATGAGCAGGCTTACACTCATGAGCTAGAGATCAAAGTTTCGCGGTTAGAAGAAGAAAACGAAAGACTCAGGAGGCAAAAGGTAATGCTTTGCAGAGTTTTTCGCCTTTGTTATTACACATGCATTGTTCAAATTTGTGACTGCTGTAAACTTGTAAAGGGTGATCTATAATTAGTTCTGGATTCGTATTAGAGAGAAGATAGATGATAGAAGATGTAGTTAAGTAATGAATAGGGTACAAGCATAGTAGACCAGAGATGATAGATAGTGTAACTACGAACAAGAGAAAGGATGAATAGGTTTTGTGATATGAACCAAAAGGTTTTAGGCAAAGCTCCACTTTTAACCCAAGTCTCTCGGAGAATTAGGTTAATTGTTGGGAGTTTCATTTGATTCATGTTTAGAGGCTCCTTTTATAGAGACCCCTTACAACCGACCTAAAACATAATTAAGTAAAAATACCAAAACTATAATTAAATCTAAAAAGGAAAACATAAGAAATCGGAAGTTTAAGAAGCTTCTCAAATCTTCGACTCCCTTCTCCTAACCGTAATCCCATAGTCTTGTATCATTTTGACCCAACCTCTGTAATGTTTCATTGCTTCTTGCAAGGATTATTTAGCTCATTAGAAAAAACATAGAAGACTAGTCTTCTTTTACTTGTGACAAAGATTTGATTTATCCTTGCCATGAACTTTATGTTCTTCAATTTTGTGTCTGCGTCTATATGTGGCCAAAGCTAATCCTTATCACTTTGCAGGAGGTAGAGAAGATCCTCCCAAGTGCACCACCGCCTGATCCCAAGCGGCAGCTCCGACGAACAAGCTCAGCTCCTTTCTGATCTCCAAACTCTTTTTCTTTTTGTCTTCTGTGTCGGTTCGCTTATAAAAAAAGAGAGAGGAAAACAGCTTTGTTTCTCTGTACATTCCGTAGATGTTCTTGACTTGGAGCAATTCTGTTAACTTTCTTTATAACATTACCTTGAGTTATTTAGTAGCAGTAGCAATCGTTTTCATGAGTCTGGTTTCAAATTCAGAGGTTGAACAGAAAAAAACTTGAGTCTATAACATTTGAATATAAAACGTGGAAGTATATAGACAAAGTCTGTAAACGTGTCGACCACAAAGAAAGGAAAGCTCTTTAAATCTGCCAAGCCGTCATTCTTAAGGGCCGGCTTTGTTCTCAAATGTAGACATTGATCTCAAATCATCTCAAGAACTTGTTTGCTATATGTTCTGCAATAGCCAAGCTTGAAGTTAAACCAGGTGATTCAATGCCAAAGAGATTAACAAGACCAGGAACTCCATGAGTCTCCTCTCCCTGCATCAAGAACACACAAGAGGTTCCATAAAACCCATGCTGTGTATGTTGTCTGATACTTTTTGAAAACAGAAGATTACCTGTATGAAAAAATCAAAGGCAGGCTGTTTTGGTCCGGAAAGTTTAGGACGAATGCCTGAATAACCGGGTTCCAATGATCCATCTTTGAGATCCGGGTAGTACTTTCTGATCTCTGGGTAGAATTTCTCTGCTCGTTGTAGGTTTACACGATAATCGAATCTAAATTCAAACAGCATGAAGATGTTGAGTAACTTCAAAAAGGAACAAGAGAGAGGAGCATTTTAAGAACAGATCCAAGTATTTACTTGTTGAGGAAGCTTGATTGATCGTCTGTGCATTCAATCCATTCTACATCGGGTCCAAACTTGACTAGTCCATTCAAATCTAAAGTGACATGGACACCAAGACCTCCTTCCTCAGGTATAGGATACACAAGTTTACTGAAAGGAGGAGACTTTGCACCCGATAGTGTAAAGTAGCATCCACGAGCATAGTGAGACGAAGGAATGAATCGATGATCTAAGCCATGGAATCTCTTTGCTAGAGCTTGAGCACCTAATCCCGCAGCGTTAACAACAAGATTAGGGATTAGCTCAAGCTGTGATTCTGCTTCACACTGTCCTGTTTCAGCAACAAACAAATGCATCTTCTTATCTTCAACACGACCGTTTAAAACCACTGTGTTGTATGAGAAAGTTGCGTGATTGTTCTCTGCTTCTCCCTGTAGGTAGTTGTAATCCCTGTAAACCATGAAATCAAAACTCCTTTCCTAAAGATCCGAAGAAGATCCTATAGAGCTGAGAGAAGTTTATTTCTATACCACTAAAGATAGCATGAAGGAATGTGTATCAAGAATCCCAGATTCAGGAGATAGCAATGCTTTAACACAACGAAGCTGTGGCTCCATTCTCATTGCTTCAAAACCTTCCAACATCATTAAACCAGAGACTCCATTCTGAGTTCCAAGATGCATCAACAGATCCAGCTTTGGTATCTCTGAGGATCCAGTGGCAACAAGAAGCTTACCAATCTTGCTATGAGGGATTTCATATTCTGAGCAATACTTATACAGCAATTCTCTACCTCTGACACAAAACTTGGCCTGATTAAAATCCAAAAACATTCACTTATGAACATACCAAAACACATTTGATTCGACCTTTAATAGAAAGATTTTACCTTTAGAGAGTTTGGTTGATAATAGATTCCGGCGTGAACGACCTCACTGTTGCGGGAACTAGTCACGGTGCCGAACGATGAAGCTGCGTCGAGGATCAGCACTTCTCTACCACGAAGACTGAGCTCACGCGCCACCGCTAAACCCACGACTCCAGCACCGATCACAACAGTGTCAACTCTCTCTTTAGCTATCGTTTCAGCTCCACTGCTTACTCCTCTCATAATTCTTCTTCTTCTGTTAGTTGCGTCCCCGTTGACTAATTTCCAGGTCCCCGTTGAAAATCTCATCCATTTTCTTCCCTGACGAGCAAGCATCTTCTTCTCCTTCTTATTGAATCAAAGATAAAAGTAAAATCTTTAAGTCTTCAACAAAAATATTGCAGAAATTGTTTTCAACGCGCTTGCTTAGCTCAGCACCACATAAATGGTTTTTTTTTGTTGTTGTTTCTCTCTTACTGACATTACAGGCTTTGCGTTTTGAAGCCCAAGCGGTATTGTGCTAGTCAACTTAAACGACGCCGTTTTAGGGTTCTGTTTCTTCTTCCTCCTCTTTGTACTTTCTCCTTCACCCAGCTGGTATTATTTTCAATCGTAATCGGTTTTGAATTTTATTCCTTTATCAGTAGACAATCAAAAGGATTGATTTTTGGCTTGATTTATAGAGTAATGGGCGTGGAGAAACTGAAAAAATTGGGCATAATAGGGTTTGCTTGAGCTGTCTAGAAGGTATTTGTAGAAATGCCTAAACGAATTATAGTAGTATATGCTGAGTGAGTTTGTGTGTTTCTTGAATAGTTTTTTCTCCAATTTGGCGTTTCTTGTTTGTTTCTCCGTCTATGATGTTAACATTCGCTCTGCGAGTTTAGCAAAGGAACTCCAATTAGTTGAATTGTAAAGCTAGCTATATGTTTATCAGCTTGTAGTTGAAACTAGAAACGTTGGTTCTTCTTTCAACAAAGTTGCTATTTGATGTTACATTGGATTGTGAAACTGATATGCTGAAAAAATTTTGGTCTAGGAAATAGCTCATCTGGGTCAGGAGACCAACTTTTATTCTAGCTGTTTCATGGGATTTGCCATCTCGGTGATATTACCTAACTGTGGAAGTAAGTTCTTACCAAAGAGGAGTTCCAGAGACAAAGCACCTTTGTCTCTTGCCATTTGCTTGGAGTTTTGTTCCATCTGTCATTTCCTTCATCCTACCCAACCTTTGTTGATCAGACACCAAAGGCAAGTTTTTTAACTTTGGAAGTATCAAATTCCTGATCGTAATTGTGGCCTTTAATACAATGATCTGTTGGAAATACAATGATGATTTTGGTTATGGAGTTCATCACATTGGTCATTGGAACCCTAATCCTATATAAAACATGAATATCTAAGCCATGATCAGCTACTTTATTATACCATGGAGTAGTAAAGTCTTTAGGCTTCCAATCCTATTGCTTGAATCAAATTACCGTTGAAACTTTTCTTAGGCTTGTCGATTCCTGTGGCACATGCTGTGTCTTAAAGAAGATCATATGATGAACCATTTTCAGTTAACGATTTGAAGCGTCTTTTGCATTTTCCAGGAGGATGTCATGGACAACAATCAGGAGCTCGGTTGGTGGGGGCAGATTCGATCCAGCATCCAATTCTTCAAGTAATAATAGCTCCAGAGGTCCAAGACTAATCAAAGCCATACAAAATCTCAGAACTAAGCTTCTGGTGAAAATTCAAGAGATAAAGAAAGATCTCCCCATCAAACTGTTCTTTCTTTTGGTGGGATTCTACTCTGCAACTGCTTTCTCTACATTCATAGGACAAACAGGAGACTGGGATGTTCTATCTGCTGGATTAGCTGTGCTTATAGTTGAATGCATTGGAGCGTTAATGTACAGAGCATCTATTCCATTAATCAATATGATGCGGAGCACAATCACCGTGTTTAACTATTGGAAGACCGGGCTTGCCCTGGGACTGTTCCTAGACTCATTCAAGTATGAAGTTTAGACCCCAAAAAAATCATCATTTTAACGCAATATTTACGCTCTTGTGATGGTTCCATTGATTAAAGTGTGAAAACTCTTTTGGCTGGTCACAGGTTTTAGCTCAGACCTGGAAAGCAACAACAAACCCGCAACCTGACTCAAGAAAGGACAGTGGTGTGCAAAATTTGACAAGCTGTGTCCCCTTTATGCCTGAAATCGGTATGAAGACTTCAACGCTGTTGAAGACAACTTTTCAAATCACTAACTAGAAGGCATGGGACCAAACCTTCCAATCGAAAAGCCAGTCACCACCACTCAGTGTTTAAAGTCTTGTCTGTAAAGCCTTGTAATTGATTTTGACTAGAAAGGAAATCGTCAAATCGATAAAGTTTATAAAAGCATGTATTCCCTGAACCATCTTCTTCCATTTTTCTGTTTTCAAGAATTTATGAAAATTTCCAGCCTAAATTTGGCTGGTTTTGTATTTGAAACACGCGAAGATAACAAAGGTATGAAGAACAACTTTATGTAGATACAGACGACGCTGTCAAAACGACAAGAACCAAATGTCGTATTGATTGTCGTGTTTGCTCATAAGATGCGCAAGAGAAGAGTATTTGTTTTACAAAAGTCCCACATCGACAATTTAGAAAAGAGTAGTCATAACCTTGTGATATAAAAAAGAAGCTGGATTCAACTATCAAATCATACCTTTCTCGGCCTTTTGGCTAAGATCAAGTGTAGTATCTGTTCTTATCAGTTTAATATCTGATATGTGGGCCATCGGCCCACACGATATTAACTCTATTTTTTAAGGGTGAAGGTCCATCAAGATAGCTTGCTATCTGGGTCTTCGCGAGTCGCCCATGCGTTGCACTACTGCACGGACCTGGCTCAACCCGCCAAAAATAGTCAAATTTATCATCTCATGGTTAATATCAATTCAGACAGTACAATTAGGAGAGAAATTCGAAAATGGCGAACCCTAGAAGGGTACCTCTGAACCAGAGATTGTCACCTCTGATCCATCTCCTGAAGAAGCCTCTAGCTTTTCCCCTGCTTCTCTCGTTTTTCCTCTTCCTCACATGGATCTCTCTCAGGTTACAGCATTCTTCTCACGTATCTTCGTCTTCTTCACATCAGAAATCGGCAGTAAAGAGTCATCTCGATTTGAAAAACCTCGACGACGACGATAAGGCTAATCTGGTCCGGTTTGATTCGGCGTCGCTTTCTCCTGTACGAAAAGATGACCGTGGATGGTTGCTTGATCCAATTATTCTAGCTCGTGATTCTCAGCTCAATGGTTCTTTGTTTTCTGCTTCGAATCGATTCCGTTTATGTTTTGTTACATCAAATGTGATTCTGAAATTTGATAAGCAGCAATTCGTATAGTGTTCTTTGAGTATATTGAAACTGAGAAAATCTGTAGCTTAATTACCATTATTCGATTTTAGAAGCATTTAGGTTGATGAAGATGTTGTGATGGTTTTGGCATGTAAGTTGATGAGGAGAAAATATCTATGGCATTGCCTATTATGTGTTATCCAAAGTTTCTCTTTTCTTGGTGCTGTAGATTCACATTCCATGTTTTCTCTTTTTTTTGCTTGTCTGTAGGTGGAGCTGCCTCATGTGTTTCCATTCATGTTGGTGAAATCCGACCTGGTGGATTGAGGGGAAACCACAGACACCATACCTGTAATGAGACATTCGTTATATGGGGAGCCAAGACAAAATTCAGGGTAAGTTTTCATCATCCATCTCAGTTATAGAGCATAATGGTAGAATCATAGTCTTTTGAAACCTCTTGAAGGTGATAAGTTCAGAGTTTACCAAATGTTATGCCAACTTAGCTAAATGTATGTTAACATGTTAGTTCGTCTTGATGTTTATAAGTAGAGAATTGAAGAAATGCAGGCGCTGACTGATATTTGGTTGGTTTGAGTTTGGGAGTGTTTAGGATCTCTAGAACAAACCTTAGATTACAGTTTCTTTGTTTTGGTTTACTGATTTTGTCTTTTGATTCTGCACTGCATCTCTTTTCTTAAGAAATAAGGTAGAGTATCACTTCGGTATCTATCATAAAGTTGTTCTTGACTATTGGACTAATATCATCAGTCAATTGCTCGCTTATCATATCACTGTCCAAGATTGAAAAAAACAATTACTTGTAGATGTTTTGTGTTGTGAAAAGTATGCTTATCTTACATATGCTAATCCTTTTTCTGTTGATGATTCTGCCCCGTTTTTTTCATTTCTCTACTGTTCTCGTATCTGGCACTGTTTAAGGATAAATCTATATAAATGCATGCAGCTGGAGAACCACAAGATTGAAAAAGGTTTTGCTGAAGTGGTAATTGGAGAGGATGAAGTAGCTGTAGCGGTTAGTCCAAGTGGCACAGCTCATGCTTTAGTAAATGTTGATCCTGTGCATTCTACTTTCTTCATAGGTTGCCAAGACAGTGAAATGCAGAACAACAGCTCAACTAGCGATTTCAAAGTATGGAAAGATCTATAAACCAATGTGGGTTAGTTTAGTTTTCTCTTTCATTCAGATTTATCGGCCTTTCCTACTCACCTCTTCGTATGTAATCAGCTTCTCTGGTTTCGTTCTTTCGAGTTCTTATTTGTATAGAATAGGCTTTGTTTTTTCTGTCAATCATATTGCTATTGAAATTGTAACCCTGAAACTTCCAATGTTTAGGGGTCATTGGTAATTTGATATGGATCATGATACCACAGAACTTCCAGATTAGTTTGATCTGTGCGATTCAATTTGTATTTAGAGTTCAATGCAAGTATTAACAAGTTTTAGTTTTAGTACTTTAAAATTGTTATTTTAAGGTACTCTTAAGCAACAGCGTGTGACTTTATATGAACTGCCGACTAAAACATAAATTGTTTTATTCTAATGTGTGAATTGATCTTGTGGTCTCAATCCAGTGTGCCAATAATGATATGAAAACTGAGTCATACAAAAGTTTCTAATTCCAAGAGAATGGTTTAATAAGGCTTTCTAAAAGTAGTCTCTGTCCAGCATGCACAAGGAGATGAGTCTTAAAGAATACTCATAGTTATGCCCTATGTTTCTCATTGAGCTTTGTGCTAAACTCCTAATGCCTATTGATTAGGGTTCTGATGGAAACTTTTATAAGCTTCAACCCAAAAAAATATATATATTCATCGGATTAACCATTTTCTTTGTTCCAAATGAATTATAATTTAATCACTTTGGGAGTGGGAGATTGGCCAAGCTTCTCCACGGAAATGAAAGAATTGTTTCGTCTTCATACCTGTTTTAGTTATTTTTCTAGCTCGTATGTTTCGCGTGTATGAAACCAAAAGACACACCAATTGGTTCGCCTAGCTAGATCTTCTACTATAGTAAATCTCGCCACACCACCTAAATCTTTAGTAATATAATAAGTTCATTTGTCCAAAAAAAAGAGACTATAACGATGTTTACATGCGTTTATACTTTTTGGATTATCTCGGAGTAACATACTATTTGTAAATTAAATGAAAGTAAGGAATCTGAACTGGAGTCTTAGACAATTATATATTTTTATCATTATATATGTCTCACTACAAGTTGTACTCAAAGATACTATAGTTTTAAGTTTATCTAGAGTTAAGACAAAATTTGCAACCAACTAATTTAAAGTTAAAATTAAGAAGCAAACCAAAAAGACATTATAATACTTATCTAATACAAACCAAAAAAGACATTATAATGTCTATGGCTCTGATATATACCGCAAGTGTCTAAGCATTGGTATTTGCCATGTGCGAGTGGACCAATCTTAAAGTGAAAAAACGTAAAACAAAAGTGAAAGAAAAAAAATATAGAAAAAGCAAAACCTAAATCGCAAAAAAGGTTTAATATTATAATCTTACCGTTGGACTAAATGGGAATTTAAGGTTTTAGATACATAGAAAAGAAAGAGGTGAGGAAAAAAAAAACAGAGAGAAGTATGAAGAAGAGTAAACGACAGAACTTGCTTTCTCCTTCATCTTCATGGCGGGAGAATCATAATCCTCCCCGGAGAAACTCAAACTCCTCTGCCGTCTCCTCCGGCTGCCTCCCCGGATTCTTCAACCTCTTCCTCTCCACCTTCCACTTCTCATCCAACCGCCGCAAATCCATCACCTTAGGATCTAAGAAGCGAGAACAGAGAACCGTCGTCTACGCTTCTCCTCCGCAAGATTCATCAAACGGAGACGGAGGAGGAATGGTCGCTCAACGACTTCCGCGCGATGAAGGAGAAGGAGATGCAGCGAGGGTGAGTCTTGTTGGAGCTTTAGAGAAATGTGATCGGGACTTAGAGGAGCTTAGGAGAACCATCGACGTCATCAAAACCACTTACATTCTTCAAAAGAAACTTGAGGTTTCTCCGGCCACAGCGCGTGAAAATTTCAAACTCTCCGGCACCGGTATTTTCTCTTTCTCGATGTCCTTGTTAGTTATCAAATTTTAATTAAACGTCTCTACGGTCCAATAATTAAAAATTTATCACAACATAAATAAACTTGAGTATATGGAATACTTATTAATCTAATTACTAGGTTAGCATAATGCCGAATTCATGATGGTTTAGTGGTTAGAAATGTCTGCATTTTATGGACCGAATGGTTCAACACCGAGATTCATGGCATTAAAAGTAAAATAAAAGGTGATAACGCAAAACATTAGGAAATGTTTAAAGGCATGTTAATTGGTTATAATAATGAGTGAAGACAGAATGGGAAGGTCAAAGAGCTGTCTCTTATTAACCAAGAAAGAGAGTCATCTCTTTGGTGGTGGGTGAAACCATGAGTCATGAGTGTGTCTAATAGTGAAAGACAGTCTCAC
The DNA here is from genome assembly GCA_028015245.1 of Cardamine occulta. Taxonomy (NCBI): domain Eukaryota; kingdom Viridiplantae; phylum Streptophyta; class Magnoliopsida; order Brassicales; family Brassicaceae; genus Cardamine; species Cardamine occulta. Next base: position 15,955,312 of record CM051379.1, on the reverse strand, counting down.
ATTTTTTTTTTTTTACAAAGTAAAATATATTTGTAAAAACATCTAGACAGTCTAATTGCTTTAACTATTTCATGCATGCATAAACTTTGTTTATTTGATTTGATGTTACATTTGTCATTAGTGGGTTCTTTTTTAAGTAGTTGTTACAAAGGATAATGTTCAAACTAAAATCAAAGTGGAAATAGCAGTGGATTAATTTATAGTTAGGTCTGGTTTAATGTAAGCTAATTAAAGTGCGAGAGAGGCATGTTAGATAAATGATGAGGGAAGAAACAGCTTTTAGGGGGCTTTATTCCTTTAGTCATGAAGCCCACTTTAACTTTCCCATAATTTGGGCCCCCACCTATTCTTTAATTTATTCCCGATTCTGACCCACAAACTGTTTAGTGGTACCAAATCAAAACATCACTTTTTTAAGGAAAAAAATGATCTTTTCATAGCTATGTAATATTGTTATATGTCCAGTATTTTTTTTTTCAAAGAAAGAAATGTAAATATATAGATGATTTCGACAATAATATTATATTTTTGTTGACAGCGATAATGATAATATCTTAAACACAACTTGTTGGATAAATGATTTGATATTTCTTAAACAAATAACCAATAGTGGCAGGAGATATCGTCGTGGGGGCGCAAAGGAATAAGAAAGACACGAAGACAACACTACATGAAACAGACACGATGTTGTCGATGATGAGCCATCACGAGTACTGCTGCAAAGACAACAAAACCTACAAAGTCAACAACATAAATCAAATCACTAGACCCGATCATTACGACATACATGACGTCGTCATTGCCAAGAGAGCATCAACGATGACGACAGACACACGTGGCGGCACGTTGCCTGGTCTGGTAGTGCGGAGGGTAAGACGGAGCTTGATGGAGAGTGTGAACCAGGTTTGCGATGACGTGGCATCTGGTCAACGAAGAGAGGTCGCTAAGATCGGTTTGGCTCTTCATGATCATATCTGTCGTGACCTGATCGCAGAGACCGTTCGCGAGCTTTCCTTCTTCGGCTACGACGACAACGACGAGACTCATAAATCGGCGGTGAATTCTACTGTTTGTTACGGCGGACGAGGTGGACGCCGGCACATCCGACGTGGCAGCAGCAACTCACTCCCGCTTGACGCGTGTCGCAGAAGATTGGTATTTTGATGTGATTGTTCTCATAGGTTCTTTCTAATCGATATGGATGTCATAGTCACGACAGTTTTCACCTATGACATGTAATTTTATTATTTGTGATTGAGAAAAAAACATATTTATATATAGGGTTTAAAATAGTTTATTCGTCTCTCGTGAAAAATTTTTGTCTTCAATAGAGTTTTGTGAGAATAGTCTCACTCGTTTCCTTAAAAATTTGGAAAATTAACAGATCATTGTTTTGTCTACTCATCTACATGTATTATGACAAAATATCACGATGACAATCATCACAAAAAAAGAGAGATAATAGTCTTTTATAATATTTACATATGTTTTCTATATACTGATTCCATAAATAATCATCATTTAACCATAGAATTTATTATGAAATTGATTAAATGAATCAAACCTATGGTAATAATAAAAATCTCGAAGTTCTAGAAGTCTCCTTGTCTTCATGGTAAATGTATCCTTCTTGCTTGCTTGCTTGATCTTACTTAATCTCTTCCCTTGTTAATCCTATTGTCTTTTCTTATGTTGTGATTTCATCATTGTGTAACATTACCATTGCTTTTAAAAGAATACCATTTGTCAAAAAAAAATGGTACTAATAAAATCTTAATGTGCTTTTTATACTTGTTTTGAAAAAAATTAATTACTGACGCGACAAGTCAACGCTTCCGCGTACAGACCGCGTGAACGTGTGACCCGTTTATTGTCCACTCTGGCAGTTTTTAAGAAAAAAAAACATTATTAATGGCATTAATCGTAATTACATTCATAAACCGAGGTTATAACAGAGATTTCGTTATCCGGTACGGGTTAATAAACCGGTTGGAGTCCGAGTCGGAGCAAAAGTGGTTAATAACTCGTATCCGATAAAGACGGTTTCTCTCTCGTTTTCTCGCAGACACTTTTTCTAATTTCGCTTCTTCTTCTTCTTCTTCTTCTTTCTCGATTTGAGAGAGAACCAAACAAAAGAAACAAATCTACAGCTTTTATCAAAAGGAAGAAGAAAACAAAAAAACAATGGCGGATCAGCTCACCGACGATCAGATCTCTGAGTTTAAGGAAGCCTTCAGCTTATTCGACAAGGATGGTGACGGTACGTCGTTGTTTTCTTTGCTTCCTCGCTTCTTCAAACGTTTCTGAATGCGTAGGAATTTTCTATTTTTTCTAAGCTTCATCGGATTTGATTTCTGCTCAATTCGTTTATTATTGATCTAATTCGATGTAGATAATAACGGATCTATAGAATCGTCTTTGTTTTTTTTTCAAAATTTTGCTTATGTTTCTGAATTAGAATTAAATCGTGTTTTTGAATTGATGTTTGGATGATTGATGAAGAAGTTTGAGTCTGTAAGAAACTTGGCGATTTGTAAATTAATTCGCCAACGGAAGTTGGTTTATCTCCGTTTAGATTTGGTTCTTCGTTCATTGTGAAATTTGGGATCTAGCTTGTTGAATTTTTTTGCCCAAAAGCTTCATTGAATTGAATGATGAAGTATCATTGATTTACTTGTAGGTTGCATTACGACCAAGGAGCTTGGGACTGTGATGCGTTCTCTTGGACAAAACCCAACCGAAGCTGAGCTTCAAGACATGATCAATGAAGTGGATGCTGATGGTAACGGTACTATTGATTTCCCAGAGTTCTTGAACCTCATGGCTCGTAAGATGAAAGACACTGACTCCGAGGAAGAGCTCAAGGAAGCATTCAGGGTCTTTGACAAGGACCAGAACGGTTTCATCTCAGCTGCTGAGCTTCGTCACGTGATGACAAACCTTGGTGAGAAGCTCACAGATGAAGAAGTCGATGAGATGATCAAGGAAGCTGATGTTGATGGTGATGGTCAGATTAACTATGAGGAGTTTGTTAAGGTCATGATGGCTAAGTGATGTGGTTTTTGGACCCAAAACAAAATGGTGGCTCCAACTTGGTTTGCATCTCTTACATATAATTCTTATGTTATGTTCTAAAAATTTTAATTCTTGGGACTCAGCTCTGTTTTCTGGTTGTTTAAGATGCGAATGTTTATCATCCCCTTTTATGCTCTATTTTGCGTCTCTACATTTTAAGTCTTGTTTTCTTTTTGTTGTTGTCTTGCTCGTGTAACTCGTGTAACTTGGTCTAGTTCGTGGTTTTTTTGATTAATGGTCTCTAGTAAAGCTATCATGGTTTTGTAAAATGCAAATTAGAACTGTTTACGCTAAATAGTGTAATGTTCAATGACTCATTAGCTTCAAATGACAAAAAAACAAAACACCAATTGTATTAAACACAAGGGAATGAGAAACACCTTTTAAAGCAAAAAGCAATAGAAACTGTCACACATAGTGAAACAGAGAGCCTCCACTGAGTTTAGCAAAGCATGAGATCATAAGATTTTTTGAGTTTCTCCCAAGTATTAGCAATCAATTAACAAGTTGATGATATGTTTCTTACAACACAAGTTCGCATGACTTGGAACCTCTTGGCATAGAAGCTAAGTCGTCCTCAATCTGTTGATTCCATTGCACATCACGTGGATATGACTTACAGAAGATTTTTGCCGTTTTCAAACATAGCGCATGATTCAGGAGATAACTCAACAGATCCTTATCTACACCTCTTCCTGAATATCCTCTCCACTCTAAAGCTTCAAGACTCGACAACAAACACTGAGGAACAAAACTCGGCGGGCTCCAGCGATCCATACCAGCTGCTACAGTGTAAACCTATGACCACGAGTGAAAAGAATAAGGACAATGTATATTCAATAAGATCATTGAGCTGGAAAAATGAACACTAGAAAATATAAATGTAAAAGAAAAAACAGGGAGAAACTGAGTACATTTTTAAGCTTGAGAACCACCAATTTACTTGAACATATGAGCCAATGTATAAGCATTTCCATAGATCTTTTACCACGCATGTAAAGCTCCAGATGTACGATTTGACGGAAGATATTTGCATCCTAGGAAATAAAAACGTGACTTCTCAAGATCAACTGGGATATAACACGAAAAAAAACTGCATGGAATGAATAAACTTACCTCTGATTTCGATGGATCTCCAAGTGTAGCCCTCGCAATACAGTGGTAGTCGCGGGTATACAACAACTCTTGAATGCTGAAGTACTTGAAAGAAAGTGTGCTAATGGCAAGCTTTCGAATGTAATTCAGTAAAATACACAAGTGTGTGAGACCCTGGACTTTTGTTATAATCGACAATCTTTGTAAGGCATGTCGACATCCAAATTCAGCAAAACATCAATTGTTTTTTCTTCCAATGTTAGGTCGGAAAGAAGAGGGCAAAAGCCGGTGAAAAGAATCACTGTTAAAGTTTACCATGTGGGCAACATGTAGAGTTTTGAGGAACGGGAGACAGACCTTGAAATAAGAACTGCTGATCACATCTTTCAAACCTTCGAGTTTCAAGGCCACAAGTGCTTTGCACCAAGATATATCAAACTCAAAATATCTTGATCCCTTTATGACCATGACCGATGTTGTTTCCGTTGTGACAATAAAGTCAGTAAGAAGATTGCAACTGGATAAAATCATTTGAAGAGAATTAAAGTCGAATTGTCTCGAGTGGTAGTGCAGTGTTTTTAAGGATGGGAGAGAGACCGTTATAAGAGGAGCTTCCACATCGATCTCTTTACCTTTAAGTTTCAAGACAACAAGTGTTTTAATGGTAAACAGTTCATGTGGTAATATGAGACGGACATGCTCAGCATCTATGTTGAGCTCACGGAGTTGACATTGGTGACGATGAAGTGCGGTTTTAATCCACGGTCCAATGTTTTCGTCCAAGAATGTGTTAGCTACTTTAAGATGAAAGCTTTCTAGAACATGAGATTGATGATCGAACAGTGACTTGTCCACAGCGTTCAAAACTAATGTAATCGTTGTGGTCGGACCTATCAAACTTGAGTGTAGGCACCTTTGTCAAGAGAGATTTCCATTGTTTTGACAAAACACTTGTCACCACGGAACGTTTTGTCGAAAGGAATGACAATATCTTCAAGCGCAATTCTTCTGGCAAATCGCTGATATTAGTTAACGTAGTTTTACAAACCTTCTTTGTCATTGTCTCTGTTTAGGCCAAAAACAATACACTGTGTTAAACCTAAGAATCCTATTTACAGAGATTGGATTTCTCATTTCTCTTAAAAAAAACATTGAATCAAAATAATTTCTAGCTAATTCTTAAGTTCTCAAGAGATTGCGGCCCAAAAATAAAAAGTTAAAAAATTCTTACGAGATTTGATACAAGGTAGATTCTGAAAATCTGGACGGAGATGATTCACCGGAGCTCCTTCAGATCTTCGGAATCACTCCTGAGCATCAGGTTCTCTGGGATGACATCTCACAATTTTTCAACTTCCCTGAAGAAAATAAAAATATCAATTAGTAAGGCCCTAAACCGATCTGATTAGGTCTACCTTTATGCTGGTTGATGTTCTCGTTCGGTTACTTATTCATTATATAATTATTTTTTACTGCATTGCTTTTCAATAAAGACTATTTAGCTAAATAACAAAAAAATTAGACAAAATTAAAGTACATCAGTTTTTAAGAGTTTAAAACATTAAAAATGCCCTCAAAGGCTCAAACAATAAAGTACATCAGTAAAACATTACTATATAATTTAAGGGAAAATCGAGATACATAACCTTCCTTTGAGGACATTACTATACAACTCCTCTCTTTTTCACCAATCTTATTTATGTATAAATACATAACCCTCCTTTGAGGACAGAACCCACTTTAGCTCCAAACCCCAACAAAAAAGAAGGCGGCGGAGAAGCAAACAACAACGACAAAAATGCAGCCAGAGATTTCAGATCATATTTTCTATACCTTCCTCACCGGAGGTTTCTGTGCCTCCACCACAACTTCGTCGTTTTACCCTTTCACCATCGAAGATACGATTGCTCAAGACAAAGCTCTTGCTTCTGTGAGGAACCATAAAGAAGCTGAACGAAGGAGAAGAGAAAGAATCAATTCTCATCTCAGCAAGCTCCGCAACTTACTCTCTTGTAACTCCAAGGTATTTCACTTTTATTTTACTATCACTATATACTCTATTCTATATTTAATCAAATTAAGTATGAATGGAGACTTGAACCTATACTAATAAATTATCTATCTGCGGAAAATCATTTCTTAAAAAAACGCACACACAAAAGATAAATAATTGAAAGTAAACATGAAATTATTATGATTTCTTTTGGGTTTAAGAAATGAAATTAACTTCTTCTACACTTAATCTTCTTCATAATCTAGGAGAAGTTTTTTTTGAACTGGGGATTAGAGTTTTGGATATTATTATATCACCAATATAATTGTGTTGTTATTTATTTAAACCTCTATATCCAAATGACAAACATATGTTTGATTTTTCCTTAATTAACATCAGTCCAATGTAATGTTTTCGAATAATAAAAATGCTGCAAGTACTGGGAATACCTTGAAAATTGAGAAAAAAAAAAAAAGCTTTTGTGTCCTTTTCTCTCTGAAGCTGATAACCACTTTGTCGGGAAAGTTCGTGAGCTTTTTTTTTTTTTTTCTCATTTGAAACAATTGAACATCATATGACAAAATTTTCTCGAATCAAGACAAATGCTTAATATCTAAACTTTTCTCTTTTTTTTTGTTTCCTACTTTACAGACAGACAAAGCCACACTACTGGCAAAAGTGGTTCAACGAGTCAAAGAACTAAAACAGCAAACCCTAGAAATCTCAAACGAAAGCTTACCATCAGAGACAGATGAAATCAGTGTACTCAACTTTGAAGACTGTTCCAACGACAACGACGACCATCGAATCATTTTCAAGGTATCGTTTTGCTGCGAGGACAGGCCAGATCTCTTGCAAGATCTCGTGGGGATACTCAAATCTCTTCGGATGGAAACTCTCTTTGCCGATTTGACGACAATCGGTGATCGAACAAGAAACGTTCTCGTTGTGGCTGCCGACAAAGGACAGCACGGCATCGAGTCGGTGCATTTTCTACAGAACGCACTCAAGTCGTTGCTCCAACGGTCAAGCAAGTCGGTGATGATGGGACGTAGTGGTGGTGGGGGAGAAATGTTAAAACGACGTCGTGCGCTTGATCACATCATAATGGTGTGATTTTGATTAGACTTTAGCACTATATAATATAGGATTTAATTTTTATATATCGTGGTTATAATTACCAAAAACCTTTTGTGTTTTTGTTTTTTAGAAAAAGAAGACGCTTCACATGGTTTTAGTTATAATTAAGTCTGTGTTATATGAGTGCAAACATGTGTTGTAAGTAGGGTTGGTGTGTTCTTTTTTTTTTCTTTCGAAAAGTACCAAAAATGGAGAGTATTAATTTCAATTTTAAGTGGTACAAAAAATAGTTGATGACGAAAGTTTTTAGATTGTGGGAATATTTTGTACAGGCAGAAGAATCTAACAAAGAGTGAAAGAGATGTGATTGGGTGATCTAGCTACGTACATATTTGAAAAACGAGACTTTTGAAAGCAATACATATAATTACAGAATTTAGTAGCATGAAATGGTGTATATAAAGTGAACGTACGACGTATGACAGCGAAGAGAAGCTGTTTGTAGAATCTTAATGAAAGAATATATGGAGAAGTGTTTGAGTTTCGAAGCTAGCTCATGTCATCTTGTCTCCTAAAGATCTCTTCCTTTTGTTCGTATCTTTCTGAATACAGTTGTACCTTCGTTTTTTTTTTGTTGTATTCTTTAATAAAAAAAAAAATGATAGCAAAGTTATTGAATGTATTGTCTGTATATGTTTGACTACCTTTTTCATCGTATGAACTATGAACTGAGAATATTCTATGTGTAAGATATCATTTTTCAAATTTATTAAGAAATTTATACTTGTACGTTCTTTTAGAGCACATGGGAAAAAATTAAAAATAATTTATAGACACAACAAATTAGTAGCTACGGCCTACAAGAAACTAGGGAAAAGAGAACTGGCAAAAAGGAAAGAATTGATGAGACAAAAAGCATTTCTATTTTGCTAATTACAATATAATCCTTATTGTTATTATATCGTTTGGCTGCATTTCTTGAATAGATCATGTTATTTGAATTCTTACACAATATCACTGTGTAACATGAAAAATGGTCGTTGGGGTGAGATGGCTTAGATAGTTTTACTTGTAGCCAAAAGAAACAAAAACCAATGTTGTGCATATGATATCTTTGAAAATTTCCGAAGATCTGACTTTTTTTTTTCCATCCAAAGATCTGACATGAATGTGTCAAATTGTGAATAAAAAAAAATTTCATGAGAGACTAATAAAAGATACTATTAACATATCGCAGAAACAGAAAGAGTAAAGCAAAAAAAATAATAATCAAGAAAAGTATGTCTAGCAAGCGTGACGGCTTTGATGCAGTTGCTGTCTTCTCGATACCAAAACCTCTCGACCAGAAAGCATATATACTTGCGAAAAAAAGGAAAAATTATACTAGGAAAGAAAAAATTATAGATTTTGCAAAATCTCAATAATTAAAGTTCCATTGAAAATAACAAAGTACAATTTTAATTTGGATATTCTTCTGGTATTTATGGGTTTATGGCAAAAGCAATCATTAACAACACACCAAGCTGTGTTGACAAAAAGAAAAAAGATTAGAGCACGTTAGTCTTATGACTCTTATCTCTTCATGTGAACATGTGAGTAGTACTTGGAGATTAAATGGGTTTAGCCCAATTTGGTTTGGAGATTTAACTAAACACATAATTTGTCTTGTCAACAGCTTGGATATGTTTATTTTTCTTTGTGATGCTACTCAAATTAACTATATTTAAATTTATAACCACTATACGTATATTTGTCTTAGTAGTTTGAGTTGAATCTCTTGTCTTAGAGATGATTTTGGCCTCTACTTATAACAGGTTTAGCTCTTAACTATGTTGTCCAAGCAAATAAAAAAAATAGTTGAAAGAGATTAACTCTTCGACTGAAGGCCCAGCGAAGCTTAAAGACAAAATTCCCTCCTCTAAAAGATAATGGGCTAGGCGAAGCACTGTATCTAATCACAAACTAAGACCCAATCATAGTTCTTTTTGAAAGAAGAAAAAATGACCCAACAACAATAGTTTCTTGTTTCCCAACGAAAATTCATATTTTGAATCTCTTTATTTTTTATGTTAGTAACTAGGGTAAATCTGGATCAAAGTTCAAAATAATTTCCGAGATCTTTAGGAAACCAAGTATTTTCGCCACTTAAAATCGTGGATAAAGAAATAATTTAGATGATCCTAAATTGTGGCATTCGTTTCGTCATTCGTGGCCTTATAAATTATGAGTTTCTAACAACACCTTGGATGAATTTCTTTTTTCTTTTTGTTTTCCTCCACACTTCATTATATTTAAGGTTTAGTAACAGATTAGTTTTAGGCGTTTAAGCCTTTAAGCTTCTAAGTTTGGTTATTTGAGTGTTGTTGTTAAAAAAGTGAGAGGTTATTTTAGTGTTTGATAAATGCGGATTTATCAACTAATTCATGAGGATTGAGCGGTTGAAATCTTTACTATAAGTCTACAAGGATGTTGTATTTGATTGAGCATTTGGAGAGATTTGAGTTTTAGTAACAAATCATGTATTATTGAAACATGAATTTCAAAATATTTTTTAAAATCCACTGTTATTAGATTAATGATCTTAAATTTTATACTCAAATCTATTATTATTGAAAATATGATTAGATTTTAATTTAAAAGTTCCAGGTGAGATTTGAGGGGATTTCTTAGTAAAAAATACAAATACTAAAATTTCATGGTTTTAAGTGAGATTTCAGAAAATTTAATAACAAAATTCCTAATTCACCAAAATTTCACCAAATCATCTCAAAACTCATTAAAACTCAAATCTCTTCAAATATTCTATAAAAACTCATCAAAAACCATGAGATTTTGGTCTTTGTATTTTTAACTAAAAAATACCCTCAAATCTTACATGAAATTTTAAAATCAAATTCTAATAACGTTTTCAATAACAGTGAATTTGAGTTTAAAATTTAAAATCATTAATCCAATAACACTGGATTTTAAAAGATATTTTAAAATTTAAGTTTTAATAACACATAATTTTATCATTTAAACTCAAATTTTCTCAAATACAATGTTCCGATCCATTTATCCCAAAAACCCGTAGCTTCATAATTTAGACTCTTTAGGAATCTTAGGGATTTATAAAAGAAGTGGAGAAGATGAAGGTATCAAGGAATCAAGGAATACGAATTCTTTGCTTTACCTACTTTTCTCCCATTTCCTTTAATAATTTGGATTTTTCACTAACAAAAATAAATTCCTACCCGAAAAGCCAAACAATAATGTTGATCTGGAGGTGTTCAGTCAGAAAATTACGATCACCTCTAGACTTTTAATTCATGCGTTAAGAATCAATTATATATTAACATGGTGATTAGATAAGGATATGTTGTTTTTCCTTGTCGTCAGGGAATATTTGTATAGGTTATAAAAGAAAAAGGAAGGAATCTGATAAAACATTATTCCTTTATACTATATATTACAGTATAGTTGACAGAAAACAAAAATAAAAAGAAATCTGCAGATCCAAACATATATATAGTATACTATTCTCGTCTGATTATGCCTCTGTAGTGGTATGCGCCTTCAGTGTGAGTTTTCTTCACGATCAAGAAAATTCAATGCCGATGTTAACTGATAAATGTGTTCAATACTTAAGTGTCTATCTACTAATTATGTAATCAGCTAAATGACTCTGGCGGGGAAAACATATCAAGGTCATTACATTAATTAGTCGGAGAAAAAAGATAAAAGATTATTATTATATCCAACGTGCATGTGCTTCTAGCCTTCTTCTTTTTGTATTGTTTCTCATCTTTTATTCCTACCAAATAAGGTTATTTATATTTATTTAGATTAATTCAATGATTACTTCGTTTGTTTAATAAAATACGCATTAGTTGATATTTCAAAATTCCAACCAAAGTTTTGTTTGCGTAAGGTCCTCAGCTAGCACCGTTTCATCCATAAAACATGTACAACTACAAAAGACAAATATTTGAACATACAAATTCTACCAAGTACAACTAAGAAGTAAACTGAAAATGTTTTAAATATTTAACATGCATATGGGACAAGCAATTCATAGACACTGCATTTATGGGACAAGGTTATAGAACATGGTTTTACAATGGAAGAAATACTCGTGAGCATATCATTATCAGTAAAACAAAAACTACGAATATACGTTCATAGTAATGATTGACACAATCTAATTAAGATAAAATTGTATATACGACTGTTGTTCATTAGTACCACAAATATTATACAGCGACAATACAAACAAAAAGGATGATCTATATATAAGATTATCCAAAACATAGTTTTGACAAAAGATAAGACGATAGAAAGAGATGGATCATATTAAACAATAAAGCAAGAGAAGAAGGGGCAAAACACAAATATATCAAAGATCTGGAAAGTTAGTCAAAGTTGGAACCCAACAAACAAGCAAAGTTCCAATACTTGTGTTTTACACAATCACCACCCAATGGCCCATGTTCATCACATAACATAAGCAATAACAAATTCCACACCAACTTCATATTTTACTAATATTTGCTTATTAGTTCATCATGTTCATGATATGGGGCAAAGTATTTAAGATTCATATATTAATATAATTTGGGTTCTGTGTAGAATGAGGACAGGCTGGTTTGATTAAGGTAGGATCCAAAAACTAAGCCAAACCCCACTCCCATAATTATTCATCAATGAAATTTGGAAAAACTAAATGAGGGATATGACTTTTTCTTAGCTACTAGGAAAAACTACACACTGATCCCATTTAACAAAAATATAAAAATTATTATTGTTTGGAAGAAAGAAAAACAAAAAGAAAGTCAGATTCTCGTCCTTTTATGCCCTTTTATATTGGTGCTCTTTTCTGCTTAAGCATCTTTTCCTTTTTTACCCTTCTCGCTCTCACTTTATTCTTTGCGCCTTTGTTTTTTTTTTTTTGGTTTCCTTCTCATTGGAGTAAAATTTTTGCTACTTTACTTGTTCTTCGTCCCATATCTATCTTCTCTTTCACTCTTCCTGATTCGTGTTTTGGTTTTATCTTCTTGATCTCACACTCTCTCTCGTTTTCCATGTCTTTGCTTTTCCTTTTTTGATTTTTGTTTTTCCTGGGTTTTGCGTTTCCCGGGAGAAATTTCGTTTCTTTCCCGGGAAGTTTGTTCCTTTTCTTCTCTGGGTTTCTTCTCAGATTATATCTTCAACATTTTGTAGTTGTGTGAAAGGCATAAAGTTTCATTCTTTACACTTAATTTTGATCTCCATTGAAATGGGGCTCTGTCATGGAAAACATATAGAACACCAATCGAAGAACCTCCCAATCTCCAATGAAATCAATGAGACACCTAAAAATTCTGCTCAGAAGACGAAATCCTCAGGCTTTCCGTTTTATAGCCCAAGCCCTTTACCTAGTCTCTTCAAAACCTCGCCTGCTGTGTCCTCGAGCGTGAGCTCCACGCCACTTCGTATCTTCAAGCGACCTTTCCCACCTCCATCACCAGCTAAGCACATACGAGCTCTCCTTGCGCGTCGTCACGGTTCCATCAAGCCCAATGAAGCCACGATCCCTGAAGGTAGTGAGTGTGAGGTTGGTCTTGATAAGAAATTTGGATTCTCAAAGCAGTTTGCTTCACACTACGAGATTGACGGTGAGGTGGGTCGAGGGCATTTTGGATATACTTGCTCTGCTAAAGGGAAGAAAGGTAGCTTGAAAGGTCAAGATGTGGCTGTCAAAGTTATTACCAAATCCAAGGTTCGTAATGAGTTTTAATCTCCCTATCTATTTGATGTTGATTCCTGTGAAGCTCTGCTTACGATATGATTATGCCTTAGGTTCCATTTTTCATTTGCCATGTGTAATTCTTAGGCTTAGGCTTAGCTGGAACAGTGACTAGTGCATTTTGTTTGGGAATTTTGGTTAATTATTTTCCTCAGAGTGTTCTCAGATACATTGTCTTTGGTTGGTGTTTATATTATACGAAGTTAAGCTGTGTCGTATCAGCTCATTAGCCAGGGTCACGATTTACATTGTTCTTATTGGTAAGATCTGTGAGCTGTCAATTGTTATCTGTTGGTTGGATTTTGATTGTGCGAGACTAAATTTGTGTGATTATTGTTTACTTTGTCAAAGGGTGAGTAAAACAGAGTTTATCGGATGAGATTGATCAACCAATTGTCTCCCTAAGCTCCCTTTTCGATTTACCTTGTTTTCTAATAATGTGGATGCTATATTCTGGTAGATGGCTACTGCAATTGCAATTGAGGATGTTAGAAGAGAAGTGAAGATATTGCGGGCTTTGACTGGTCACAAGAACCTAGTCCAGTTCTATGACGCCTTTGAAGATGATGAAAATGTTTACATTGTCATGGAGTAAGTAGAAAGTTTCTTCATAAATTTCTTATTCTCATGTATATGCATAATCGTCTTTCAATTGAATGACTGAAAATAAAAGTAGTTAATCTATTTTCTTTCTCTCTTGTGGTTAGGTTATGCCAAGGCGGTGAACTCTTGGACAAAATACTTCAAAGGTAACTGCTACATCATACATGGTTCTGTCTTGTCTCTATTGTATCATCTTTTTGACTGGTTTAGTATTATTCGTTTGGGCTCATAGGGGAGGCAAATACTCAGAAGAAGATGCTAAAAAAGTAATGGTTCAGATTCTAAGTGTAGTAGCCTACTGTCATCTTCAAGGCGTGGTTCACCGTGACCTCAAACCCGAGGTTAATAGATCCCTAACGTGTTGTATTAGTTTTCCTGATTGTTTTTCTCATCCTGATGAATATTTCTCTTTGTTTGGTTTTGTTCGTTGACAGAACTTTCTCTTCGCTACAAAAGATGAGACTTCTCCTTTGAAAGCCATTGATTTTGGTCTCTCTGACTATGTCAGGCCAGGTAAGAGGTTTTTAAGGTTTCTCCTTTTGAAGCTTATTGCAATGGTAGATAGAAATGTTGACAGTTCTACCCTTCATACAGATGAGAGGTTGAATGACATTGTAGGAAGTGCTTATTACGTGGCCCCTGAAGTTTTACACCGTACATATGGAACTGAGGCAGACATGTGGAGCATTGGAGTAATTGCTTATATACTTCTCTGTGGTAGCCGGCCCTTTTGGGCTCGTTCTGAATCTGGAATCTTCCGAGCTGTTCTTAAAGCAGAACCCAATTTTGAAGAAGCTCCTTGGCCATCTCTTTCACCTGACGCTGTAGATTTTGTGAAACGTTTGTTAAACAAAGATTACCGTAAGAGACTAACTGCTGCACAGGCTTTGTGTAAGTCTTTATAACCAACTTTATGCTTCTACTTCGATAATATTTTTATCATAATGTTCTGCTTTTAACATCTATGTGAACAATTTGTCTTATATCTCAGGCCATCCGTGGCTGGTTGGCTCACATGAATTAAAGATACCATCTGATATGATCATTTACAAGCTCGTAAAAATATACATAATGTCGTCTTCTTTGAGAAAATCGGCTTTAGCGGTGAGTTGGATTCGTCAGCCGTTTACAATTGATCCTCAGGTCTAATGGATGAAAAGTCAATAATGGTTATTTTCATGGTTACAGACTCTTGCCAAAACGTTAACTGTGCCTCAACTGACTTATTTGCAAGAGCAATTTAATCTGTTAGGACCGAGCAAAAACGGATATATCTCGATGCAGAATTACAAAACAGTGAGCTTCTATTTCATTCACATGTCTCTTCTTCATTCTAGTATATTTCTGTTTTCTTAAACTGTGATTAAAAACTGCAGGCAATCCTGAAAAGCTCGACAGAGGCTATAAAGGATTCACGAGTGTTGGATTTTGTACACATGGTAAGGCAATGAGGACTAAGTTATATTATATTCACTATCTTTGGTGGGTTATAAGATGGTAATAAATGATATTTTGGATTGCAGATTAGCTGTCTTCAGTACAAGAAACTAGACTTTGAAGAGTTTTGCGCTTCAGCTTTGAGTGTTTATCAGCTAGAAGCAATGGAAACTTGGGAGCAACATGCACGCCGTGCATATGAGTTGTTTGAAAAGGATGGGAACAGAGTCATCATGATCGAAGAACTTGCATCGGTATGAAATTTTGCCTCTTTTTCATCCACCTCTAGATGTGATATTATCGATGTCTTCAGTTGGTTCTTGATGCGTTTTTGCAAATGTATTTTGTTGGCAGGAACTCGGACTCGGTCCATCGGTCCCTGTTCAAGTCGTTCTTCAGGACTGGATAAGACATTCTGATGGCAAGCTAAGTTTCTTAGGTTTTGTCAGACTCTTACACGGCGTGTCCTCTCGGACATTGCAGAAGGCGTAGAGAAGCTTTCTTTCCTTCACCCACACTGCCACATATCTAGCTCTTCTTGGATCTAAAAAGGGCCTGCCTATAGGACAGGAACCTTACACCAACCAAGTCCAAAGAGTATGACCGTAAAGCAACCCAAGAGCAACTCGTGAACAAATCTGACTGTTGCAGAGCTACCACATTTGTTAGATAAAATTGCAGCCTTTTAGTTCGATTTGGGTTTCTTTTTGTTACGTTTTCTTGGTAGTCCTTTGTTTCGGTAAAGATCGAGTCTTTTGAAGATTTAAGAATGGTGTTGATGAGATTAAAAGGATTGTACAGAAAAAAAGACACATCCATAATTCCTCTAAAGTGTTCCCCTTTGTACTTCCTTGCTCCTTTGTAATAACTAATAAGAATACACCTCAGTTCTTACCTTAACAAAAGCACCATTTTGCTTGTTACCACCATTAAGTATCTGAATCTCTCATAAATTTGGAATTTTTTTTATTGATGAACAAAAGAGCTTGGTTGGTTTACCAGATGAACCGAGTCTATATGCAGCAAACCGAATTCTCTTAATTTCACTTTGATTCGGTTCCGTTTGATAAATCGGTTTGCTCAGGCGTTGTGCGGCAAGCTTTTAAGCGTGGAGCTCGAGACAGTCTTTTAATGGGATGGCCGCTAAAGCCGAGAAGCATTATCTGAGCCAGCTCTAGATCGCCTCAACGAATGTTGGGATCCGCCACATCACTTGTGTCAGCTACCGGAGACTCTGACGTTACTATTCTGTGTCAGATCGGATCTTCTGTGTTTAACCGTCGACGAAGATTAGGATTTTGCTTCTTTTTCGTTGGCATTGCTCACTCTTGAAAACTTTTTAATGGCGAGAATGAATAAAGCTCAAAGGAAAAAACCCACTCCTGGATCTCATCGTCTTGTTCTGTTATGTGTAGTTGTGTTCGCATTCCTCCTCCTGTTCTCTTCTGTGATCTCCACCGGAAAATTGGGATTGCCGTATCAACAAACTCTAATCGATTATTTTCTGAGGTCATCTCGTGGCAAGAGACAGCATACGTTGTCGGAGAAGTACTTGTATTGGGGAAACAGAATCGATTGTCCTGGCAAAAACTGCGAGACCTGTGCTGGCTTGGGTCACCAAGAATCTAGCCTCAGGTGTGCACTTGAAGAAGCAATGTTTCTTAACAGGTAACAAAATTGGTACTTTAGCTGTGAAATTATCAATTTTTTTGATCTTCTGAAAAAGAGTTATAGTATGCTGAATTGAATAAGATAAAAGTTGGCTTCTTTAGGCTTTCTAGGAAAATGCTGAAGCTTTTTGAGGGTGATTTTAGTGTAGGAAATGGGTCAAATTCCATAACAATGTTCTTCTTGTTGCAGGACATTTGTAATGCCTTCTGGAATGTGCATCAATCCAATACATAATAAGAAAGGTATACTCAATCGATCTGATAACAAAACTACTGAGGAAGGGTGAGTTATGTTATCTGCTTGACTTGTTTTGTTTAATAGAGAGATATGGGGAATGGTTAGTGTCTGTCTCTTAACACAAGGCTTGCTTTTGGATTTTTTTTAGTTGGGTAGGGAGCTCTTGTGCAATGGACTCCTTGTATGACATTGATCTCATGTCTGAGAAGATACCTGTGATATTGGACGATTCCAAAACGTGGCATATTGTTCTATCCACAAGTATGAAGTTGGGAGAAAGAGGGATTGCTCATGTTCGTGGAGTTAGTCGGCATAGGCTAAAAGAGAGTCACTACTCAAATCTCTTGATCATTAACCGAACCGCAAGTCCTCTTGCATGGTAATCACTTCCTTTATTCTTTTCGCGCGGGTTTTCGGCAATTGGATTTCTGAGATCAGGATCATGATCAGGCTGATGAAATTGTGTATAACTTAACTTGGGAAGTTGTTTCACAATCATCAACTTTCTAATCCCTTTTAACTCTTTAGAAATTGTTGATGATTTTGAGTGTAGGTTTGTTGAGTGCAAAGATAGAACCAATCGTAGTGCTGTCATGCTTCCATATTCATTCCTCCCTAATATGGCAGCTGCAAAGTTGAGAAACGCTGCAGAAAAGGTATCATAGAAAATGCTTCCTTTAATGGTGGCTTGGTCTCACAAATCTCTTGCAAACTAAGCTTAGTGACCAATTGTTGTTTACTCTGCATCTTGAGTGAAGCTTGTAAGCTTGAATATTTGTTTGGTATTGTTACAGATAAAAGCACAACTTGGCGATTATGATGCCATCCACGTTCGTCGAGGAGACAAACTAAAAACCCGAAAAGATAGATTCGGAGTTGAAAGGATTCAGTTTCCTCATTTAGACAGAGATACTCGCCCGGAGTTTATCCTTCACAGGATAGAGAAGCGGATTCCACCAGGCAGGACTCTTTTTATCGGTTCTAATGAGCGAACGCCTGGATTTTTCTCTCCTCTCGCCGTCAGGTAAATAACTCTTTATAAGATTCTTGAAATGTCTTCTTCATTTTTTAGATGTTTTGATTACAAATTAAGGTGTGCAAGCTTATACGTATACAGACTCATTTGTGAAATGTTGTTGGATTTGCTTAAACGATAGGTACAAACTGGCTTACTCATCGAATTTTAGCGAGATTCTGGATCCTATAATCGAGAACAATTACCAATTATTCATGGCGGAGAGATTGGTAATGATGGGAGCCAAAACATTCTTTAAAACATTTAAAGAGTATGAAACGGATCTCACCTTAACAGATGATCCTAAAAAGAACAAGAACTGGGAAATACCGGTGTACACCATGGATGAAAGAAAAGAAGAAGCTAGCTAAAGTTTCAGCCTTTACAAGGTCTCCTTGCAAATTATTCAGACAGGTTCCGAACAGTGTTAACACTTCCTAGTTTCTTGGAGTCAAAACATAGTGTGTGAAAACAAAAGCAGAGTTATTGAGGGTTTTTATGGCTTCAAGGTGGTTCTTGTGTAAATGGTTTTTAGGAGAACAGATGTACTAAGATCTGTGTTTTTAAAAGATTCGAAGTTTCACATAGATAAGCTTCTTTTAGTGTTTCACTTAACTTGCAAATCTGTGCTACATAACCTATGCAATTCGTCCTAAACTACAAATGCAGAGTGAGAAGGTCGGTCAGATCTTCGGTCAGATCATATACGGTGAGAGACATGTTGGCTCCAAAGGTTGGCCCAACCGCAGCAGAAGAATTCATCACTGTAATTGTGTTCGAATCAATCAACAATGTTTCTGATTCTTCCCATTCAGTGTAAAATCCGTTGCTGAATTAGTGGGACTGTGCTTCAAGAAGGATGTTCGTGGCCGCATTGACATCATTTCTGGCATGCACGAGCGCCTGTCTCGCTGCGTTTCTGTCAAAACCCATTGATACCAGTGTAGCTATGGCTTCCTCAGATGGTTCCACACTTGACGCCATTGAAACTGGCTGAGATCTCTGTAAATGAAGAGGGGGTTTAGATGCCACTAACAATTTGGCTAAAAGGAAAAAAAGATGTTATTGAGAATAAAAACGAAAAGGATGAGACTTGCCTCTGCTCGGCGAGCTGTATTGGGTGTTATAGTCCCCACGATGTTCCTGCTTGGTGCTGGAGATGGAGAGTTGCCGAAGGAGGGAAAAGAAAGCCGGGAAAAGAAGGAAGCCACAATCTCGGGGAACTGTGATGTGTTCAGACATAATGTTAATGTTATTCTAGTGACATGAAGAACCAAGAAACCAAAATTTTAACACAGATAAATAATGATGTGTTTGTTTCTATGAAATGCTTAGAAACGTATAACCTTTGCCTTGCGGATGCCAAGGACGTTCAAACGATACAAGGAACCAGCAATTATGCCGCAAATTCCAGGAAAGATGGATCTTTTCCAAGAAGATAGTAGTAGCTGCCAAATAAAAAACCAAGAAGATTATCAATTTCAGACTAAGGAGTAAGGACACTACTTGAACAAGAAAGATCACACAATTAAACATATGGTAATGTTTACCTGAACTCCTGCAAGGTAAATGAACGACTTATCAGAGAAGTTGACACCAAATACGCGAAACCTTGTTGAAACAGGAATGTCCAAGTAGAAGGGTATAAACGAAGCAAATATTAGTCCATATGGTCCAGATGTCAGTAAGTTTGCTGTGGTATCTGTAAAAAGAAACAACAGAAAGTTACCTTAATAAATAGAGACAAGGTATAACATATTCCTTAGTGAAGTTTAGTTTTATAAATCCATAATAGCAAACGCGCATAAAATAAAAACCAAAGAACCAAAAGTCTGAAACAAAAAATCAAAATTCTGGACCAGGAGAATATCCTGTAAAGGATCTTCAAGAGAATTAGAGCAAACATGATGGATATTGAGACCAATTAAGATCCTAGCAGTAATCTAATCATAACTCCTAAGCTCTTATATCATAATTCAAAACACAAATCCTTCATTGTGCATTTGTGCATTTTTCCTTCCATAGTTTTTGTAGGAATGGTAATTGAGCTAGTTTAAGCAAACGAACATCCACAATCCTTATAGTAACCTCCATTGGTGCACTGTTGCAAATGCTAACTAATAAGCTAAAGACGTAGACTTTGGATGGGCTGTCTTGAAATAAAATGATAGTACCTTTAAGCAGTGATAACAAAATGACCTCTAGTAGTAGAGATACAGTCCCTGAGAACAAGATAAAAACCTGCAGCAGAAACACTATCTGATTAACCATTTCTAAGCAACAGAAAACAGTGAAAGTATCACTGTTAAACTTTTCTAGTTATCAGTTTGCCAAGCAGAACAAGAAACAGATAACACATGAGAATGTATTTCTACCAGAAAAAGAGATTCAAGCTACAAGCATAACTTACCGAGTACTTATTTGAGCCAATCTGTCTCTCAAAAACTCGGAAGTAGTATAGCAAATACAATCCAAACATCAATTCAGGTGTGGAGGAGAAGGCAAAAGTCGACATGATTAACTTCCATATCCTAAACTTCTCAAAAATATCCTGCAACGAGTTTGAAAAAAGATTATAACGACACATTGCATTTAGAGAGATCAGATTTACATAGCAACTAGAAATAACTTTGAATCCTAAAACCGGAAGATAGACTCAGATATTTTCCAGTGTCAGGTCACTAGCAAATAGAAACAGATATTCAGATGAAAGCTATCGAACTACTTAACACCTGACGGTCGATCGTTTAGAGTCTAAACCCCACACTAAGTACCCAAACGAGAATCATTCTTAATTATCTTCAAAAGAGCAAGGCAACAAACACCACACTAAGTACCAAAATGCCTATTGTTCTCGAATATCATAATCGGATCGAGAATCGAATCTTAATTCACCCAGAAAATTTCTAAAGTCAATCAATTAAAAAAGCCAAAATCTCAAAAAAAAAATGAGTAAGAAATCAAAATACAACACACCAAATGTGAATACCTGGTAAGACAAACCGAGCTTGGAAGAACGGCCCTGGATCCCGAAGAAGACAGTGAAAAGAGCGCTCGTGATGACGAAGGCTTTCGTTACCGGAGCATTATCTGCAACGTCAACAATTCAAACACTCAGAAATCGACATAAAAATCAGGAAACAGCAACGAGTTAGAATCCCAGAAGAAACTGATCAAGCGATGGAGAACGATACGTACGGAAACCGGAAGGACCGCCGTTCATCTTCGTCGGAAGAAGAGACGGCGACGAGCAACAATCTGTAAGCAAATACGTCACGAAATCAATTTGGATTACGAGATCGTAACCTTTTGGTCTTTCGTTCTGAGAAGGATGTTTGAAAGGAATTCAATACACTTCGAATTCAAAAACATAAATTCAGAAAACAAATCGTTATTTCATTTTAGCTTTTTAGTTGGCAAATAATCAATAAATTCCAAAGAAAAAAAACAAATAAATTTTCAATAGCAAGAGAATAGTCCAGAAGATTTCTTATTATCGACTCTGGCCGGTGCCATAAAGTCATAAACTAATTAAAAACAAAATGGTAATGCGAAAAATAATTTAATTACAAAAAGTCTAATTGTTTTACGTCAAAATGAACAAAAAAATGCATTCACAGAATTTTACTAGACAAGAAAAAAAAAACTAAATGGTAATAGAACCCTAAACCCAAAATATTTATAAAATAACAAAAAATATTATTTATGTATTTAAATTTGCAAAATTCTCACTTTATTTGATACTCCCATTTATGGAGGTTAATTCTTTCTTTTTTAATTATGTTAAATATTTCAGTATCTTCACGAGTTTACACAAAATTGGAAAAATGGGTAGAAAAACCTGAATTAGTAAGGCTTTAATTGTTCCTGAATTAAATGAACGAAGAATACCCCAAAAAAAAAAAATCCTCAGGTTGTACCTTTTGATACCCTTGTAATACCAAATCTCGTCTCTTAATTTTCACCTAACAAATCTGATGTTACCTTCTAAGAAGAATTCATCTCGAGATGGCTTTACTCAACTAACTTAGTTAAAAAAAAAACTTAGTTTAAAATGATAGAGATGTAAAAGAACCCCACAACAACTATCGGAATCAACATCAAACTTGGATGGTTTACAAAACTTAATTCTTACACACCTGGAGATAATTGTGATTAAGGGCTTTAACAAGAGTAGTAGAGTACAAAAAGGAGATGCCACAAGATTCCTTATAAGGAGACAAGAGTACGAGCATAATTTACCAAAGAGGTTCAAAGACCTAACCCTACTGTGCGTCCGTCTCTCCTCCTTAATCCCGCTGTGTACTGCTTCTCTAGATCCATCTGCAACTCTTTCTGCTTCTCGACATCGACTTCGCTTGGGTTCTGCTCTTGGTTTACTATACTCCCTTTCACACCCTACAATGATGCACCAACGCAACCTCAGACTCTGAAAATGTGTTAGTATTACTTTATACACAACCAAAACTATGCAG
The DNA here is from genome assembly GCA_028015245.1 of Cardamine occulta. Taxonomy (NCBI): domain Eukaryota; kingdom Viridiplantae; phylum Streptophyta; class Magnoliopsida; order Brassicales; family Brassicaceae; genus Cardamine; species Cardamine occulta. Next base: position 15,932,867 of record CM051379.1, on the reverse strand, counting down.
TTTTTCAATGTGAGACTTTTGCAAAATTCTGGAACCATGCCCTATATTATGATGATATATTGATATTAGTGATGTCGAAAACAATCAATGGAAAGATGGGATTTACCATAAGTTTGTTGAACTTTTCTTGTCGTTCGCGGTCACCAATTAGCGCACTATCCCAACGATGAGCAGGCTGGTTCGGGAGAAAATAAGCAAAAGGAGAATCACAAAAAAAAATTATGAAGTCTACGGGTTTATATCACAATATGTAGATTTACATATATCCAAGAGTCATTAGGATACCTCTTCTGTTGCCGTGCTTTTCTTCTTCCCCCACAATAACTTCTTCTTTTGATCTGTTGTCAGGTAACCCGTTCCAACAAGGTTTTTATTCACTGGATTCATCGAGGGAAATCGGTTAGGTAAGAACTAAGTAAAAGCAGGTACGAGTAGACTTTCGTGTAAGCATTTTCAATAGAAACAATATTTCTAGACAAAGTGCAAAAAACAAACTTTCAATTAACTATTTCCAGATGGCCAGATCACAAGTATACGATAACAAATAAAAGTCTATTATACAAGGCAGCTAAATGAATGAAGAGCAAAACCCAGAAGTTTTAGAATAGTATATTAACAGCATTACCCAATTCAGCAGCTTGCATAGCTGCAACTTTTGCAGCATCGACATCACCGGGGGCAGGCTTTAAGATTAATGCCTGTTTCTCTTCAGCTGTAGCGCGATAACTTAGAGCCAGGAGCTATAGAACACAGAAAGAAAATATGTTTGAAAACAAGAGAATGGAAGTCTTACCATTAGTAATGCCATCGGTAAACTTCTCCGAACTGAACCCCTTCAGTTTCTTAGAATGAGTATCTCTATTCTCAGTGGCCAAACATTTCTCATCAGAACGGTGTCTTGGAGATTTGATATGAACATCTTTCTCCTTGCTAATTTCAGGGTCCTCCTGTTCCTTCCTTTCATCACGGGAACGGCGGTCACCAAAACTCCAGCGAGAACCTCTTTTCTCGTCTTGACAATCTCTGCCCCGCACATAATCCTTCTCTTTATCCTCCATCCTTGAGTCTGCATGTCTCCTACCAGATACCGCTCTATCAGACAACAAATCTTCACCTTTCTCGTTACTACTAAGTCTATGTCCAGAGTTACTATACTTATCACGGGAATATCTATCTGAATCATTTCTTGACCTGCTATGTTCAGTCTCTACTCTTCTACGATCAGAATGATGACCACCCCTTGAATCACGGCTAGAGCGAGGTACATCCCTCTCATGTCTATTGTACTCATCACGCTTAGATCCATAACTATCATCCCTAGAGAACCTATCATGTCTATGTGAATCAACACCGCCTCTACCATAGCGACTACGATCAGATTCCCGTCTATCGTCTTTCCTCGCATGACCTGGTTCAGAAACTTTCCTAACATCTCCTCTATAATGCTTTGAATTAGGGCTCTGATTACGTTCAGGACTTCCTACAAAACAAAAAGCAACAGTTCTAAAATGAGCTATGGCTAAGACTCAAAAGCCACATGAAACGTCACATTCATAGTGAATCCGTAGCTAGAAACTGCGACTAAGGTGGGGAATACATAAAATGCTATAAGCAGTCAAATAAGCTAAGGTTTACAGTCTATATAATAATAAGCTATTGGGGATTTCGAGATACGAACTAACCATCAGATGAAGATGAGCCATGGTCAGCTCGGCGGCGATATTTTCTGCTAGCCCCGTCGTTCGAAGGCTTTCGAAAAGCGGCAGTGGTATCACTACCATCATGCGGAGGTGAATTCAATTCGGAATCCATGGAGATTGAGAGCTGAAAAATGGATTTGATTCCAGAACTCAACACAAAAGCAAATGTTTTCTAATCGAATAAGTGTAGAGACAATTATTAATGATTTCAATAAAATTTGATAAAGAAGATAGAATCGAAAATTCGAATGGATGTTCGCTTACCTTCGTGTGTTTGACCACTCGTGGAGTTTTCAGACGCGAAGAAAATTTGAAGCGAAATTGCAAGTTTATGAGATCGAATCGAAGAAGGAGAAGATGTGTTGGTTAACGATTCCGAATTATTTGTCACTCTTCAATTTATCAGTGTAATTCTCTGTCTCTACAAAAGATCCCTCCATTTTCCTGCAAATAAAAAAAGTTAAGGGGTTCGATGAAGATATTTTTCTCGGTACGATTCATACAAATTTGATTAGGCGGTGAGACTTAATGGGCCAATAAAGCCCACTTACCAGTGTAATGCTTTCTTCTTGTCGGATGTGATTTAGCTGACGACGATAAAGCCCACTTAGAATGTGATTTAGCCCCGTCGTCTTTTCACAATTAGTTTCAAACGTGTTTTTTTATTTGTCGGCTAGTTTCAAATGTGTTTAAAAGTATGAATTATAAAATTCTAGTACAACTCATATCGTGGAAGAAAAATACAGATATCCAAACAAACATGAATTTTTACATCAAACATGGACCCTAGAATTTTGATATTTCATAGGCTATATCGATACTCGACATGTTTGTATTGGCCCAACATGACAACTCTTTTTTTTTTTTTTTTAAACATGATTACTCTTTTGTCATTTCTTCATAACACATTTGTCCATCTATCATTGGCGTATTGTCCAATATCATTGCCAAAGAAAATATGAGCTAACGAAGTAGTATATTATAAATTGTGACTTGACTTAAAAGAAAATAAAATGAATATGCATTTAATTTTTGTTGGACCAAGTTATTTAATAATAAAATTAAAATTTTAGGAGCTTTTTGCGAATTTTATCACAACAAAATCTAAATATGTTAATAAATGAAAATTCGATTAAATGTTATAAAAGATCTGCACCTATAAAAAATATATAAAATGAGTGCAGATCTTCTTTTAAACACATGGCGAGTTAATTCACAATAATAAATTAGAATCAAGTTCAAGTAGTATTGATTTAATGATAAGAAATATTAGTCAATTTGTAAGAATTTTTTTATTAACTAATCGTCTAATACTGCTGACTGCTGAGCATTGTCGTTGTTCTTCATTTTCATAACTATATGATATTAACTATAACAAATAATACAATATGTTTTTTTTTGGGGTCAAAATTACGTAATACAAAGCCATATAATTTTTTTTATACTACATAATTAGTTAATGTTGTTATTTATGATGCTATTCTGATAATGAATGTGAATGAAATTATAGTAGTTTGTAAAACAAGAAGATATATTTGTAAAACGCAACCCATAGTTTTCAACACCTCTAGGTTTTTTATTCGTCATAATCCTCACTTATATATATATATGTTTTTGATAATATACTAGCATAAGTACATGTTGCTTTATAAAAATTCAACTTAGTTCTACTAGTTTCTGCAAGTTTCTAAAAAATTGTCTGCGTCGAACGTGGACATGACTTTTTTTACAACCTTTGATAAATTATCTCATCAATATAATCGAATTACACCCTGAGGCCAAAAGATAATTAAGTTACATCCTTTTTTCCACAGGGAAATAAAAAGTCGTTTGAATCCGTTTACTTGGAAGTCAACTCACGTGCTCACTGATCTCTCTGGAGTCCACCATGTATAATATTTATTTGTTTCATTACAACTTGTATTTATCCTTCGATTTCTTACAGAAAAAAAATAAAAATAAAAAATACCTGTAAGGATGGCGGATAATTAAATCAGTTATATACACCCCTATAATTGAAATGATGTTTCACAAACTTTTGAAAGATTAAGATCCAATACATCCGAATTTTTAGTAGTATTAAAAAGTTGGTCCATCTAGGTATAAATGTAAAGTTGAATCATGTAATTAACTAATTAGGTGGTGGTGATCAAAAATTAAGTAATTAAGAGGAAGATAAATAAAGTAATGGGGGAAAAAGATACGTTCGTGATACTCTGAAAACTTTTTTCGACAATGAGATAAAGTGATAATTAATGGATTGTCAGGGGAACTGGAAAGAGGGGTCTAGTACACGTGATTTGACTTTGTTTGAAATTGAAAATCTACAAAAGATGCTTTTAATCGTATTATCATATAGTATCCTCTTGTATCCGACTAAACTTTTGATAATTCCTTTATTTGTTTCCTTAACATAAATCAAACATTTTGACTTTTTTTAACATTAATCAATCGAAGCTTTATCTTAGTACTATCAACTATCATTTATACATCCACCGTAAATCACATGTAAATTAATTAAGCCTTAATCACTCATCTTTGGAGAAAAAAAGGACCCCATGCACACTTATTGAAGACTTGTTTAAATTAGGACAGATTTAACAGTGATTGTGAGACCACACTGCTGCTACTTGCCTTCTTCCCACTTGCCCACCTGGACCCCTCACCTCCCCCTTCATTTCTCTTTATTTTATATCTTGATAATTATGGGTTCTACTTATTTTCGTTATATATTAATTCGTTGAAATAGTAGAAAACTATTTTAAATTAAAACATATCTTATAATAGTAAACCAAAAAAGTTATTTCACATGAATTTAATTTTGAGTTATTTAGAAATTTGCAAAAAATGTTTTGGAAAAGGTATATTTAATTTTTGAAAAAGAAACATAATATGTAAAATGTAAGAATTAATCCAAAATTAATTCTTGTGCTTTATGTTCTATTTAAAGTTTACTATTGATAATTATAATATTATAACTGTATAAAATATAATGGTTTCTAAATCAATTGATACTCATTGTATTGTAGTTTTAATGGTCACGTGAAAAATAATCAATATATTCAATTCAAACAACCACCTATAAAAACTTAGAAATATCTGTCAGAAAATTAATTGCGTCTCCTATTTTCAAATATGTTTGGACATTAAATCGTTGGATCATTAAATAACATACTTACATGTTGGAGGACAAAAAAGGAGACAATCAAGTGTGTTCAAGTTTCATTGGTGCACTAAAAAGTCATTAATTTGGAAGAGACTTCAACCCAAAATCACTCACAAGTTCAAATTTTAATGTTTACAAAATCAAATAAAATTCACCTTTCCTAGTTCTCTGTCTGCAAAGAATAGAGATTCAAAACAAAACATGGTAATCTTGAAAAAACACGATTCGGTGGAGTATTTTCTAACCTTGTAGTTGTGTGACGTAACCTCGTAGGAATTACGGTGATGTCAGATAAGACGTCGTCATCTTTTAGATGACAAGTATTTTACGTGGAGGAGCTTCAACGATGCCCGCCCATGATCAGCCGCCTCCGGGCTCGCCTTGCTCACCACGCGATTATTTCCATGCGTGGGAAACACGCTTCACACTCCAAAGTCCAAACATAGATATTTTTGAGCTATTCTACCTATAAGAAAGCCACGTGAGATACACTCGCCGTCATTCATTTGTACGTTTGTTTCCTTTCCTCCGCAACCTGTCTCTCTTCTTTCGATTATCCTTCCCATTAATTTCCACTCTCCTTCCAAAAAGAAAATATATATTTGAAGCTATAGAGATTTATTTTTAAAAAATCAAAAAGACATCGTAACACATCTGGATTCTCTCATACAAGAACCGAACATGGAGTCATCATCATCATCAACGTTTCTCACCACCACAAACTTAGACCAGAGAAAACCATCTCCGGTTACTAGAAAACCAACAAAGCAAAAGAAGAAAACAAACAAACCCATCAAAGTTCGTTACATATCAAACCCCATGAGAGTCCAAACTTGTGCTTCCAAGTTCAGAGAGCTCGTTCAAGAGCTTACAGGCCAAGACGCCGTCGATCTTCAACCGGAGCATATCTATTCCCCTTCAGACGACAACAACACTTCTCCGCCACCGTGCACGCCTTCTACGGCGGAGAATCTTGCTCCGCGTGTTCTTGATGAACAAGATCCGTTCGATGGTAGAGCTAGTGACTGTTACGAGCCGTTGGGTGGGGAAGAGATGCTTTTGCCTCAGATGTCGGCAGGTTTTTCTGGGTTTTTCTCGAATGGGTTTCACAATAATGTAAATGAATTTGGAAGAATCGATTCTGTATGATATTCTTCAGAGCTTTTAGGGTTCTTATCAAGTACATATATATACTTATGAAATCGTTACAGAAGTTTATCAAAAATCTTAACCGATGCATGGAAATATTTATTTACTAATATAGGGTTTGTGAAGCGAATTATATACATGAGTAAGTCATTTTGTAAAAAGTTTTGAATGGATATTTTTAATTTTTATATATTTCAATTTTTTTTTCTTCTTAATTGATTTTGTTTGTTTTGCCTATATCAAAACTTCGATATGTATGAACTAATCATGTATAGTTTTACCTTAATCAAGAAACAACTAATTATGAATGAACGGGTACTCTATAGTCAGCTAATAGTTACTGCAAGATAAAAAGGGAAAGAAAGAATAATAAGCCTTGGATTTCTAAATTGTAATTGAGATTTTCCTTATACCTTCATAATATAATGTTATATTCTATATTAATCTTGGATGAGAGAACTTAGCAATCTTGTCCACCGCCATATTGCTTGATCGAGGTTGATACTTGAACATGATTGCCTCAAACCATCTCACAGAGAAGCAATATCATGGTATAATTAAGCTTATAGTCATTCCACTTAATTTGGCATAATTTTTTTTTTATGAAGTTAAATCAGTTTAAAAAGCAGATAAGATTTTATGATTTTGACAATTCTGTCTCTTATTTATAAAGCTTTGATGATAAACTTTGATGATCCAAAAAAAATGAAAAGCAGAGAAGATAAAAAGCTTTTAGATGGCTTAAAGCCTGCCTAGTTTAAGAGTCAGCCCAAAGGACACAACAAAATTTCAAATGAATCCAATACATGAACCAGCCCAAATGAATACAAATTGTATAGTCAATAGTGTATACACATCTTTGAAGCTGATTATTTAATTTGTATCCATCTAGTTCAAGTAGCTGTTTCTGTTGAGGTTTAACCTTAAAGACTTACCTTTCATGAATCTCACTTAAGACCAGGCTTACACTACATGTTTCTCAAGTCTTATAGCTTATAACTAGCTGCTATAAATATCTTTATATATATTTAGCAAATCTAATAAATACAGTTTTTTATATAATTATGGAAAATCTCGATTTTGATAATTTTACATTCAAATTCAACAACACTATAAGAATTAGTTGAAGTTGTCTACCTCCCAAAAGAATTTTGCATCCAGTATTTGCAGTTAGCGGCACCACTCATAGTAGCACACCACCATAAGTAACATTTATAATAACGAAAGTTCATTTCCATACACTCCAACAACCACAACCGTATTCATCAGAATCATAGAGACACATCAAACGCTATTAAACTTACCCAAAGGTCCTAAACACATAGTGGCTGACCTTTAAGCTTTGATTTATTGTATTTAACAAGAAGCTTCTTGTTACTGTCGATCGATCAACTTGTACAAATCTGATCACTCTAGAGCACTTCGATTGTACAAAATATTAATATACGTAAAGTACAAATCTGTCTTTTTTTTTTTTTTTGGGTCGGCAGTCTCCTGCACGTTTTAATTAATTAGAATCAATAACTTTGTTAGACAGAATTAAATTGACAGAAAAGACAGTTGAAGCTAGTTTTCACAAGGCCAAATCACAGCTTCACAATGTCTTAACAATATGATCAGTCTTTATCAAAAAAACAAAAAAAAAACAATATGATCAGTGATCACACATAACCTAACCCGAGACCTAACCGGATTAATGTCTATGTAACCTTTTTCTATATAGTCTCTGTCTACACACAGAAGCCTTCCAAAAACAAAAACCAAATTAAAACTTTCCTTTTGTTCTTTTTGTTAGGGAAATGGCAACCCCAAATCTCCTCGCCACAAGCAGCTTCTTCAAATTGGATGACGTTAGCTTCTTCTCCTCTTTCTCCAGCAAACCAAACCACTACTTGGCTCGTCGTTTGTCTCAGACGACTCGTAGAGTCCAGACTTCTTGTTGTCATCGTGAGACGTCATTGAAAGCTGTGGCGTCGTTAGTGATGATGCCGGAGGCAAAAACAAGTAGTGACAGTGATGGAATTGGAATCGTCCGATTTTTAAAAGGGAAAATCTATATCGTTACTGGTGCAACAGGGTTTCTTGCCAAAGGTAAGAAAAACCCTAAATCAGAGTTTTCTTCTTGTTCAAGTAACCTGATTTTTTTGGAAATTGTTTGCTGCAGTGATGGTTGAGAAATTGTTGAGGGCAAGTCCTGAGATTGGAAAGATCTTTCTTCTCATGAGATCCAAAGGTCAAGAAGCAGCCAACAAGAGACTCTATGACGAGGTTCTGTTTAAACATTTCCATTTCAACTTCTTTTTTTTTTTTTTTTCTTTTTTTTTTTTAACTCTTTGAATCCCTTATGACTTATGTTAAACACAGATCATAAGCTCGGATCTATTCAAGCTTCTGAAGCAAATGCACGGGACCTCTTGCGAAGAATTCATGAAGAGTAAACTGATACCAGTAATTGGAAACATAGGAGAAGACAATCTCGGGATCGAATCTGAAATAGCAGACATGATTAGTGAGGAGATTGATGTCATTATCAGTTGTGGTGGCCGTACAACATTTGACGACAGGTCTTTCCTCTGCTTCTTACTGCTTGCAAACTAATTGAAATGATTGACTTTGGTTTCAATCCAAACAAACGAAACAGATACGATTCTGCCCTTGGAACTGGTAGGCTCTTAAGTTTTGGAAAGCAGTGCTAGAAACTGAAACTATTCCTCCATTTTTCAACTGGTATGAGTTCTTGTTTTTTTTTGATAGAGAAAGTTTCAGAAACTGATTTGTTTTGTTGATATATTAGCTTACGTGACTGGTAAGAAAGAGCGGACTGTGCTAGAGACTCCTCTCTGCATTGGAGAAAACAAAACTTCTGACTTGAACATAGAATCTGAGCAGAAACTAGCTTCAGAAGCTGTAAGAAAGTTCCGTGGTAATGAAGAAATCAAGAAACTAAAAGAACTCAGTTTTGAAAGGTGAAGAGGATAAACGAGAAAGATTACTTTATGCAAAAAGATTAATCAAGTATTTAACCCGTGCGCAAGGAATTTACATAATACAAATTTGTATTTCTTATGTACAAAACTCTAAAGCAATGTGTTTTTATGTTATGAGAAAGCAGAGCTCAACACTATGGCTGGGAAAACACTTACACATTTACAAAAGCAATGGGTGAGTCTGTAATTCAAAGCAAGCGTGGAGATTTGCCAGTAGTGATCATAAGGCCTAGTATTATCGAAAGCTCTTTACAAGAGCCTTTCCCTGGCTGGATCCAAGGAATAAGGTACCAACATAAAAATTGTTTTCAAAGACAATAAAACCACTAGACTTGCTTGTGGGTTTAACTGAAATTTTCATTTACTTTTTTTTTTTTTTTTTTAAATAACAGAATGGTTGATCCAATAATCGCGGCCTATGGCAAAGGCCAGATTTCTAGCTTTTGGGGAGATTATGAATCCTTAATGGACATTGTACCTGTTGATATGGTTGCGAACGCAGCAATAGCAGCCATGGCAAAGCATGGTTGTGGTGTCTCAGAGCTTAAAGTTTACAATGTCACTTCTTCATCTCATGCGAATCCCCTGCGACTTGGCGAGTTGATGGACCTCTCTTATAAATATTTGTGTGACTCTTCGTTGACAGAAGCAGTGATGGACGTAAAGCGGATGAAATTCCACAGGTCCTTAGAATGTTTCATCTCCTCTGTTTCCAACACAATAAGGAAACAAGAAAGAGAGATCAACAATGAAGGAGAAGGCTTGAGCATGAAGGGAAAGAGGAAGCTAAACTATTTTGAGTCCCTGGCAAGAATCTATGAGCCTTACATGTTCTTTCAAGCTCGGTAAATAACATATTATGAGTCCTTGTTATTTTATTGAAAGCAAAACGCTATAAGATCACTGATCCCATAAGTGAATACCAGGTTTGAGGACACCAATACAACAAGTCTGATACAGGAGATGTCAAAGGAAGAGAGAACGATGTTTGACTTCGATATCGGAGGCATTGACTGGGATCATTACATTGTCAATGTTCATCTTCCAGGTCTCAAAAGGCAATTCTTTCAGAAAAGATCCAGCTAAAGAGAGTGATTTAAGATATGAAAATGATAGCAATCAGTCACAAACTAAAATCATGGAAATTATGAGAGTTTTCCGTATCTGTTAGTCATGAGTTTAATAAGATCTTGTAAGAGCAGTGTAAAATATGTTGGGTTCTTGCGGATGGAATCTTGTATTTAATTCCTTAGTGTTTTTTCTTTTATATTGGATGCATATGAGGAAACGAACATGGCCTAAATGTACCAGCCAAAAATACCAATTCAAGGCATTAGAAAGAATTTAAAACCAATCTGATAAAATCTTTATACTGTACCTTGATTGGTTACCACGGTACAAATTGTATTATTATTATTATTATTGTTTATTTTTTATTTTTTTTATAACAAATTGTATTATTCTCTTCGGTTAAGTCACGGAAGAGACTTCTGTTAGACTTGAAGCCGGGTGTGAAGCCCGATTATTTCTATTTCAAGTATAGACTGGGGCAATTGTCTTTTTTTTTTTTTTTTTTTTTTTTTTTTTTTTGAGATTTAAGTATTTAACCTTCAAGCTTTATACATCTCACTTACGACCAGAATTATAACTGAAAACTTTTAAAGCTTACTGTAAGGAGTGATTGATTTGTTCAGCGGCAACAAAGTATGACAAACGCTACGTTTTAGTCGTAATTTAAAGTTCCCATAATTCTATCAAATTTTTTTTTTTTTTTTAAGTTCCCATACTTTCTTGCCCTTACAGCTTATTATATACAGTAAGAAGTGACTGATTTGTTCTACCAGCTAATGCTATATTATTATATACATTAAAGACTTGACTGATTTAAACGCAGCGGTTACGTTTGCAGATATGGAAAGCGGGCAGTTACGATTATAAATGTTATTAAACGGTTTGTATGACTGATTTAATAAATAGAAACATATGTGTTTGCGAAAAATTACTGACTGGCTGACAGCGGTTGCGGATGCTGTTTAACATATTTAAAATATATAATTTTTATAAAAAAATTGTATTACTATAATCAAAAGTTATAAATGAAGTTTAAAAAAAAATTATAATAACTAATTAAAATTGTTTATTTTATGAGGTTTGAAATTTTTTTTTTTAGAAAATATTTTTATACTTATAAATATATTTTAGTTTAGTTAGTAGATATATAAAGATTTAATAATTTATTATAATAAATTTTTATTTTTTGAAAAAATTTGCTTTGATTTTTTTTTTGTAAAATTTTATTAATATTATAAATTAAAAATAAAAAATAATTATTTTTTAATCAACCGCAATCATCCGTAGCTGCAAACGCTAGCTGGATGGTGCTTTTGAAATAAAAAGATTTCAAGCGGTTCAGAACGGTATGTTATGATTTGCATGATTAGCATAAAACGCTTGTAACAATAACCGTTCGCAAAACGCAATATTTACGGGTAGTTAATAAACCAATCAAGCCCTAAAAAGTGACTGATTTGCTCTGCCAGCTAACGCTACATTTTTAGTCGTAATTTAAAGTTTAAAACGACGTTTCGTATAACGTGTAAAACGCTTCAAATTAACCACCATGAATTTGTATCCACTCGGATACACATGCGCCATAAATAACATTTTAAATTTCCATAAATTTCAACTACCAACTAAATATGGAGGGCGGGTACTGGTACCGCCCCGGACCCCAACTACGGATATCATAATAACGGGAGTCCTGATTTTTTTTTTTTTTTTTTATAATGTATTTGAGTTTTTAGACTTTTTTAGTAGTGACACCCAATTCTAAATCCAATAATAAAATAATTTTAAATTTTATGTCCAACTTTTGAACTTTATTTTTAGTTATATATACTTTAACAATAAATAAAGATTTTAATTATAGGGATTAAATATTTCATCTCATACTCCAACACATACCACTGATTGTGTTATCATAATGCCAATTATGTGAGATTGTCAGTAATGAGCTCCATCGGTAATGAGAAGAAGATGACTCGTTTAATTCATCCTTGTTTCTGAAGGCGTTCTAGTTCGTTTAGAGTCTCGAGAACCTTTGGTTTGGTTTTGGTTGATATATATCATCGATCTCCCAATAATTTTAGAGGTTCTTTTCGGTGTAGGAAATCCTCTTCTTCTTCGATTGATCTTTCTATTACTAAGACCCGTGAGTAAAGATTTTACGATAAATATTGGGATCCTCTCTCTGTTCGTTATATTACTTTTTGGGAGAGCTAGCTTACATTTATGTTTATTGTATTTCTCTGTATAGAGTATCAACCAATATTGTTTCATCCCCTAGCTTAGTATGATGCTTTCACAAAATTTATTCATCAGTATTGTAAAGTACATCTAACGTTATTAAACTTACCCGAGTACATAGTGGTTCGTTCACCTTTAATCTTTCATTAGTCGACTGTATTTAATATGTTCCCTTCATTACAAGAAAGCTTCTTGGTACAATCAATCAACGTGTACAAATTTGAACTTTAGACCGCTTGAATCGTGCAAAACTAAAACCAAACAAAGATTTTGCTGAATATGTCAAATTTGGAAAAACCTCACTACTAATATTTAACCTGATTACATTTAAGTAAATTGGCAAACTATACAATATAACTACTTGTTAAAAGAAAGACCATATTTTCCAATATACTGCATAATTTCCAAATCAATATTGATCTTCTATTTCCACTAACAAAATAATATTACAAAATATCTCGTACACAAATTTAAATAGACAGAAATGACAGTTTTTTGTTTAAAAGTTGTTCCACCGGCATCAATATGACGCGAGAGTCTCGCGGCGAGACCTAACCACATTAATTCATAACACATAGTAAGTAATTTTCCCTATATATATAACTTAATAACTTTCATTTTATTATTTTTGTTGTGAACTAAAAATGGCTATTACAAATCTACTCGCCACAAGCAACGCCATCAAATTGGATGGCATTACCTTCTTGTCCTCTTTATCTGGCAAACCAAACTACTACTTGGCTCGTCGTTTGTCTCAGACGACTCACAGAGTCCAAACTTCGTGTTGTTTTCGTGAGACGTCATCGAAAGCTGTGACGTCGTTAGTGATGCCAAGTAGTAACAGTGACGGAATTGGGATCGTCCGTTTTTTAAAAGGGAAAAGCTATCTCGTTACCGGTGCAACAGGGTTTCTTGCTAAAGGTATGAAATACCCTAAACTAGAGTTTTCTTCTTGTCCAAGTAAACTGAATTTTGGAATGCAAAATTGTTTGCTGCAGTGTTGATTGAGAAATTGTTGAGGACAAGTCCTGAGATTGGGAAGATCTTTCTTCTGATGAGATCCAATGATCAAGAATCAGCAAACCAGAGACTCTATGATGATGTTCTGTTTAAACATTTCCATTTTCAACTTTTTTTCCTCTTTTTTTTGTTTTTCTCACTACTGTATTTGTATCTTTTTGATCGACACAGATCATAAGCTCGGATCTGTTCAAGCTTCTGAAGCAAATGCACGGGTGCTCTTACGAAGCCTTCATGAAGACTAAATTGATTCCAGTAATTGGAGACATGGGAAAGGACAATCTCGGGATCGAATCTGAAATAGCAGACATGATTAGTGAGGAGATTGATTCATAATCAGTTGTGCTGGTCGTACAACATTTGACGACAGGTGTTTCCTCTGATTTTTACTGCTTGCAAACTAATTGAAATAATCGACTTCTGGTTTTAATCCGAACAAACGGAAACAGATACGACTCTGCCCTAAGTGTCAATGCTCTTGGACCTGGCCGGCTCTTAAGCTTCGGAAAGGAATGCAAGAAACTGAAACTTTTCCTCCATTTTTCAACTGGTATGAGTTTTCGTTTTGGCCAGGAGTAAGTTTATCTTTTGTAGAGAAGTTTCAGTAACTGATTTGTTTTGGTGATATATTAGCTTACGTGACCGGTAAGAAAGAGGGGGCAGTACTAGAGACTCCACTCTGTATTGGAGAAAACATAACTTCTGACTTGAACATTGAATCCGAGCTGAAACTAGCTTTAGAAGCTGCAAGAAAGTTCCGTGGTAGTGAAGAAATAAAAAAACTGAAAGAACTCGGTTTTGAAAGGTGAGGATAAACTAAAGAAATTAACCTTGTTATGTAACAAAATCTGAAACAATATGTTTTAATGTTATGAGAAAGCAGAGCTCATCATTACGGCTGGGAAAACACTTACACATTCACAAAAGCAATGGGTGAGTCTGTAATTCAAAGCAAGCGTGGAGATTTGCCAGTAGTGATCATAAGGCCTAGTATTATTGAAAGCTCTTACAAAGAGCCTTTCCCTGGCTGGATCCAAGGAATTAGGTAAGAAAAACTGTTTTCAAAGACAAGAGACTATTAGACTAGCTTGTGGTTTTAACTGAATTTAATTAATATTTTGTTAAAAAAAAAAAGAATGGCCGATCCAATCATCGTGGCCTATGCCAAAGGCCAGATTTCTGGTTTATGGGGAGATTATCAATCTTTAGCGGACACTATACCTGTTGATATGGTTGCAAACGCGACAATAGCAGCCATGGCAAAACATGGTTGTGGTATCTCAGAGCTCAAAGTTTACAATGTTACTTCTTCATCTCATGCGAATCCCCTGCGAGCTGGCGAGTTGATGGACCTCTCTCATCAACATCTGTGTGACTCTCCATTGGAAGAAAAAGTTATAGACTTAGAGCGTATGAAATTCCACAGTTCCTTAGAAGGTTTCACTTCCTCTGTATTCAACACAATAAGAAAACAAGAAAGAGAGATTAACAATGAAAGAGGAGGAGGATGGAGCATGAAGGGAAAGAGGAAGCTAGACTATTTTGTGTCCCTGGCAAGAATCTATGAGCCTTACATGTTTTTTCAAGCTCGGTAAGTTACATATTTTGAATCATTGATCTTTTATTTAAAGCAAAACGCTATGAGATTACTAATCCTATAAGTGAATGCCAGGTTTGAGGACACCAACACAAGAAGTCTGATACAGGAGATGTCAATGGAAGAGAAAAAAATGTTTGACTTCGATATCAGAGGCATTGACTGGGAGCATTACATTGTCAACGTTCATCTTCCAGGTCTCAGAAAGGAAATACTTTCAATGAAGAAGACCCAGTGATTTAAGATATGAAAGTGATTGCAATCAGTCACAAGCAATAATCATGGAAAATTTGTTAGTCATGAGTTTGATAAGAACATATTATACTATTATAGAAGTAAGTATGTATGTATGCTAGCTAAGTCAAAAGGTGTGTGTAAGAATCGTGATTCTTGTAATGGTTAGTTTAATTTGTTGTTTCAAAATTCACAACTGTTTACTTGTGTTGTAAGATAACTATTTAAGTTGGTGCTGTCTAAATGAAAGATACTAAGTTTCATATTTCTACTCTCATCTTTTCTCTCGTCAAATACAAAGAATCGTTCTGATTACAATTTGTAATCTTTTCATTTCCCTTTTCTTTTGATAGAGCCATAATTGTGCTCTGTTCTAGAAGAAGCATTGGCTTCAAACATCTTCATTGAGTTCTCGACTTCAATTAATATTTCCTTCTATAAGTTGTATTGTATGTTTTTGGTGTGGCTAAAGAAGAAACAGAGACAAGTCCCAAACATAAGAATTATGTCCAAACAGATTTAACAGATCCACCAAATTGGCAAGGGAGAACAATCCGTAACAGTTATGATGATCTTGAAAGATGATGTTTGAGTTTTTTTCTGTCAGACATTTTATCAAACACTTCGGCTACAATTAAAAGTAATATATTTGGGCTTGGGCTTACTTAATCAAAACAAAAGGCCCTTAAGATTGGTTACTGCAATTAAACCCTAAGTTGGAGAATTGAAGCTTTTGCTTGTGGCCCTATATCTCCGGCGAACGTCGCCGGAAAGTTCTGTCTTTTACTCTGCAGTGTCGATAAGCAAAAGCTATAGAGATGCCTTCGAAGAAAAAGCAGTCGAGGACTCCATCACGGCTATCAAATTCAGAACCGCCTGCGTCTCCTAAAACTCCGGCGTCTTCAACACCGAGTCGAGATACATATATTATCAACGAAGATCAACTTAGGCGAAGTATTGAAGAAGCTTCCTCTGCATTTCCTTGTCTTCTCGGAAAATCTGCCATTATCGGAAAAGTAACCGATGTTGCATCAGAGTCTATTAGAGGCTCTAAGATTTGGTTATCAGAAACTTCAATGGTCGCTGCTTCCCTCAGCCCTGGTTCCACTGTTTCGGTAAATTAAAGCTTCTCTCCTTTGAGCTCTTCAGCTGCAAATTTTGATTTTTTTAAAAGCTTTGAAATGCTGAATTAGAAATTCCGGAAATACTAATGATAGGTATCACTAGCTGCCCCGGGAACGAGATTTTCAAATAGCTTCCCACTCAGCTCGATTAAAGCTGAATATGGAGTTGACTGTGAGAATAGCATTGCTGATGAACCAGGGAACTATTTTATGCTTGCCACTGTTTTCTCTTCTTCAAAGGTCAGAAAATCTTGTCTTTGTACTCTTTTCTCTCAATCTGCATTTACTTACATTTTTTTTAATTTTTTTTGCAGGTTTTGAAGGATGCTGTTCGTATTTCATTGAATCTTTGCTATGGACTTGGTTGTCCTATTTCAGGAAGGACTGTTTTTGTTTATCCTGTTAGTGGACCTTCTTTAAGTGATCAATTCAATGGGAATGGTGAATTGCTCAATAATGATGTTAACCATCTTTCGCTACTTGCCTGCAAAGAGTTGAGTTTAGAGTTGACTCCTTTCAGGAATATGTTACAACCTAAAAATGATTTTCTTTCTAATGAGAAGCTTGAAAGTTCTCATGAGCAGAATGGAAATGGGAATTCAACTCCCAAGACACCATCGAACTTGCAAAAGTTTAGTTCTCCTCGCCCCAAATCTCCAGCTTCATCAATCATAGAGGACTCTGTTGTCAGTGCCAAGCAGCGGTTTTCATCTGAAAGTTCGATTGATCTACGAGAGGTGTTGAGCAATGAAAGTTCGAAAAAACTTCTGCAGATTTGTGCAAGTTCGTGGCTTTACCCTTGTAGCCTGCTATATGGGAATTATGTCGCTGTACCGATTCTCTCAGAAATCTGTATATTTTGTGTCCGAAGGGCTGATAAAAAGTCATCTGATACTTCCAATAGAAATCATGCTTTTATGATAAATAGGGAAACTAAAGTATACCTCCATCATACATTGGACTTAGCATCTGAAACTCGAGAGAGAACATCTGTGCAAGGTCTGCAGTTTGATGAAGACCATGAAGGAGAAAATGTGGGATGTGAAATCTCAAAGTTAGGTGGTCTCTCTAAAGAATATGCAATTTTAAGAGACATAATTGTTTCCTCGTCCACAAAAAACTCCTTATCAAGGTAATATTGCAGTTATTTGAGCAGTTTGACTTTTATTTCACCACTGCACATATTTTAGGTGACTTTATATCAGCCAAGTCTATGCTCTACTTGAACTGTACAAGTAAACATGCATGGAAAGTGAAATAAGTCTTTTTATGTGGTCCACCTAATTCCTTGTCGTGCTCCATTATCTGTTTGTTGAACTCACTGGGAAGGATGAGAATATTGTGTAGCCAAGAAAATGAGTATTTATACACTTTGTCCTGATGAAACCTTTTGGTGTTCTGTGGATTTGTATGCTTTACTAGTTATAAGAGCATCGTCATGTAGCAAGGTTTAGTAGTCCATCTGATTGTTAGTTTTTGTGAATATTGCTACCTTCTTAGATTTTTTGTTTTACTTTTAATTTATTCATATGTTTATAATTGGCATGATCATTTTAGTCTTGGTTTGCGACCTACAAAGGGAGTGCTTATTCATGGACCTCCAGGCACAGGAAAGACATCTTTGGCTCGGTCCTTTTCCCGCGACTCTGGTGTCAATTTTTTCTCTGTGAATGGACCTGAGATTATAAGCCAGTATCTGGGCGAAAGCGAGAAAGCTCTAGATGAGGTTTTCAGATCTGCTAGTAATGCTACACCTGCTGTGGTTAGAGTTTTACACTATCATCTTTATTATATAAGTTTATTTGGGCGAAAGCGATATTCACTTGTTACCCCAACGGTAGATATCTTATCTTACCAAGTCAGCTGCTTGGGATGTGAATAATTTTGTTTTTTGTAAAGGTGTTTATTGATGACGTGGATGCCATTGCTCCTGCACGGAAAGAAGGAGGTGAAGAATTGTCTCAGAGGATGGTAGCTACATTACTGAATTTAATGGATGGAATAAGTAGGAGTGATGGCGTTGTTGTTATTGCTGCAACCAATAGGCCTGATAGCATTGAGCCCGCCCTTAGACGGCCGGGGAGACTTGACAGGGAAATTGAAATTGGTAAGACAAAGACTTTGTGGAAATAAGACCATCATATAGTTCAGATTCTTACTCCCTAATACTTCTTCAAATATTTCGTAATAATACAGGTGTACCGTCTTCTGCCCAACGGTTCGATATACTTCACACAATTCTCCGTGGGATGCGGCATGCACTTTCAGACATCCAGGTTGAACAGCTTGCTATGGCAACACATGGTTTTGTTGGTGCAGATCTGTCTGCATTATGTTGTGAGGCAGCCTTTGTCTGCTTAAGGCGGCATCTTGATCAGAGAACTTCATCTAGCAGTTTTCCTCTTGAAGAAGCACCTCTTGCTCATTGTGAATGTAAAGGTTCTGAGTCCTCGACAAATATGACAGACATATCATCTGATACTTTGGATTCGGCATCGTCATGTATCACAGTTTCACCCACGACTTCAGGGGTTCAGTGTTCATCTAGTTTAAATGGGACAGTCTCCTTAGTAGCAGATGATATTCAAAACAGTGGTAACTCTTGCTCTGAACAGATGCTTAGAAAAGGAGGAGAACATAACTTAAGTGTAGGAGTTGAAGATTTTGAAAAAGCTAAGACCATAATCAGACCTAGTGCCATGCGAGAGGTATGGCCGTTTTTTATTTATCCTCCTAGGAAATTAAGCTGACTTTATGATTGTTTCCCTCATTCTGACTTATTTTCTCTAGTTTTCTGATCTACTTAAGATGATAATCTCTTCAGTTTAATTCAGTCGACCTGATTTGCATCATTATCTGTTTGAATTTTTCTTATAATCAAAACAGTGGTTGGTCCAGTGTCTTGGTAGTTTTCTTTGAAGATTTATATGCTTGTTACCTAGAGCTTTTTATTTCGAGATGTTCAAAACAATGGTTGGTCCGGAATTTACTCTATCTCGTCTAATTCCTGGTTGATGTGCAACTCTCAGGTGATATTAGAGGTTCCTAAAGTTAACTGGGAAGATGTTGGTGGCCAAAATGAAGTGAAAAATCAGCTAATGGAAGCAGTAGAATGGCCTCAAAAACATCAAGACGCATTCAAGAGAATAGGCACAAGGCCACCAAGTGGGATACTGATGTTCGGTCCTCCTGGATGTAGCAAGACCCTTATGGCACGTGCAGTAGCTTCTGAAGCCAGGCTGAATTTCCTTGCAGTCAAAGGTCCAGAACTATTCAGCAAATGGGTTGGTGAATCTGAGAAGGCTGTGAGGTCCCTTTTTGCAAAGGCAAGAGCAAATGCCCCTTCCATTATCTTTTTCGATGAGATAGATAGTCTTGCCTCCGTTAGAGGGAAAGAAAATGATGGGGTGTCAGTTTCAGACAGAGTTATGAGCCAACTTCTTGTGGAGCTCGATGGTTAGTAACAACAACCTTTCGGATTGATATCTAGACGCAGTTGTCAAATTGTAGGAAAATGGCAATGAATCTGATTACTTAATTGTCGAACTCAGGTTTGCATCAAAGAGTTGGTGTTACTGTCATTGCTGCTACAAACCGGCCTGACAAGATCGATTCTGCACTTCTAAGACCTGGTATTTTACTTCTTCTTGTTGATTCTTTTGATTTTCCAGGAAATTTGAAAGTTCTTTTGGTTTAAACTGAACATGTTATATAATGTTTCAGGACGCTTTGACCGCTTGCTATATGTGGGACCTCCAAATGAAGCTGATCGTGAAGCAATACTCAAAATCCATTTGCGTAAAATCCCATGCAGCTCTGATATCTGTCTAAATGAGCTCGCTTCCATTACCAAAGGCTACACAGGAGCTGACATATCATTGATATGTAGAGAAGCAGCTATTGCCGCACTCGAGGTTAGATTTTTCGTACATTATTATTTACTAGTCATTATTGTCAGCGGAAAGCCTGAAATTAATCGCAAGTGTCTCACCTTCTTTTATCAATCAGGAGAGTATTGAAACGGAGGAAATAAGCATGCGACATTTAAAAGCTGCGATTAGCCAAGTGGAACCAACAGAGATTCAGTCTTACAAAGAATTGTCTGAAAAATTCCAAAGACTTGTCCATACAGATCCACAGAGAGATGAGGAGGTTACACAACCAGGAAACAAAAGCCAACCTCTATGGTAATAAATCTCTCTATCCAGTATGTTAAGTTCATCTGAAGTTGTAAGTAAGTTACTCACTTTGATGCTATTTATATTTCCAGGATGCCTTTGAAATCCGTTGCAACTTTTCTTCGCGGCCACATTGGGTTTTAAACAAATATTGAGACCACCAAACTTGGGCAATTCTCCCATCATTAACATACGTATTCCGTTTGTTTAATTTATACAAATATCAAACAAATTAGATTTTGTGTTTGTTTAGTCTCACGAACTTGCACGGATCAACAGACTGAATAACAATGATGTAAAGATTTGGAAGACTCGTTCTTATCTCGTGCAATGCAAACCTAAAGAACAGCTTGTACAGCCACCATCATTAGTTGTTGGTTTCAAAACAGAGAATTTTGATGACGATTTTACCCAGAAAAGTAGTTCATTGGTTTCCATAACAGACAGAATATGATGATTATACGAAGAACAAAAGGGTATCTTCCTCTTACAATTCAAAATTTTCCATTACAACAGTCATTAGGTTCTACAAAATTGGTAAACAGAGATAAAGATTGACAAAGGGACAAGCACCTAGCGGTTCTGCATGTATTCGAAGCTCAAGGGTTGTTGACTGCAGAACTGTGCCTGCAGAAACCAAGTTACAGCTGCTTTCAGACAACTATGTATTAACCATTGGAAAATCCATTTCTCTTAATGGGTGAATATTTTCAATAAGTATTGTTATCTGTGATTATGCGCATGGTCCTTTTACTAGGAGGCACAAGTTTTCATTCTATGATCACAATTTCAAAGAGACTTAAGGAAGGTAGAAAAATCAAATGTTATTTACCTGAAGAGAGGCATTTCTGAACTGTTCATACGGATGAGCATACATCGTTGCTGCATTAGGCCAAGCCTGGTTTAAGATTGTGGTGCCATAGGGACTCATGATAGTGCTTGAAGGTGGCCAGAAGCCAAGAGAAGCAGGAGTACTCGGAATTTGGTTATATCCAGTGAATCCTATTTCGTAGTATGGTGTCTGCATTTGCTGAATGTTGAAGGTTGGTAGATTGAAATTCTGATTCACTGGAAGGCTCCTAATATACCTGCATTCACACATAACAAAGTTATCATCAACAATCACTACTCTTCGCTAGTATATTAATGGTTTTGCCAGCAAACTAACAGATGCTTTACATACCTTTTGTAGCTTCGGTCATAATCAGGGTCAAAACGATCTTTCTCACTGTCTCTAAAAATTGCAACGCGAGATGTTGGACCCCTTTCCCTAGGGCTTAAGTTCTTCTCTACCTCAACGAAAGCATTCTTAGACACTTGATTGTCATCTCTACTAAGACTTGAATCATCGGAATTAAGACCTGTAAGACCACTAAATATGCGTTCTCGAGCCCTTTCATACTCTTCTTTCCTCTCTTCAACACTTCTAAGAGGACCACGTTTCTTTTCCAGTTCACCAGCATCATATCCAGATCCTTTAGAAGGTCGAGTCTTGATTGAAACTTTCATGTGCCCAAATTTACCATTTTCTGATGGTTTTACCACCGGGATTTCAGACAACCTTACAGCGGGAAATCTGCTCTCTGTTGTCTTCGTCACAAGGATTATGTTTTCATTTCCATCAGCACCACTGTCAAGAACTGCTGTAGCTAGTCCATAAAGGTTAGCAACACGATGAGCTGCAAGACGAAGATATGAAGTAGGAAAATGCTGGAACTCAAATTGCTGCTGTTCAGGATTCTGCAAGAACCTTTGAACATCAAGTTCCATCCGCAAAACTGACATAACAAGGAAAAAAAAGGGATTAGATACAGTAACAAAAACAGTTTGATGATAAGAGTATTTCATAAAATAGAAACCATACAAAAACCGAAAGCTACTACCAATCAAAACCAGATAAAGAAGATATAACTCAAAGACTCAAACAAGCATCAGAAGCGAAGATCTTAAATCAGTATACTAAGTAACACTCCTGATACATATGGTTCACACTCATTCAACAAATTTTACAGCTTTGATAACACTAACCCAAAATCAATTCACATCGATCCCAAAAATTGCTGTTTAAACTAGAAATCCCTAACCACGATTTAAGCTAAATTCAGATAAAACTGCCAAGCAAAAATTCATTTTTTTTTTAATCTACGTGACAAAAATCAGCTCTAATTTCAGGAAAACAGGGTTTACGACAAGAATCGGAGAACCCAAAAAAAAAAAAAATCAAGCTGGAAACGGTGCTTACTCGTCAGACGATGGCGAGGGTTCTGTAAAGCCTCAACCAGAAAAGGATCCACATTAAACCCATTATCACCGATAGCAGCACCAACGGTTTCCGGCGGCGAAGCTGTGAACGCTGAGTCCATGACAAAGGGAATAGATGTTTCTAGAAAATTGTGGATTCCTTTCTTCAATAAGAAAGCTTCTCTTGTTTCCTTTTCTCTCCGCAGCAAAGAGAAGACGAAAAATCAAGAGGAAGAGAAGAATCCAAATCGGAGCATATTGAGAGCGGCGAGAGAGAAGAAGAATGCAAATCTTATCTCTCTCTCTCTCGGGAAGACAATGCAAACAAGAGGGAAAGGAAACTTTATATTTTTCTCCTTTTTATTATTTTTTTCCTTTTTATTGAAACTAATAAATATCTCATACATTGAGTTTTTTTTTCCAACTACTCCACTAGGCATATAATTTATAAATAGTTTTCCGAAAAATATAGTTATATAATAACATGTGTAAAATATATTGAGAGCCCTCGTTGTTCTTCCTAGTTATCTCTAGGGTTTAAGAAGCGATGCAGAGAGGAAGCTCGTCATCGCCAGTACGACTTTATCACCGGAGAGATATCCATATCCCTCACGATCTAATGGTGGAGATACTAAAAAAACTCCCGGGGAAATCTCTAGTGAGGTTCCAATCCGTCTCGAAGCTATGGTCATCCACTATCAGCATGTCTAGAGACTTCATAGACTCGATCGTCACTCGGTCTTTGACTCAACCTCAGCGTGATGCCCACCTCCACAGTGAATGTTTCTTAGCCTTCTCGTCTACTACTTGCCCTCGTAATACTGTCCAAGTATATATCAATATTGTCATCATTCCCTGGAGATATGCTGCAATACGTACGTGGCTTGATTTGTTGTTGGCCAGACTCTCATGAGGCAGCTATATATAACCCTACCACAAGGCAGTGAATACGAGCAGCCTTGGCTCATCGTGACGATATACATTTTCATCGTTACAATTTTAAAATCAATAAATGATAAGTCCTATGAATGAATATTATTGAAGGAGTCGCTAGAGCCAGCTGGCTTGACCACGACTCTTCAAGTGCCAAAGCCCTCTGACATTCTGTTTCACTCACAAAGAGATTATTTTATTTAAAACCCCCCAAAAAAATTATTTATCATCATTACTCTTCAAGTGCCACGTTCCAAATGTGAAAAACTTTGTACATATGGGAATTCTCATTTCGAAACCTAGTCAATAAACTCCAAGTGCCTAAGAAGAACTCTTCACGATATCTGATTTCTGTTAATGTATCATCACAACAATATACTTTGCCATAAAAAGACAAAGGGGAAAACTAAGATATCAAAACACCAAATGCCTTGTAACTAAAGTCATTAAACAACATCCTCGAACGACAGAGGAGTTCTGATGGACGACAACTCTGCATTCCTTTTCTCCATTAGAGCATCCAGGTCTGAACACTTTTGCATCAGTTTCAATAAATTTTCATTTGTTTCTTGAAGCCGGGCCAAACAAAACTGCTCTTTCTCATTATTTTCTTTTACTTGGTCCAGCTTCTTCTCCAACCAATCCACCTTAAATCCTGCATCTTTCAAGTATGTGAGCGCAATGTCTGCTTCCTCAATGTCTTCATTGGAGAGCTCTTGAAGTGACTGGCACAATGTCTCGATTAAGCTAAGCAGGAAAATCATGCATTCCTTCCTCAGATGTTGGTTCTTTGGACGGAACTCTACTGCAATGTCTGGATGTCTTTCAAATATACGTCTTACAGATTCTACCTACGGAGTAGAGACAGACATTAAAAAACATATAAGAGAGAATTCCTCTGAGACCGGAAAACAAACCCCTAATATCTACCAACCATTGTAAACTCTGTTACGTAGTCTGTTTCGTAACTACAGAATCTGAGAAGAATATCCTATATTGGCATAACCAAGACATTACCCAAGTAAACCACTTAAACCAGCTCCAATATAAACTTCAATTAATTAGATCACTAATCGGAGAAAATACTTACAAAAGTCCACAACTTCTAGCCATACCAAAGTAGTTTTAAGATAAAAATAGGGCTATTGTTGGAGGTTTTGGTCCAAATCTCTGTCATTATAGTCCATTAGCAATATAGGGTCCTTAAGGGCCATACAACTGGACCTAACGAATTTACATCGAGACAATCAATTTCTAACAGACACACATGTTTTGTGCTGACAATGACAAAAGAAAACCTTAAATAGACTTAATTCAAAGCAAAGAAAAATACATTCTACACAATTCTACTTTCTGCCAAATAATATTCATACAGTTTGCATTTTCATAAATATAATTTGAATGTTGGATCCTATATCCACATCTTTATAGAGTTTAAATCTATAGGGGGGATTTCAATAAACTGATTTGTTTCCCGCTAAAGAACTGATCCGTTTCCATCCAAAAAAACTTGATTACATAATTTTTTTAACAAAATGCAAATCTTTCCGTCTAAAAAGAAAAATTTACAATTTTTCCTCCAACAACTAGTCTGTTTCCGCAAAAAAAAAACTCAACTCTATAATTTTGTTAACAAACTGCATTCTCCACCAAAAAATAAAAAATTTGTAATTTTTTGTAAAAACGGATCAGTAGTTTTCCCACAAAAAAAATGTATTCGAATCCCAATATATGCAGAAAAAAATAATTTTTTATTAATTATATGCATTATAAAATAATTCAATATAATTTGAAAATAATATCAAATAAAGATGAAATGAGAATCATAATTAATTTTCTAATATATTGATTTAAATTAGGTAGATAGATTTTAGGAAATTTAAAATTAATGTTAGTTTTCATAATATTGATGTTTTAATCTGTTTGGATATACTTCTAACATTAATCATAGTTTATAATATGTGTGTTTGGATACAATTCTATCATTAATTATGGTTTGCTTTATTTTAATAGGTGTATTTGGACATACTTTTATCATTAATCCTGGTTTGTTTGATTAAATGGTGTGTTTGGAAACACTTATAATCAACTTCTTTTTAATAGTTAAGTAGATATATATATATATATATTGATCTATTATTTTCGGTAAAATTTAATTCTGGCGAAATATCATATGAGGTATTCTACCGGTTTTCTGTTGGTTTGTTAAAGTTTAAGCGAATAATACAAATTCTTACAGAGTCAATAACTGGATGTGGAGTTTGAAGTCTTTATGCATTGGTGTTTTGAAAATTACAAAGTTAATATGATGTTTTGTAGTCGGATGATGACCAAGAATTGCAATAACTTGAGTTCGAGTACATAGAATGAAAATAACATATTTGTTTATTTGTTAGCGAATAAAAGATTTCTGAAAAAGAAACTTCGTCAAATTCACTTCTTATGTTATATGGTTTTCTAACCTTTTTGTTTAAACTTTTGTTCGAAGCAATAATAAACAAATAGACATTAAAAAAACTGTTCATATAAGCCAAAAAAAAGAAAAATTATATATTAAAGTATATTGAAAATGTCCAGTTAGAACATGTCTATTTATTGTTACTTATAACTAATAGAAATTTAAATGAATTAAAGAGCACAAAATAGTAAAATACATGAATATTGATTAATAATAACAGAATGTTATAAGTAATAATATAATTTGAATTTTAGCAAATAAAACATGGTTATTTACTTAATTTTAGTTAGTTTTAAAGTTTTTTATTTTATTTTGTAGAGCAAGGGAGAAATTGATATTTTTAGAATAATGGCAGCCCAAGTTTTGAACAGAATTAACAAACGAGGTTACTAAAATGACGGTCGATGTGTATGTACGTTAATAACAAGGGGTAGAACCGAAATTAGGGAACCACTTGAGATCCAACGGCTGAAAAGCAGTTGAAATCTAACCCTTAATAGAGTCTCTCATCTGGAAGCTAATATATAAACCACCCTTTCCAGCACAAGTCGTCCGCAGCCTCGCTTTGACGTCAACCGCAACTCTCCCTTCGTTGCATACACTATGTCTATCTTCTCCCGTAAGATCACCTCTCTCTATATCTTGCTCCAGTTTCTTTACCGCAATTTCCTCGTCCTTGAGACTTTAGATCTGTTTGTTCTTTTGCCTCTTTTCATATATCTCTTAGATCTGGATTAGATGCTTTACCTTTGCTTTTTTTTTTCTGGGATCTTAAATGTTTACGTCGATGAATTCTGTGTTTGAAAAATCTAGTAGATCTGTTTTAGTATTTACCTGATCGATCTGTCATGCTAAACTAGCGGATCTGATCGATCCGTTATACTAAATTAATCAATTGTATCCATGATCCCAAGTTTTCAATAGATTTTTTTTTGTAATTGCTAATGCGTTTTCCGTTTTGTTGTTCTTATATATATATATATATATTTATGTCTTCTGTATCTTGATCTGCGTTTATATATGGTTTCAGGGAACAGAGAGATTAGACTTAAACGGTTTTTGTTGGACTTGTTTATCCTCCCAATTTGAGAGTATCATCAACCCTTAAATTTCATCTGTTCTTTTCTTTTACCCTGATTATGTTTACTTTTTTGATAAATCAGATTAACAATGGATTCTTTCTCGGAAAAGGCTAGTGTGACTGATCTAGTAACGCTACTTGTTTTGTGCTTACAATGACAAAAAAAACCTTCAATAGATTTATCTTCTCTATCCTGAGGACTGATTAGTGAGAACCAAACCTTTAAAAGATTAGGAGATCAAATCAAAACGGAATCATCTAAAATAGAGGTAAAATGTGAAAACATTTTACAAATAAAGTGAATTGTATCTTAAAATTAATAAGTAGATGAATTTGATAGTTTATCTATTACCTATTCTTCCAATTGGAATCGATCAAGAATACTTGCATAACAATAAATTGAAACACGCATCATGAAATTGTCATCAATAAATTTTAAAATAAGTAGCAATTTGAACTTTCAATAAAATAGTTAATGATAAAACTCAAGTGAGATTCAAAACTTGCAAAATCTTAGTAAGAAAAACTTTAATTCAGATTCTGATCTGTTATTTCATTATCCAACTTTAAATGCATTTTATAAATGAATCAAAGAAAATTTAAATCAGACTATGTTACTAAGATCCTCTGTTTGTGTTTTTACTAAATTCTAATGCGCTGGAGAGCTTGGTAGGTTTGCAAAACAAGGTACCTCCTATAAGTATTGTTTATGTTGTTTGTGACTGATCTAGTAACGCTACTTGTAAGAGGTTCCTTGTTTTGCAAACCTACCGAGCTCTCCAGCGCGTTAGAATTTGGTAAAAACACAAACAATAACATAAACAAAGAGCATCTCGAATTGGTATCATTCGTGAGTAATATTATTTATCCACCTAAACACATCGTGAAAGAAAAGAAAGAGATCCTCAAGCTTAGTCTTTTTTACGCTAAGGCTTGGGTGGATAGATTGACTGAGCCTATGAACAATGAAACCAAAATTACATATAAGTTGTTTGTTTGTTTTTTTTCTCTTAATCTCATCTCAGATTTTGGATTGTGTTTATAATGATAATGGTTTGTGTTTGCAGATTCAGATTAGGTTGAAAGTTTTGAAGCTGTAATGACATCTCTTACCTTTCGAAAGAGGTATTATGCATTGAATGTCGTGAAACAACATGATGCATTTATTTTTTTTAACTGATTAACTATTTTTTTTTAAATTTTGTTACCTGATTACAAAGAAAAGTCAGTGTATTTTAGAATTCTATACTTTGCCCCATACCGAAGGATTTTGAGTATGGGAAGATTTTTAAAATCATTCGTGATCTCCTAGTAAAAAGGATGCATTGTAATAGAATAGAGATGTTTGCATTTGGTGACCAAACTTGTTTGAGTGGTGATGAGAAGGTATCCAAGGCGATAGCTGCATCATTGACTGCTCAAAGTGTCAAAATCATTCATTTCCCTAAAAGTAAATTTTATCTGTTCTTTTTTGTAATTATTCATCTAGTTTCAAAGGCAAATAGCTCGTTATGTCTGGTGGTGTTCATTGCATGTATTTGGTCCAAACAAACATTCTGTCAAGGAGTTTATCTAGTTATCTTTTTTTTTTAGAAGCTGATAAGGATAAACCTATTAAAGAAATAGCTGACAAGAAAATTATAATCAAGATGATGGATTGGGCTTTTGAGTATCAGCGCTTCCACAAGGAAGCTGGAACCGTCGTTGCAATAACCAGTGATTTGAATTTTCGGTATTGTATTCAAAAGATACAGACAGAATACGGATTTAAAGTTTTTTCTGGCTCATCCCAAAGATGCAAGGCGGAAACTTATTCGCTCAGCATCTTTATCTAACGTTTGGGACCAAATGATTACAGAGTAACAAAGTCTAACGGGACTTGACTTTAGTTTGGTCGTTTTCTCTCTCTCTCTCTCTAACGAGACTCTTGCGAGTTTTGTATCTCACTTTAGTTTTGTCGTTAACTGTTTTGTTGGAATTTCAAGTTGCTACTTGATTTAAATATATGGATGACAATTCATGATGCGTGTGTCAGTTTATTTTTATGCAAGTATTCTTGATCGATTTCTATTCGAAATGGATAAACTATCAAATTCGTCCACCTATTAATTGTAGAATACTATTCACTCCATTTGTACGATGTTTTCACATTTTACCTCCATTTCAGATGCTTCCGTTTAGCCGCGTGTTTTGATATGGTCAAATTTGATCAAAAAAATCATATATCAACAAATTCCCCTATTTTCTTTGTAAAACAATTATAACACTCTTGTTTCGATTTTGGTCTTTTAATTTCTACCTAAAATTAAAACGCCGTACTGTCTACGTTTTTTTGTACACAGTCCTAATTATTCTTAGTACACCTATTCGTCTGAGTTGTAAACTGGCGTTTATGTAGATTTCAAGTCCATGACTTTCTTTCATATGGTAAGTCTAACAAGCCCATGCCGACAGATTCAAATGCTGATCCAAATACAAAAGCCGTTAAAGAACATATAAACCTAATTTTCAAAAAAAAAAAAAAAAAAAAAAACATATAAACTTTGCATCACTCAAACTTAATGCAGTCAACGTGCTAGAATGTGGACTCCAATCTCCCCACGCTCCTCTTAATGGCGCGTCTATTACAGTTGCCCATTCAATGCATCAATCCGATCATGAGTGAAACTCACGCGCCGAAGTGGGAGAAGAAGGAGACTAACGTCCTTGCTATTATAAAACCTTCTTCTTCTTCTTCTTCCCCAATTTAGTAACCCAAAACCTTAAGCTTTCCAACAATGGCGGAACGCCGGAACCTGTTGTAAAGGAGACTCTTGACACTTATCTTAGTTTCTCTTCCGAATTCGATTCCATCACGATCCCTCCTCCGTCATTTGATAATTTCTATAATTCTAGCTCCCATCAGGCTCTACTTGGGAACTCCTCCGATCTGACTGTAGAAGAAAGTGTCGATGACCTCTACTTTCCCTCTGAGAACGAATCGTTCATCATTCCTGCTGAAGCTACCAAATTAGAGATGCCCGGTGATTATACTCCGGCGTTGGGAATTTCAGGCGATTGTGTAAACAAGACGCGGATAAGAATGCAAATAGCGTGTTATCTACTTCAAGCTACTGCAATCTGGAATCGTCTAGGGATTCTGATTGCTCCGGTTCTGCTCAAACTCAGAGCTTGAGTTTATCGGCGAATTGCGTCTCGGATATTTCGGAAGCTACAAATGCGTCGACGTCACTTGGATCAGAAAAAATGGTGGTGGATCCGAAGCTTACAAAGGAGGAAGAAGCTACTACGACATCAATCGCCAAGAGGAAAAAAGAGATTGAAGAAGATACAATCGAAGAATCTAGGAACAATAAGTACAGGAGATTGGATCAAGATGTTGTTGCAAGTGTTGTTACAGGTGAAGAAGATGATGAGAAGAGGAACGTGAGACTAATCAGAAACCGTGAAAGTGCTCAGCTTTCAAGACAGAGGAAGAAGCATTACATGGAGGAGTTAGAAGATAAAGTTAAGAATATGAAGTCCACTATGACGGAATTGAACACTAAAATGTCGTATTTCATGGCTGAGAATGTCACTTTGAGGCAGCAGCTGGGCCCCGGAAGTGTCATGTGTCGGCCATGTCATCCACCGTATCCAATGGCTTATCAATGGATGCCGTATCCGGCGTATATGGTTAAACCGCAAGGTTCACAAGTGCCTTTGCTTCCTATTCCTCGGTTGAAACCGCAACAATCCATGGATAAGGTCAAGAAGATCAAGAAGGTTGCTAGTGTTAGTGTTCTTGGTCTTCTGTTTTGTCTGTTTTTGTTTTGTGTATTGGCTCCCACTGTGAACATTAGCTATGGAGAGTATAAGTATAAATATGTTACTTACCGGGTTTATAATCAGTCTAGAGGAAGAGTTTTGAATATTTATAGTAATAGAGCACATTATGGGAGGGATTCTGATCAAGTAGTGGGAAGAAACGTATCTGCAACAGAGAACTCGGTGCCTCCTCGAAATAGTAGTGAACCTCTAGTTGCATCGCTTTTTGTGCCGAGGAATGAAAAGCTTGTGAAGATCGATGGAAGTGTGATTATTCCTTCTGTTTTAGCAAACGAGAAAGCCGTAGCTTCTGAAACAAAGAACGAAGAAGCAAAAAGCGGTGGAGCAACTACTACTAAAGGTATTGTTTCTCCTGCATTGCCTTTACCTGATTCCACAAGGACTGGGGATACGTCTGAGCACCTCTATAAAGCCCTGTCATCTTCTGGCTCTGATGATACTTTGAAAGACCACCTCAAATCAACAACAGCCAATGGTAAAATGCAGCAATGGTTTCGTGAAGGTGTTGCAGGTATTCACAAGTTTCTAGTGTTACTAATTCTACCCTTGATATAATGATGTAGGAATGCTAATCTTCTCTACCAATTACACCTAGCTAGAATAGTGAATTGCATCGTTTGCATTATATAATATAGGGCCAATGTTCAGTTCGGGGATGTGCACCGAAGTGCTTCAGTTTGATCTCTCCTCAACCTCGGGAGAGGGAACCATCACTCCTGCTTCTCCACCTACTCAACAGTCTAAGAACAAGACTCGTATACACAAGGGGAAAAAGAACAGAAGAATCCTTCGTGGTGGCCTTCCGGTATCTGATTTTAATCTAACCAAAGATCATAACAGCTATAGCAAAGAGAACTTCCGAGACACCATCAACTGGAGAAGAAAGATGAAGAAAAGAAAAGATTTGTCTTTTCTTTCGAATACTTCCGGAAGGAATTTGTCTCCACTAGCCTCATTCGAAAAAGAAAAGATTTGGAGATTGAATGAATGTGTTCTTGCAGGATGATAACAGTTGAGGATTTGTCTTTGCCTTGGGTCAATCAGTTCCTTGGCTTACTAATGACCACTTCGAGAAGAACCTATTTGAAAACAGTCTAATGCCACATCTGACTCAACAGCTCCTTCTTCCTTTTCTTCTTCATACAAGCCCCCTTCAACTATATGCAACCACTTCTTGAACAACCTATTCCTATTCATGCGAGCCTTGTGCATTGATTATCGGGCGCTCAACAGAAATGCATCTCCTTCGACGACCCTTACACCCCAGTCCCCCTCCTCTTATTACGCTGACAAGGCGGCTATCTTGATAGAAGCAATTCTCTTTTGAAACAGTGAGCATTGGAACTCATACAGGTGCAATATACAATGTAATGGTTATGTCAATTTGAAAAAAGTCCAATTCAACAGGCGAAGGCAGCATAAGTGCATTGGTCACATACGTCCGCACACCAAAAGCCTCGTACCTGCCCCATCAATGGTTGTATCTGTGCTTGTTGATCCCAGAGAAGGAGGTGATGGAGACATCAATGAGATGATGGGAGGAACAAAATCACTATCCCTAGTTTTCATAGTCGTGCTTGTGGATGGTGCGACGTATGTAACGTACTCCTGCGTTCTTCCACGAAGAAGTCCCTCATCTCGTGACCACTTGACTTTCTCTGTATGTAGAAACCACAAGAAGGGAGTTTCCACACAATGTGTAGAATCAAAATAGTATCTTGTACGGCTATTTGGTTTTCGAATCGAGATATAGAAATCCTAACCCTGTAATCCTTTAATCTTCAATAACCAGGCTTATTCCTTGTCTAATGTTTGACATTTAGAGTAAAGACATGCTGAGCAAAAAATCACTGAGATCGGTCTCGAGTAATAACTCGAATTTACAGTAGAAAAGAACCCGAGTTAATTGTACTACACAAAGACATTCCTTCACACGAACTCTTTGCTCTCTAGTTTCTCAATATCAGAGTCATAACAACAACTCAGGATTTACAGTTGAAAAGAATCAAGAATGGCTTGAAGAGTCTTCTGTGAGCTCTGCCATTGCTTTTCAGTAGCACTCACAACAAACAGAACCACTGTGTTTCCCTTTGCTGTCGCTTTGGCAAGATTGTGGCTTCCTGTGAGCGCAAATGGCGTCTCCAACACATACTTATAGTACTGTCATAATAACATACGAAGACATGAAAACAAGAAAAAGATCAGAAACTTTCCTCAATGATTCATTAGTCATAAAGGAAGCCATATGTTGTGTGATATTTCATCATTACCGTTTGATCTCCAATCTTTTCCACTGAAGTCTCCAAAAGTTCATCAGAGTCATATGAGTTTCCGGTGACAAAGGGACCAAGAGAAGCAATCACTTTCTCAGGCTCACCGATGTCTTCAATAGTTGCATTTGGTTTGTTGGTTAAGCGGATCAAAGGAGATGCGACTACTTGAACCTTCCCTTGCTTCTCGTTCTCGAACTTCACTTCGGTCCATGGCTCTGCGCATTTCGGTTGGCAATAATTACCAGACAAAATGTTGGCTATCCGCAACTGTTTCCAATTCGGCGGTAAAACAAACTGATAAGGCTGAACATTTCCTGCAACCAGACTAGATTTCAAAGATCATTAATTTAAAAAGTTATAAACCAATCCATTACTTAAGCCTAATCAGACAGAGAAAACAGAGCATTTTTCGATGATAATCTGATATATCACAATCTTGCAACTAAGTAATTCACCAATACGAACTAAATTACACAACTAAACTTAAATCAAATTCATTAAGCTAATGGACAATGCAGAACATGAACAAGGAGGAGAATGGGATTAGGCATCACCTGCGCGGAGAGCAGGAGTATCGGAACGTTTGGCTTTAAAGAGGACGAAGTTTGCATCAGAAGGAGACGGTGGTAAGTAAGATCCAACTTCCACCTCACGTGCCTCCGATATCGGAGCTTCCTTCAATTGCAGAATCGCCGGAATCGCCACCGCCGATTTTAGCAGTAACTCTCTCCTTCTTGGTTGTTGTTGTTGTGAAGATGCAACAATGACGCCGGTCCTTGCTTTAATCGAAGCTGGACATTTCGGAGAAGAAGAGAAGATTTGAGATGTCGGAACTAGAGCCGCGGTTGCCATTTTTGTCGGAATACAAAGCTGAAGTTTGGATTATTTTTTTTGTTTTTTTGAGAGGCTGAGAGTTTTCAGGTTTTGGTGTCACTTGGATAAGGCCGTTAACTTGGAAGACAGAGGAGTCTCCGGTCCACACAATTTTTCTATTAGAGAAAATGCAAAGTACTCTCCACTCCAGTCCATGCTTGTAATCAAATTTTGTCAAATTAGAATCTAAAGCTAGAATTATTATGATTCCATTCAAGACAAGACAATCCTGAGCCATCAAGATGAATTTTTGTCGATTAGGACAAAACTGAAATTGATTAATGAATCGGGTCATAGAACAGAAACAGAGAAAAGGCGGACAAAAACAAAATTAGAGGAAAATAGTAAAGCTAAATGATGATGATGATGATGGTGATGATGTGAGTGGGAGGTCAGGACCTACTTGGGTTTAAAGAGAATCAGTTAAATTCCTTGAGTCTCCTCTTGAGCATGTCCATGGACTTCTTCTTAGCTGTCAGCTTTGTGTTTCTATTTGCAAGGCTTCCGAATATCCCGTCTGCAGAATCCTTAAACTTCTCGCAGATTGTAGCCACTTTCTTGTAATCCAAAGTGTTGTAGTTCCTCTCTCTAATCACCGGGTTCATGAAGTTCTCGGGTTGGCTACTCGACAGCAGATTTATCAGCTGCCTAGCTTCGACCAGATAGCTTCTAAAGCTTCCTTCTTTGTAGATCTCGTTTAACCCGCTTGAGTGATATCTCTCATCAGCAAAGTTTTCTATCACTCTCAGGTCATGGTTAATGGCCGAGACTGCATTACCATTGAATCTCTTGATGCTATCGCTGAGGAATGTAGAGACGATGGAGTTTGAGATGTGCTCGAGAGCCCCAACTCCAACTTTGTATAAAGCATCCATTGGGAAGATCTGTTGTGCCGTTGACATAACAGTCTCGAGGTATATAACAACCTTGTTCATGTACTCGTGTGGTCCTTGTGGCATTTCCTCTGTAGTCCAGTTAACGTTTTCTGTTAGCTTCATGAACTCGTCCAACTTGGTGTTAACCACATTCAACAAAGCAAGATAGGCTGCGTCTCTTGATGTTTTGAGGACAATTTTTGCAGCTAAACTAGCTTGGGGCCTCTCAACTGATCTGCTTGGGATGCCACAAAGTTGAGCTGCATGTCGGAGAAAATAGTCACTGGCCTTTTCGAGGAAAGATATGTTCGCTGCAATCTGCATAGCTTGAGATACACCAATTGAATTGTTGCTAATCGTCTCGAGGATAACTTCGTTCAGTACATCAATCAAGATTTTGTCGAGGTACTTTCTCAAAACACTGAAGAAGTTAGTGTTCACTCCATAGGACAAGTAATCAACAGATCCTTTTATGTATGACCTGATGATGCGGCAAACATCTGGCACCATAGAAGAGAAGGGCGCAATATAAGTGAAAGCCGGCATAATGTCTGAGGTCTGAAGATTAAACGACAAGACATTATTTTCATAGTCAGCTTCCTTCTTGATTACCATCTGCTGATAAGTGTCTTCTGTAATAGCAGTCACAATTTGTTTTTGGCACTCCTCAAGAAGAAGCTCATGATATTTATCTCGGCTTTTGTCAAGGGCGTCAAGAACTGGACCCATTTCATAACCATACTTTCTAAGGGTTGTGCCAAGGAGAGTTACATAGTCTTTCACCAAAAGCAGATGAGTAGGAGAATCCATTCTGACAAACTGGTTCTCCAATACCGATACAATCTTGGCAATGGCTGTTTCCCACATTGTCTCAACTTGATCAGCCAACAAGAAATCTCCAGCTGTCCTAATCACCCGATCCTCAACAATAAAATATCCTGCAATCTGAGCTAGAAATGTTTGGTATGATTCCACAAATGGCTGTGAATAGGAGATCTGCAGATCTGACTTGAGCTGTAGTAGCCTATTCTCATAGTAATAGTCACGGAATCGTTCTGGGACTCCAAGAATAGTGTGGATGTGATATGCTCGATACAGAGGTGTCAGATCAAACTGTAAAACAGAATCTTGTTCCAAGTCTTCAACATCTAAAGTGTATGCCAATTCTCCCAAACCCCCTGTGTTGTGTTCCTCTGCTTTCCTCTGGCGTTCCAGCATTTCTTCTTCCCTCTGGCGAGCTGAGGCGGTGAGGCCAATAGCAGTCTGTCCAATATTTTTTGCGGAACTCCTAATGTGAACAAGCCATTCATTAAATTGGCTGCACACCTTTTTCTCAATGTATGACTTGATCACTGGGATTCTTCTCTCTATTACCAACTTTAGAACCTTAAGCGGAATAAGCTTCAGGTAGTTCTTCTCAATCAAATCCATGGTCTTCAAGGCATGGTAAAACTGACCTTCAGATATGAAACTGTTGCATTTAACACACAGCTCTAGTGCTTGAATGCAGAT
This sequence comes from Cardamine occulta, assembly GCA_028015245.1. Classification (NCBI taxonomy): domain Eukaryota; kingdom Viridiplantae; phylum Streptophyta; class Magnoliopsida; order Brassicales; family Brassicaceae; genus Cardamine; species Cardamine occulta. Next base: position 15,896,332 of record CM051379.1, on the reverse strand, counting down.
CTTTGACATTTTAATAGCTTCAGTGACATTCTTCTTGACTGCATAAGACTCGAGAAGCTCTTCCAGCTTTACCAATAAGGCACTACCCACCTCTTGCAAGCGAAAATTGTCACTTGCAAGGTCACTCTTTAGCTCTTCAGCATCAACTAGCACACCACGGAGCTCATCAACTGCAACAATGAATTCTTCATAGTGGGTCTTGCATAGATCCTCGATTTCAGCTTCCTTCTTCCTCGCCACATTTTTGAGCTGATGAACGAGAGGTTCAGGCCGCCCCATTTCAAAAGCATGCCTAACAAGAGGACCCACATCATCCCCATTTCCAATCAATGTTGCAAGAACTAAATCCTCCCCTGTATCTCCATTCTCTGTAACAATCCTCCTTTTTGGCTTAGCCTCCATCAATCTGACAGAAAAAAAAAGCATTTCCAAGGAAAAAATTAAGAGGGCAGGGTTAAGATAAACCACTCAATCAAATGCAACAAGCAAATGAAGACATGACGCCATAATATTGTCTTCAACGCAATATGATATAGTAGCTACTCAAGAAGCATGTAAGGATTCAGATAACACTCAATGCAGCAAAATTTCAAATTTGACACAATATGCTGGTAAGAGTGTATATGCCATTCTAACAGTATTTAGGAACACAAAAAAAATGAATTAGATGTTTATCAAACAAATAGCAGAAACTGAAACCATCTCCGAAAATCCAAAATTTTGACGGGACTTATTAACAAGCACAACAATCAATCAAAGGTGATTAAATAGCTCATCAGCAAAAACAAGGAGAAGAAGCGATGAGCCAAAACTGGAAAAAAAAAAAAAAAAATCATCTATGAAGATTCCAACAGCCAAAAAAGGAAGTGATTACAGAAAAAATCACAGAATCAGGAACCTGAGCACAGCAAAATGAAAAATATCCAAAATTGGAATAAACGCAAACAATTCTGCCAGATTGGTAACCAAATAAAAAATGGCAGGAAGTAGGATCCCACAATCAACAAATCATGAACGAATCTATCGCAATGATAATTTCTACATTTCTCAGATCATAGCTCAATACACGAAATCCCTAAAGTAGAGAATGGAAATGAAATGTAATATGATCATCATCTACAAAACAACAACATTATCGAGCTAAAGATCTAACCGATAGAGAGAATGAAGAGGCTTCGAGCTCCAATTAAGAGGGAATGGAAACTCAGAATTGTAATTTGGTGAAAATCTGATTGCGACAAAGACAGCCAAGGGAAGAAGACCTAGTCACCCCGATGAAGAAGATAGAGATGGTTCAGTTGCTTTGGTTCTTACTGTTTACTATCTATAGCCTGAGTTTTAATTTAGGGTTAAAATCGGTAGAACCGGTGGGATCGCTGATTTGAGAAAGACAAGTGTAATCGAATCATTGCACCGGACCGGACTGACTGGTATGTAAGCCATTTCTTAAAAAAAAAAAAAAAAAAAAAAAAATTCATTTCATTGTAGTGGTTAATTTTCTTAACAAAAACTTACATAATTATTCAGATTAAGTTTATTTTCAGTAATAAGTTTCTATTTTCAGTTTTAAATCCTATATTTTTATAACACAACTATTATTTGATAGCTTTCTAATAACAAATGTTTTTTTTTGGGAGTGAAAGCAATAATTTTCATTTTCAACAATTGTAAATTTCACTTAGTGGAATCTTCGTTTTTTTCTTTACGTTTGCCCTAAGATGAATTTTATAACCTTAGTAGATAATATACCCAACCAAGTCGGATCTTAAACTTGAAAAACTTGATGAATTATAATGAAAAAATCGATAAAACACTACATTAGTTACATATATTACCCAAGATAGTTTAGGTACTCTCTCGGGCCCTTTGAACCAAACTATTATAAAACGAAAAGAGCAAACCAACATTTACTTCTACAACAAGTAACTCAAGATCTCTCATGTATCCTAGCAAACAAACCTCTTCTCATCCTAAGTGTCACAGACAATAGAATCTCAGGACGTTCCTTCCTCGGAACCTCAACCACGAACCTCTCTAAAACCGCCGCCGCTATCGATTTCATCTGAATATAAGCCATTTCCTTCCCTATACACATCCTAGGTCCCGCATGAAACACCGGAAGCTTATAAGGATTCTCACCTCTAAAACCACCACTTGTTTCATCAATCCATCTCTCAGGATCAAACCGATCACAATCTTTCCCCCAAATACTCTCCATCCTCCCCATCACATACGTGTGATAGGTTATTCCCCAATCTTTCCCTATAAATGTCCCATCAGGCAATATATTGTCCTCAACACAACTCATTGTGTCCATTGGCACAGGCGGATATAGCCTTAGAGATTCTGTTATAGCTGCATGCAGATAATTCATCAGTTTAAGTTCTTCAAACCCGTAAACTTCCCCGTTTCGCTTCCCTGTTCGTGCTCGAATCGATTTAAGCTCTTCAAGAATCTTATGTTCCACCTCTGGACGCAGAGAGAGTAACCAGAAGAACCAACTCAAAGCAGAGGATGTTGTGTCTCGTCCCGCGAGGATGAAACTAATGACAATGTCACGGAGTAACTCCGGAGAATTCATCTCCTCATTGCTGAGAAACCGAGAAAGCAAATCCTCCTTGTTGTCACTTGATCTTCGTTGATCAATCTTGTTACGCACGATATCATCTGCGAATTTATGGACGGTCATGATTGATTCTCTAAGAAGTCTCTCCGATCCTATGTTAAGTTTCTTTTTAATCTTCCAAGAATACGAAATCACGGATTGGAACCTCTCAGAGATAATCGTCGCCGCCGTCTCGAAGGCGCGCATGAAGTTTACACCGGCGGCTCTGTCGTCGCCGAGACAAGCGGAATCGACGTTAAAGGCTAATTTACAGATATTGTCGAACGCAAATCTTTCCAATATATCTTGAAGGTCTATCAATTTTCCGGTGGTCACAGCTTCTTCTAACACCGGAACAAGCCTGAAAGGAGAAAACGTCCTCAGTATCTGAATCAAATATGTGATGAAAGTGAAGTTGAATATAACCTAGTGTTGATTTCGACGGTGACGTTAGTCATAACGAAGTCACGGAGAGACTTAGTACTGAATTCGTAGCTCGCCGTTTTCCTCTGTTTCCACCACATATCGCCGTCGGAATTGAAAATCCCTCGGCCGAGAAAATCCTCAAGAATCGAGATGAACCGCTCGCCTTTAGGGAAACTCTCGAACTTTGTCTTGAGAATGTACTCGACGTTCGCTGGATTAGCCGTTAGGACGAACTGTTGCTTCCCTGGTCGCCGGAAAACCGCTGTCTGTGTTGGGCATCGGGACAGAGTCTCTACCGCCCAGTCTAGGAGACGATGGCGGTTTTTGACTAGCCCAGGTAAGCTTCCGACGATTGGGTAAGACTTGAAACCAAACTCCGATGAAGAACGGTTGAAGAAAGTGAAGAGAGGGATAAGAAGAAGAAAGAAGGTGAAGATAAAGAAGAAGAAGAGCTCCATTTTTTGTCTTCTTCTTTTTTTGATATTTTCACTACCTTTTTATTTCCATCGTGTTTTTATACCAAGAGACAAGACTCAAGAAAGAGTTATATTATATCCGGGCCCATAAGAGCCGGGTTGTTTTTTCTTTTGTTGGATTCGATATAATCCATTGTTCTAAAATACGGCCTGTACGGTCGTATATACGGCGTATAGACCTTATCTGAAGAAGTATTGTATTTATCTTTGTCTGATTAATTTGTCTTAACAACACTTATCAGATATACACCGTTTATCCCGTATAAATGATCAGATATATCTGCTTCCGTTTTTTTATTTTGTTTGTAAACTCCTTTAACAAAACTACGTAGTTTAATGAACAATCTTGTCTTTGTCCAATTTAATTCAAGATTGATGAGCAAAAAGAAAAAGCAAAAAGAGGAGAATTATGACATATTACTTTCTGATCATGCTATGAATGCTCAAGCATGGATTGTTGATGGGTTTGTTGAAGATGGAGGGGACTTGCCTACGGAATCTGAAGTTGATGAGGAAGAATTAGTTAGAAGAGATCATATGAATGAAGCTAGAGAACTACATGAAGAAGATTTTATATTCGATGAGGAAAAAGAAATTCTTAATATTGATTTTGAGTCCGATGACGATCACGTTCTAAAACTATATGGAGAAGAAGAACATGAGGATTAGAGTTTTATTATTTATTTAGCACTTTGTCTATAAACCTATAACGTTGTTTTTTGTTGTTTTTTTTTGTTTGACTTTGATTTCTTACTATATTTTAAGATATTTTTGTTACTTATTCTGGTAATATTTGATATTCAACTATTTTAGTTTTCATATAAATGATATAAACTTTTGATCCATATCATATGGATCATATATGTATATATATAACTATATATATATATTATATATTTTTTTCTATAAAAAAATATTCACCGTATAGTCCCCGCATAAACAGTCGTATATACGTCTATACGCTATACAGTGCCTCACCGTACGTCTAGTGTATAGCGTATTTTACAACATTGCTATAATCCAAACCTAGGCTTATGGCTTACATTACATCCGGTCCCATAATCCAAACATAGACCATGGCTTAAAGAAGATGAAGTCGCCGGATGAAGGAGGTAGAGATGGTCAGTTGCTTTGGTTCTCACTGTTTAGTGTTTAGGCCTTGGATTGTAATTTAGGTTTAAGATCGGTGATTATTTTTCTTACACATAATTATTCACCAGTATAAAGTTTCTTGTTTTCTGATATTTTTCATATTAAGTTTCTATTTCAGTTTTAAATCATGTTTTACTGCAACACAATTACTTGATAATGCATTGTTTTCTAATAACAAATTATTGTTTGGGTTAAAATAATAATTTTCTGTTTTTCAAAAATTATAAATTTCTCTTCGTGGAAAATAAAAATTCTTCATCTCTTTTTTCTTTGGGTTTGCCCTTGATAAATTTATAATATACCCATCAAAGTCGGATCTTAAACTTAAAAAACTTGAATTGCAAAGAAAAAAACGATAAACTAATTACATACATTAGCTTAGTTTAAGGGGAGGGATAGTTTACTCTCAAACCCTTTCAATCAAACTATTGTATCTCATTCCAATCACAAGAGCAATTTTCCCGCGGAGAAGCAGAGTTAGTTATTTACCGTTGATTCTCCAAGTGGTACAGTCCTCTGTTTCGGATAAGCAAATTAAGAAAGTTCAGGTTAGATATAGATTGCCATAAGACTTGAATCCGTTATGCTAATATCTGAGAGGACATAGCCAACGGGAGACCAATTATATAGCCAAGAAGAAAGCTCACACACCTTTCACGAATGCTCGCACAAAGGAAAATTAAACTTGAAATGTATAAAATATGGACATTAAAAGATAGTATGAGAATAGCAAACCAACGGTTGCTTTTACAACAAATAACTTAAGATCTCTCATGTACCTTCGCAAACAAACCTCCTCTCATCCTAAGTGTCACCGACAAGAGAATCTCAGGCCGCTCCTTCTTCCCCGGAATCTCAACAACAAACCTCTCTAAAACCGCTGCGGCTATCGATTTCATCTGAATATAAGCCATCTCCTTTCCTAGACACATCCTTGGTCCTGCATGAAACGCAGGAAACTTATAAGGATTCTCACCTCTAAAACCACCATTAGTTTCATCAATCCACCTCTCGGGATCAAAACGATCACAATCTTTCCCCCAAATACTCTCCATCCTCCCCATCACATACGCGTTATAGCTTATTCCCCAAGCTTTCCCTACAAATGTCCCATCAGGCAATACATTATCTTCAACACAACTCATTGTATCCACTGGCACAGGTGGATACAATCTTAGAGATTCTGTTATAGCTGCATGCAAATAATTCATCAGTTTAAGTTCTTCAAACCCGTAAACTTCCCCGATTAGCTTCCCTGTTCGTGCTCGAATCGATTTAAGCTCTTCAAGAATCTTATGTTCCACCTCTGGATGTATAGAGAGCAACCAGAAGAACCAACTCAAAGCAGAGGATGTTGTGTCTCTTCCCGCGAGGATGAAGCTTATAACAATGTCACGGAGTAACTCCGGAGAATTCATCTCCTCATTGCTGATAAAACGAGAAAGCAAATCCTCCTTGTTGTCACTTGATCTTCCTTGATCAATCTTGTTACGCACGATATTGTCTGCGAATTTATTAACGGTCATGATTGATTCTCTAAGAAGTCTCTCTGATCCTATGTTTAGTTTCTTTTTAATCTTCCAAGAATACGAAACTACAGACTGAAACCGTTGCGAGCTTATCGTCGCCGCCGTTTCGAAGGCACGCATGAACTCTACACCGGTTGCTCCGTCATTGCCGAGGCAAGCGGAATCAACGTTGAAGGCTAATTTACAGATATTGTCGAACGCAAATCTTTCCAATACTTCTTGAAGGTCTATCAATTTTCCGGTGATCGCAGCTTCTGCTAAAACCGGAACAAGCCTGAAAAGATAACATCTCAGTAACATGAAAATTGAAAGTGAAACTGAATATATATACCTAGTGTTGATTTCGACGGTGACGTTGGTCATAACGAAGTCACGGAGGAGACTTAGTACTGAATTCGTAGCTCGCCGTCTTCCTCTGTTTCCACCACATCTCGCCGTCGGAGTTGAAAATCCCTCGGCCGAGAAAATCTTCAAGAAGCGAGATGAACCGCTCGCCTTTAGGAAAACACTCGAATTTCGTCTTGAGCATGTACTCGACGTTCGCTGGATTAGCCGTCATGACGAACTGTTGTTTCCCTGGTCGCCGGAAAATCGCCGTATGTGTTGGGCATCGGGAAAGAGTTTCTACAGTCCAGTCGAGGAATCGGTGACGGTTTTTAACTAGTCCAGGTAAGCTTCCGACGATTGGGTATGACTTGAAACCTATATCCGATGATGAAGAACGGTTGAAGAAGATGAAGAGAGGGAGAAGGAGAAGGAAGATGAAGATGATGATGAAGAAGAAGAAGAAGAAGAGCTCCATTTCTTGTCTTTTTCTTTCACTACCTTTTTAGCTTTATTTTCATCGTCTTCTTTTTTACACCAAGAGGCAAGAGGCAAGAGGCAAGAGTTAGTGGTGGGTATTAATCAAATTGAATTGAACCAGAAAAAATGAATACACTCGTTTGATATCACTAAAAAAATCAATTTATTTATGGACCATTTATTTGTGAATAACTACTTCCAGGCCCAAAATAGCTGGGTTATTTTTTGGGTTGGAATCGAAATAAGCCCAACCCATACCATGGCTTTACATTACATCCAGCCCATAATCCAAACAGATCCTTGGTTTTGTGGTTCACTTTTAAGGATCAAACCGATACCAATCTTCATCCTCCCCATCTCCTCAAAACCAAAGTAACCGAGTTATTTATGGGTTACAATTTGTTTCAATTCATATGAAAAAAAAAACCATATAAGTTTTGTGTGAATACTATAACATAAGATATACTTCAATTATTGGGCACTTACAAAAGAGTCATAAACGTTTCTGCTATTCTCAGATATTTATGTTTTCAAAAGGATCATTTGACCAAAACACTTTATTAAAAACCATATATTATCCTCGTGCTTTTTTCATCGCTTTTATGCAGTAGTAAAGAAATTGATGTTACAACCAGGAAATGGACAAATTGGTTTCCATAATACAATTTTATGAAGAACGGAGATTTTGCTTTTGAAGTGTTTTCTTAACACACGCATGTGCATCTTTGTATTCAATCATCGCATAACCTTTACGTTACATGTCAGTATCTTAATACATCCGTTAGATATTTCATTAGATTCATAGATAATTAATCCATCTCAGCACTAAAGTTAACGATCCATATATATCTCACAAGTCACAACTCAATTGTAAAGAGAATTAATAATTTTGATATTGAGTTTGAGACTTATTGCTTTCTTTTTTTTTTTAATCCAAGGGTTCATAAAACGTGTATTGACTATTATAAGCTAAACTTATATGTTTTCTGAAGTTCCGATGATCTAAAATAGAAATATAAATACTGGAAATGAGATTGTTATACTAGGACTTGTCACGGGTAAAAACAAATATCAAAGGTTTAACATATCTTCGATTCCTTTTCTTTCAAAAGAATAATATTATATTATAAAAAGATGGAGAAAAAGCGCCTGAACATATACACCTTTTTCTATATAATATGGGGATGTGTTTGCTAGTGAAACGTTACGCATTATTTTTTTTTAAAGCTAGAGGTTGTTATATATCTTACTATCAATAAGAAAACAGAGTAGAAGAAATAAAGAAGAATAGTTTTTTCGTCACAGGAAAGAGCGAAGACGACGAGAAAAGAAGGTGCACCGCTGTTACTTTGCTCAAAAAAGTAGAAACTGAAACTTTTGATGATATAAATACATATGAATAATGTATCTATGATTGATCTACGTGCATTGTATTTGTCTGTATCAGTCAAACTTCACTATTTATAAAAGCAATTCTCTTTTTGAACACTTTTGAAAATGATATACTTGTTTTTATTTACTTTTTTTTAGTGATAAAAATAGATATGTTAAGTTAAAGTTGTAATCTCGTGTTTGAGCTTAATCTTTGACCATCAAATCATCAACAGTTCGTGTTACGATATTTTGAATAGTTCCCTAAACTAATTATTTGGTATGGTCAATCAATACAAGATCGGTATACTGGATATCCAACAAAGACGAGCTAAACAAAATTGGATTTTAAAGTTAGTTGTTCACTCCGGTTTTAATGTTTCAACAAACGCTCAAAAGAAAAGAAATTATAATATATAAATGAAACAAAATAGTTTTACAATTGAAAAGTTCTGGCTTAGAAATGATCGAAACTCAAGTTGAATCATGTTAAAACATTTCATATTTGCCAGCTTACTAAAATTGAAAACTCTAATTAGCCGACATAAAATAGTGCAGAGAAAATATATATAAAATATACATGCAATTACGAACATGCAAATTTGTAACGTGGTGTACGTTGCAGATAATTATTTGGCACAACGATTTCTCTACTGGCTCCAATTTGTGTTTTAGAGAATACTATCAATGTTCTTCTAATTTTGCCATTACATATATAAAAAAAATATGTAACGTGTGCAGCATTGTGAATCATTTCTACGATTGTTAATATCTTTTTGAGCGTAGGAAGAGACAAACAAAAGAGAGATGAAGAAGCAATTATAGAGGCCCATTTCGCTTTTCCAAATCCCATAATTTGCTAGCGTCTTCTTCTGTTCATTTAGAGCATCATTATTGGAGAAATCCATTATGGTTTCTTAAGTAATATTTATTTATAATTTTAAAGTTAAGAAATTATGTTAAAAAACTTCTGTTTTTCTGCTTTATTGGTAGAAACCCATTAAAAGTTCATAAAAAAAAAAGTAACTTTTTTTGTTTTATTTTAAATAGAGTTTATTTTTTAATTAAACATAGTTGACATAAAAACATAACATTTTAAACATAGATTTTGAAAAAAAAATGCAAAAGAATACTTAATTCGGGTTTTTTTCTGATCTTGTCTATGAATCGTCTTCTATTCATCCACCAAATATGTAAAAAAGTTTAGAATTTTAAAGTTGAAGTTAAGAAAAAGTTAAAAAAAAAATTTAACCTTTTTTTTAAGTTAAAGTTAAGTAAAAGTAAAAAAAAAAAAGATAAAAGAAAATTTAGCAAAAAAAAAATTGGCAAAAAAAAATATCAGACGAATTACAGGTTGACACGTGACTAAAACAGTGTAAGACTTAAGAACCGGTTCTTAAAGTTCTTATTTAAGAACCGGTTCTTATACTGTTCATAATTATTTTATTTTTTTTATTTATTTTTTGAGTTAAAAATTCCATTAAAAATTTGCAATAATGATGCTCTTACTTACTCCAAAGCTTTGGCCGGTGGAATCTATACTTTAATTAGTTTATGTTTCTCTTCATTTCTTTCCCCGTATCTTTTGCGAGCGTTTATTTCGTCAATTTAAAAATCTTTGACACGAGAAAGTCGTGTTAACTTAATGATAAATTAGGAGAATGTCACATGAAAAAGTTAAAAAAAAAAAACACAAACCAATAAGAAGAGAACAAAACCATGCATGTTTCGGTTTGATTTGTGGTTAAGTTTTATGTTTTTTTCTATTTCAAATATACAATGCTATTTGCAGGATCCTCGAGACTACGACAATTAAACATCAAACGCATTGATGAGAAATTGAGCCTTCTTTTTCCATACCCTCCAAATAGAATGGTCTCGAGATTTTCAACATACTATTTATGGAAGCAGATTGTCAAGAACTTGCAAAATATTTTGAAGGGACTGTGCTACATGGAAGGAATAATGGGAGATATTCATTTATAGGCATCTCATTTCACTTCGATTCTTTTCAATCATGTGGGGGGGGGGGGGGGGGGGAGAGAAGTCAACTATATGTCGGACATCCTTGCAAAACAAAAAGAAGTGTAACTTGAACATGTTTAACATTATGGAATATAAATATTGAGTCGGTAGTATATGTGTTAATCTCAAGATTCTCAACCACGAATGCATTAAATACAATTGTCGGTCCAAAATGTGAGTGGGTAGAGATGAATATTGCAAATGCTGGAATATGATTAGATGCCCATTTGGATTTGTTTGCCTCTTTGTTTCCAGTTCTCTTTAGTACCCAAAAACGCACCCACATTCTTCATCCCACTTTACCCTTAATGTCTATCTAATTTTTAACTAATCATGTCTACTATACCAGTTTATTATCGAGGATTTAATTAACAAACTAAAAAATGTTATTATAGCTATTGTCATATGATATGTTAGTAGTTCAAATTTTTATGTGTAGCCATCTACGTCTGTAGGTAGTAGTTTTCTAGTTGATGAATGCCATGCTTTGGAAAATTAATATTTAAGAGATTAAACTATGCATATATACTCGATATCTAATTCCTCCTTATTGAACCTAGTTTAGTTAATATATAAAATAATCATATCATATGGATGGTTAATTTCTCTATGTTTCAAATTCTTCTTAACCACGCATATATATAAGATATCCACAATATATGGTTAAATCACTCTACCATCAAATTCGAAACGAGTTTAAGAGATGAGGTTTGAAAAATTCTTCCCCCAACTTTGTAAAGTATCCAATCGTCTCACATAAAGTGATATTAATGCATATTCTAGAGAAGGTAATGGTCATGCCCAACTTGATTTTATTTTAATCTTTTTTTTTCTTTTCAAATAAAGCATTTGCAACATACCGAAGTACCGCTATTTTTAAAAACAAAAGCATATCACAATAAATTAATTAGTGAGATTTTCTTATCTTTAATTCAATATAAATTTTTTGATGAAAATTGTTCAATGTTGCTAATGAATGTATTATTTATTAGAGATTGTACTTAATTATTATCTTGTTTTCGACACTTTTAGATAACATGATGTGCGGATTAACATCTATTGTTCGTCTATTTCTATTTTTAGGTTTCAAAAACTAAAATCTTTATAAGATGCTAAACTAACTAAAGCAAATGGTATTGGCGATATGACTGAGAAAGGAAAGGAGGCGTTGCATCAAACATTGATTTGATTCCCCAATATATCTCTAACAAATGGGTTTAATTAATGACAACTAATTAAGTTGTGATCATTAAGTTAGACACACACACACAAATTCAAATGTTTTAGACTAATAGTGTGTATATATACATGTATAGATCATATTATTTCTTAGTGTTTATGTTTGCGTTGAAACACATGATCCACTTTATTTCATAGTGTGTTGCTGTTTCTGTCGATTGCATCAGCAGCATTCACTTCAATTATCACATCCCTATGGATATCGTTACTGCCCCCACAAAAACCAATCCACTCTCTCTTAAGCATTTTGCAACAATTACAGACATTATTTCATCTGCGGGTCCCATAAACAACGTAAGCTTTGGGTTCCACTTTATTTATGCTGCCACGTGTAATTCACTCCGACCACTTGTGTGTTTCGTGTTTTGCTTTCCCTAAAATCCCACCGTCGTCACACTTATTATTATGATAGGATTGGCGGGAATCGTGTGTTCACTGATCAGTACGTACTCTTTTTTTGTTTCCATTTTGATTGGTCTAATTCGGTTTTAGTTTAGTACTATTAATCATGTATATATTAAGATGAATATGTTCAATGTTCAATGTTCAATGTTCAAAACTTAAAATGTTATATGAAGTCAATTTACAGGGATCTCACTATTAGTAGTGAAAAATTATTACGATCTAGATTTGATCTGATTTTTCAGAAATGAACAAAATTAAGACATTTCTTACGGAATAAAAAACGGAATAATAAATGCCAACGTCACTAAAAATAATAATAATTAATTAATTATTATCTAAGAAACAAAAAAAAAAACAAAAGGGCATTCGAACTCATCCGAATATTAAGGTGCTCTATATAAACACAAAGAACCTCTCACGATTTTGTTCGTAGGAAGAGCACAACAAGCCCCCACAAGTAGTGTTTCCTCTCTATTCCTAATTTACTTAAAAGAAAGAAAAATTTGATATGGGTTTAAAGATGTCGGAATCAGCCAAACCCTACTTTGCAATGATATGTCTTCAATTCGGATACGCCGGCATGAACCTCGTCACCAAGGTCTCGCTAGACCGGGGCATGAGCCACTACGTCCTTGTGGCTTATCGTAACGCCTTTGCCACCGCCGCTATTGCACCTTTTGCTCTTCTCTCCGAAAGGTAATAATATCTATGTATATAAAAATATACAAAGTTCGATCGGTTCTCACACCGGATACAAACATTTAAATAACAACTTGATATTTATTTGTGTGTTGTAGGAAAGTGAGGCCGAAGATGGCATTTACAATATTCATGCAAATTTTTGTTCTTGCTCTTCTCGGGTTAGTCTTCTTTAACTTGAATTATTCATTTTTCAAAAACATTCCCTTATATATGTGCATTTTATAATTTTTGTTTTGTTTGGTAAATGATTTACAACAGGCCTCTTATCGATCAAAACTTATATTACGCCGGTCTTAAACTTACTTCACCAACTTTTGCCGGCGCCATCACCAATATCGTGCCTGTTTTGACCTTTATCATTTCAATAGTTTTCAGGTACCTAAAATTTTTTGTTTTATTTTTGGCAGAGGAGGTACCTAAATATAAAGCAGAACTTTATATTTAATTATATACAAGGCTACACAATAGGTTAATTTATTCAATATGGCACGTTGATGATGTGTGATTTAAATGTTTTTGTGAAAAAAAAATAGGATGGAGAAGGTGGAGATGAGAAAAGTAAGATTCCAAGCAAAAGTGGTGGGGGCATTAGTGATAGTGGCTGGAGCCATGTTGATGATTTTATTCAAAATTCCTCTAATTAAATTTCTCCAATCTCACCTCAACGGCGATGCTTTGTCGCCGGTCGGCGAGGACTACCTCAAAGCCACCGTCTTCCTCCTTGTCGCCTCATTTTCTTGGGCTTCCTTCTTTGTTCTTCAGGTACTTAAAAATCGAAAATATTTTTACATATGAAATTTTGTTATATAGATTAATACAAGATTTATTGTGCACCATTTTTAAATAATAATTACCAGCCCTTTAAAGTTGTACTCTACTAAAGATTTTATTCTCTTTCATTCTTAATACATACATAAGTAAAAAAATATAATCTTTAAATTTTAATTCGACTGATCTATTAACTCATTACTCACGGAAAACCTTTTTCCAAATTATATCTATCTAAGGATTATGATCTAGAGTTGGGATCATATTATAATCTATATGAGAAAGCTAGTCTTCTAACGAATTAAGAAAATATTTTATACATTTCTTTAGGCGGCTACGTTGAAGAGATACTCATCTCACCTTTCATTATCAACGATGGTGTGTTTCATGGGCACGTTACAGTCCACCGCCGTAACATTTGTGATGGAACCAAATCTATCTGCATGGAACATTGGCTTTGACATGAACCTTCTCGCCGCTGCTTACGCGGTTCGTCCTTCTTCCTGATTATATAACTAATTAGCTTGTGTTATATATGGAACTATAGAATACTTATAATGAGATGTTTTTTTATAGGCCATAATCTCATCGAGCATAGCGTACTACGTTCAAGGGATGATGACAAAGCAAAAGAGTGTTGTCTTTGTGACAGCTTTTAACCCTCTTGCTGTCATCATAGGATCCATAATTGGCTTCCTCATCCTTGGCCAAAAATTATATCTTGGCGGGTAAGCAACCACTGGATTTTCGATTGATTAGGTCATAGGGCTCGATCCTCATATTGTGTCTAAACTACTATACTAACATCTAAAATTTTAGGGTTCTTGGAATGGTGACTTTATTGGTGGGAGTTTGTGTGGTGCTTTGGGGCAGGGAAGGGGACGAAGAAGAGAACAGTAAAGAGAAGTTTATAGAAGTTATCAAGTGTTGTAACCGCTGCGAAAACACGGGTCTCTCGATGATGCCAAGAATCGATGAGGAAGTAGACGTTGAAATGCAATCTGCAGGAAAAGCTAAAGTGGTGGTGGGTTTATCGTAGCCTCGTGTGTACAAAATTGCTCCACGAGCCTTTTTTTTTTTTTTTTTTTTTTTTAGATAAGAGGAGCAACTTTTTCGTTGTTTAATATTATATATCTTGCTCCAATATTTTTTTTAGGTTTTATTTTATCATAGTCTTATTTAGAAGGGTAACTATTATTAAATAAATGTTTCAAATCCTCCCTCTCATCATTAGTTTAATTTTTTTCTCTGAAAGTTCTGTATACTAACTTTGTAATTTCGATTTGATATATATCATTGAAATTTGTTTGACGTAAAAGAAAAACAAAAATCGAACTCAAATTGTAGTTGACCAAATATGTGCTAATCAGTCTAACTTAGCCCATTTTTGTATGCTTTGAAAAATTCAGAATACATTCTGGGTCTATATATAGCCCATTATAACTCAATGTGTTACTTCTTGCTCAAAAACGAAATAAATGTAGGCGTTTTGCAATTAATTGCAAATCAAACGCATAACTGCAAGTAAACGCCTCATTAATCACACTTTATATGAAAAATACTTTTGATCCATAAATTGTCAAATTGTTACAACTACATTTCCTATTTCCTATAGTATTTAAACAGGAGAAGCAATTGAACAACTCACACTATAAAATAAAAACATAATGGCCCTCAACACAACTACCGTCACCAAATCCATGGCTACAGCCTTAAGTCACAATTATCGCAATGGGGCATTGGTCTCTGCAGCTACCGGTTTGGGTCAGCCTCCTGAATCAGACCACTTGGTTAACCAATGTATGGCTAAGGTATCTTCAAGGTGTGCGATGTATGTCACGGCCGAAATGTTTAACCATGGTCCGTTGAAACAACAGGGATGTTGTCTAGAAGTTTATCACATGGGACGTCTTTGTCTTAACGTCGTGACAAAGTATGTACTCGAGACTCTTGTACCCAAACTTGAAGGTGTTCAAAAACAAGACTATACCCAAAAAAGCACACAAATATGGTATCTTTGTGTTCCAGTTTAGTTTGGTCTTAAATTTTATTAATGAATAAAAATGTGTGGGCCAAAATGAGGCAACGGTTTTTTTTTTTTTTTTATGTAAGAGTCAACTTCTTTACATGTAATAATCTCTTTTTAGTTGTCCTGAATGCTGTATTCTTACTAGCTTTCAAAAAGAAATCTACATAGAACAAATAAATCACTGAGAATTGTGTATATAAGTTACAATAATCATTCTTTGGTAGATATAATGAAATGATACAATAAAGAAATCAGAAAAGAAGAAGATAACAAGTAAATTTGGATTGGACGGCCTTAATCATTTTGCTCGTCTCATCTTTCCATTAACTTTCTCTATGTTATCTCAAATCAATAGTTTAACCCTACAATCTTCCATTTTCCATTTGTTTTCTATGTATCTTAACCTTGCAATATTTCATATTTTTTATTTTATTTTAGTAATTGTTTCCTTAGAACTTGCAAGAAGATCCAAATCTTGGCTTTGGCCCTTTGCTTCTTGAGCCTTTAAATGCTTCTGGCAAAAGCATCCGGAAACTATGTAAAAACATTTCCCATTCATCTCCACTCATGTCTCCAAAATAAACACCTTCTGTTTCGTCATAATTCACACAGATTGGGTGACTCTTACTCCTCACGATACTCCTATCTTTCCTCTCATCTTCTCTGTTAATGTCATATGTAGTAATCCACTGGTTTTGTGAAGACATCATGAGAGCTGATAGATTAGCAGTAATAGATGGAACTCTTGAAAACAAAGGCACTTGTAACATCTCTGGAAGCTCTTTGCTTTGTGTATCTTCAAATTCATCGTCAAACTGAAATATTCCACACTCTAGCTCAGCTTCTACTTCACGACTATAATCATCATCATTGTCACTTCCACCAAATACGCTTGCTTTTGCTTTGGTGCAAAGAATCTCCAACACACTTGAACTCTCTTCTCCTCTGTAAAAGTTCCGAGTCATCTTCTCACCTATCTCTGCAAGACAAAGCCCTGCAGCAGCAGCTTCTTTCAAGAATATCGTGCAGACGATGAGAACACGTAAAGAAGATTCCTGTATAGAGCCTAGCTCTGTTCTCAAAAGCTCTGCGTCTTTAAAAGGATCCATATTTGATATATACTGAAGCTCAGTGTCTGTGAATGGAACCAAAGCTTGAGGCCAGTTAAGCCATTCGAAAAAAGGATCTTCGAGACATTCAGGTAAGCAAAGACCATGATCTATAGGCACAAGCTCAGCAGCACCAACACAATTATAACAAGTATTCTCATCTTCTTGGTCATGTATCTTCTTCACTAACATGTTTCCAGCGTGTCTGTCAAGGTTCAAAAGTCTCACATCAAGTATACCAATCCTATGGACTGATGCAACCGTGAAGCTTCCTGGTCCAAGCTCCCCAGCATCAAAATCATGTCCAACAAATCGTTGCAGAGATGCAACTTTATAAGCTGCCTGATCACTCTCACTGACATGGAAAGGAACATGGGATATTCTGACCAATGCGGTTGGTGGAACACCGGAGAAGCCTTGGTGGTCTAAAAGGTAAGCAGCTAGCTCTCGGATTCCTGTTTCACCAACGCGGATCGACCTTTTCACCCCTGGTTGGCCAAGCATCAAGCCACCAGATTCTTTAGGATTGTTGAAAGCTAAAGGCTCTTCATCAACTGGCTTTGCAACAGCAATGCTCTGACCTTTTCCGGTTTGCAAGAGATAAGCACCTCCTAAACCACTAGGTAAAAGCAAAGGTTGAACTCCAGAAACCATAGCTATAGTAACTTCAGCTACAAGGGCACGTATAGTTGGAACTCTTCGGCCACCGAGGATCTCAATGCTCGGAGCAGCAGCAGCAACAGAGCCATCTAGGTTATTAGCTTCTATGGAAAAGCATGGAGTAGAAACGCTTCGGTAGTTGAAGGAGTGTGAAGAATGGGCAAGATTGGTTTGTTTGGAACCGAGAAAGTTAAAGTCGAGGTTGGTTAAAGATTGGAGTCTGCATCTTTGTGAAGATCGGGTAAACTGTGTAAACCGGTCGGTTAGTGGATCGAGAGCCACGGCCATACAGTTCATGCCGATAATAATGGTGGCAACTCTTCTTCGATGGATTCGTCAATCATTAAAAAGATCTAAAAGAGTTTAAATCTACAAATCAACGTCGGGACAGCGATAAGATGGTGTTCTTTGAATAGATTCATGAATCACAAGAAAATGTTCTTCGAATATGTCTATGTATATGCAACGTAATTGGAACACCTTAATTATAATTATCCCTCGCTCGTCCAAATGTAAATCACCGTAAGTTTCTGCAAAGTTGATGCAACATTCTCGTAAACAAATGTATTCATTTACATAACATACTCAGGAAAATCCTAAGAATCAAGAACAATTGCTTGAAGAACAAGGCAACGAATCTGGATTAATCTTCGATGATTTGACCTAGTTGATATGAATTAACGGTAAAAAGACGAAGAATAAGAACGTACCCTGAATACGGGTGAAGGCATTCAAGGAAAGAACGAAGAAAGATTGAACACAAAGGGGAGCGTCAGAGAGCCCACTCCGTCACCGGAAAAAAAATTCTTTTTTTTTCTGGGACTCCCCTTCCCAGACTTTTCTTTCTCCTTTTTTTTTATTTTTTCAAATTTAGTTTTTTTTTTCTTCCTTTGATCATCTTTCCTCCAAATTTATTAGGTGCTATAAATGTTTGTTCTTATCTACGTTGCTGATTTTCCCGCTTTTGTAGGAGACAAAACCAAAATGAAGTTTGCCAACAATAGACTATGTATAAAACTCTGTTTATTAGTAGTAAACAATGGAACTGTTGTTGTCATCATAAAAGAAACAGTTTTAGCAGAATCCGAACTCTTATAGACGTTAGTGGATGCTCTATTTGTTCTAATTGTAATACTAACTTAATCATAACAAAGAAGATGGTTCATGCCATAGTTGCCACTTTCCTTCTCTATAAGGAAGTTTCGAGCCAGGATTATATGTCTAGAGAGGTGAAACACACAATTGTTCAAAACAAGATTACTTTATATACAGATAAAAACAGAAATGTTTTAAATATAAGTTTTTTTTCTCGGATGTTAGGTGCAAGTCACACTTTTGTGTTGCAAACCTCAACAACTCCTTTTACAAAAAACTCTCTTCATTTTTCATACATACATTTTTTTTTTGGGGGCCTTGTGTTCCTTTATACAATTACCTTGATGTTGTGACTGGCGGAGTTGTGCTTTGGTGAACTGCTGCTAATTTTTTACAGCTTGAACGTTTAAAGCAACCTACTTCCAGCCCTTTTTTTTTTTTTTGGTTTTACAGACAGATGATTACAACAGCTACTGCTACAAGGAGCTTCGATGATGCCTTTTTGAAGGTTGGACCAATGCTAGCTGAAGCTGTTTCAGATTTTAGATGTTTTATTTCAGTAAATAAACAATCAAAACATGGATGCGGGTATTGAGAGAGGACTTACATGGAGTTGGAGAAGGTGAAGGAGTTATGTTACCGATCGGTTCTGATTCTGGGCTGCTTTTTGATGGAGGTGGTATATGAGCAAATACAACGTGTGGAAGTGGACTAGATACTGGAATGGCATGATGATGTGGCGGGGACGGGTTTGGTGCTAGTGGATGTGGATGTGGCTGAGACCGGTGTGGTGCAGGCGTTGGTGCTGCAGTGTGATGGTTCAGAGCATTGTTTGCTTTTGGTCTCCTCTTCTCGTAAGGGCAAGGCGGGTTTCTCAGAGGTAAAGGTGAGTGTTTGGTTGGCGCTGGTACAGGTGCAAAGCCTTTACTTGGAGGTGATAGTGAAGGTTCTGGAGCAAGTTCATGATGGTGGTGATGATGATGACGGGGATGATGATGGTGGTGTTGGTGGGTTTCAGGTTGAGGAGAAGGAGAAGGGGATGATGATGTGGTAGGTGAATGTGGTAAGATTGAGGAAAGACGGACTTGCTTAACTTTACCAAATACGGTGTGGTTTAGGCCGAGGTTTTTGGAATGGGAGCCAGTGATAGTTTGAGCAAGTTGCTTCAACCTAGAAGAGGAACCGAATGTGAGCAGAACAGAGGAATGAACTATAGTAGGAGGCGCCACTGTTGAACCTCTGGAATTTGACAAGGTTATGTACAAGTTCTGCAATTCAACATAAGAGAACTTTAAGATTCCGAATCATTACCAATTGACTGATCTTATGAATTAGAATCGTCTTACCTCATAGGGAGCCAGATTTATACCCTTCTTCAGCTGGCTAGCGAGTTCCTCAAAGTTTGATTGAATTTGGAAAATCGAAAAGTTTAATGTGAAGTTGAAGAGAAGCTGTGCCTTCTGCAGGGGAAATATAGGCTGGGGAGGGATCACAGTGATTCCTCCGGGGAATTTTAGCACCTCAAAAAGGAATGGTTCCCCAAACAAGGATTCGGTCAAGCGGAAAGACAACTGCTTTTGGACCAGCGTTTCAAAAGCTGCCTTGATCAGACTCTCAATTTCGGCAGGTATCTTAGTATGCTCCTTCTCAGGATCAATGGCGAAAACAACCATTGTTCTGTTAAGATCACCCAAGTGTTCAAGCGCTAACACCACAACCTGGCATAAGAAAAGAAACAGAATCATGAATATGGAAACAATGAAATCCATGCACGTGAGATGATAAGGATAGAAGCATAGTTACTTTGGTCATGGGAAAGCTTATTTCATCCGTGATATCATTCTCAAGCTGCAACAAATTGTCTTCCAAGAACGAAACTGGTTTTTCAACATCAAAACTCGCCACTATTCTGTGATCTGCAAAAAAAGAAACAAACACCAAAAGGGACATTGTTACTTTATCATGAAACATAGAGATAGATCATGACCAGATATAGGTAACTAAAAATTATTGCTCCAGTGACAGGGGAATAAATAAAAGAAGATGGGAGTAAATTATAACGCATGTAAGTTGTAATATGAAAGAAAAATTATAACTACAGAATTGCAGAGAATAAGTTCCATGATTCAAATCAAAACGTCATTGGCTGCCCAAGCAAGTGACAGCAACTAGATTAGATTTAGAAACCAAATCAGAACCACTTGAGGAAATGTGTGTTGCACAGCTATGTCACACACTAAACTATGCACCAACTAGGTCTAGGTTCATAATTGATTCTACCAACCAGCTTTGAGAATAGATTGTATAGTAACAAAAAGAAAATGCAGAAAAAGATTTTGGTGAACGTAATAAGCATAAATGGAAACAAATCATTGCAGAGAGATCCATTTTCAAGCTAACATCACCAAATACTAAAAACACAGTAAAGCAATTTTTGCCGAGCTAAGCTTAATACAACATTCTGAAGCATTTTCAGAAACTTCACCTTTTAGGCAATCTTGATACAATAAAGTTGTTTAGAATACTAAATATGGATTTCTCAACTTCACAGAGTTTACACCCAAATTCAACGTCATTCACAAATATAAACTATAAAAAAAACGCTTAAAATAGCCATTTCTAAGTCCAAGTAAATGAAAAAAATATACATGTCTTTCTACATCATCTCCTCAAAAAATTGAAAAAAAAATCCATTAAAAATTTAATCAAAGGTTCTATTCAAGAATCGAGCTTCTTCTACTATAGAAAATTATTCCAGCTTCATGACAGCTCATTCAATTAGCTTCTTCCTACATTTTCCCATGTGAAATACAGAAAAATAAACCCAACAAATCACAAAACCCTAGATCTGTACCACAAATCACATCAACGAGATTAGCGTGAATCCTAAAGCCTAGAGAAGGAATCTAGAAAACGAGATTATACCTTTAAACCTTGGATCGAGATCTAGATCCCCTCGATCTGCTAATCCGAGGAATGGAGGTAACCAAAACAAGGCGGAGAGAAAGACAGCAGCAGAAAAAGCAAGAATCAAAACGCATCTGAGACTAACGCAGCTAGAGATCCAAACGCAGCAACATCTACTTATTCTTCTATTATTCCTATCCGTAACGGCTCCGTCGCTCACTGGGAGATTCTGCTCCTCGTCGGTATTCTTCCCCATAATACAGATTCATTCACTGAAAAAATCCAAATCCATAAGCAAAACTCTTCCGATCGGTTTCAGATTCTGCCGCACCCATCAAAGGCCGGCTTCTCTCCCTCCTCGGAGGCAAATCAGAACAAAACTTGAAACGAAGATGCTCCAAAAGCAAGGTACAAAGCGGTTATTGTCGACGGAAATAAAAATGTAGGGCTCAGGGAGACGGAGCAAGGAAGGAAAGAAAAAAGGAGTGAAGTAGCTTTCTCTGCAAATGACAATTGTGAAATTTTTTTTTTTTTTTTTTTTGGTTAGCCTTTGTGAGAAGAGTATGTGTTGCTTTATCTCTTTTTTTTTTTCTACATTGATTTAAACATTTGTTTAGTAATTATGTACAGAGCAGTTGCACTAGTGGGTGTGAGCTCGTGTCAGTTTGAATTTCGAAATTTTTTTATTTTATTTTATAGTTTTGTTTTAGGCAAGATAACAAAAAAAAAAAAAAAATTGACTGGTAATGCAATTAAACTTTTATTTGCTGTCATTCGTTTTCGTGGTTGGTTTGTTTTTTTTTTCTTTTTAAAAATTATAGATATATTGTTACTACTTACTAGTAAGAAAACAATTTAATATCAAAATATAAAAGAAAGAAAATTTATGATGATGGGGTATATTATGCAGAATTGGTAGTAGTAAATTGTTGAGAAGACAAGTAAGTAGTTGTGAAACTTGAATCAAGGAAGAGACAAAAATCTGAAAAAAGATTTTTAGGTCAAAGACTTTTTGTCACTTTCCCTCTACGGCAGAAATCTTGTGGTTCTTTTTAAAGCTTCTTACTTCGTCGGTGACATGAATTTTAATTAAGAGCTTCATTTACGATATTTATCATAATTTTTATTTTCATTATTTTAGATTGATTTTGATTAATTAAGTAATGAATAGCATTAGCCACATCACACAAGGTTTAGAAATTAAGCACCAGAAGGTATCTATCCAACTCCCATTTCTTTCTTAGTTATGGTTTTCGCCAAATATAAATATATTTTTTATACATAGAATCTCACGGGATCCATTTTTGTTTTCTAGGTGTTCTATTCTATGGATCGCTAAACCATGCATAACCTCTAAAAGAATTAATTAACACATATCAAACTATTATTTAACTCGTTTGTGTATGAACGGCTCCAAAATTTTGTTTTATATAGATATCTTCTTTTATGTAATTCTAAGTTTTAATTCTAACGGTATCAAAAGTTTAGAAAAATTATGAAAATACTACAAACTTTAGGTTTATGAATGTTTTTCTAAAAGTTTAGAAAAGAATATTCATACGTCCTTAAAAACCATTCATTAACCTAAAGTTTGTGGTACTTTTTTGCGATTTTAATATTTGTAGGTAGTTTTGAAATCAAAACATCAATTGTGGTATTTTTAAATTTTGTCGTATAACTTTTGTGGAACTCACATAGCGAATCATTAAAATCAGAAAAATAATAATCGGAAATCTACTATTTGTGGGTTAGCATATTCGTTATAGGGAAAAATAGGTTCAGTAATATATATATCTATAGCATAAAGAAACTTGATGTTACACCTTGGCCTAACGCAATTTGGTTATCTATCACTTTCGTATGAAGCTGAGACAAAATCTAATATTAGTTAATGAGATCGAGATTCTAGAACGGTCAAGCTTTTGTTAGCACATCATAGTTCTCAGGTTCTGGTATGTCAGCTTTTGCTTACGAAATGTGGAAGTAAAACAAACGTAAAAATAAGAAAAAATTCAAAGCAACTGACGAATGAAATACCTATATAATATTAATAAAAAAAGACAGATCAACGTTTAGTTGGCGCCAGCGGAAAACATACATTTATCTAAACACAAATGAATTATTTAACGCAAATTCAATAACAAGCTAACATGTGTGATATAAAACACAAAGTTAAACTGTCAGAAACAAAAGATCTACAGTAAACAATGAACAAAGCAAATGAAATAACGATAGAACAAGACAAAGCACAAACAAAATACAAAAGACCAAAGTGAAACAGATGAGGTTAAGTTTTAGATTGACCTTTAATAATCAAAGGGCCATCCACTGTAACCCATATGTGACTGTTGTTGATGATGTTGATGTTGTTGTTGCTGCTGCTGGTGTTGATGATGATTATAGTGGCCTTCTTCTGAAGTGGCTGTGTTGTTTGTATCTCTGCGGTTTTGGTTCGAGCTTGAGCTAGAAGAGCGGAATGGCCAGAGGTTAGAGAAAAGGTTCCTTCTTCTGTTGTTTTCTCTTCCATTACTGCTTCTGTTCTGATTACTCTGTGTGCTTGAAGAAGATCCTCTTGATGGTAACTCTTTACGACATACTGGGCATGAGTTATGCTGAACAAGCCACGGGACAATGCAATCAGAATGATAGATATGATTACACGGCATCTGTTTCGCTTCTGATTTCAATTCGAACTCGTCTTTGCAAACCGGGCAGTGAGAGTCTGATGACTTGAGATGCTTCTGTGAGATCTTGATGGTTGGCAATGCATCAATTGATGATCTTGGTGCAGGTGGTGGTCCTCGATGATGAGTACCTGACGAAAGCTGTTCAATCAGTTCTTCAAGACCAGGTCCGAAAAAATAGTCACCAGCGTTTGTGCCTCGTGTGATACCAATTCCAGGTGCACCATTGACTAAGGCTTCAACTGAATTATTATTATTATCTCCACCAGCCAATCTAAAAGGAGCTTGACCATTAAAGATCAAGAGAGGAGCTAAGTTTGAAAAGCTTTCAGAACCAGAAGAGCCAATTCTTCCACTGATATCTCGATCATAGCTTCTCTCAGCTAAGCGGCTTCTCATAAAGGCTGAGAAAGCTTCCATGAGATCAAAGGTTGCATCACGTTCAACATCTCTGTGAGCTCTAAGCAAATCAAAGGGACTATTAGGTGTAATATCGATTTCCTCAATAAATCCTCCTCCACAATAGGAACAGACAGCATCACGACCTCGAAGCCAAACAGCACGTTGACATCTGTGACACCAGTGAGTATTCCGAACACTTGACATTCTTTTACAATACCAGAAAAAAAAGAACAAAGGTCCTTGT
Source organism: Cardamine occulta (assembly GCA_028015245.1). Lineage (NCBI taxonomy): Eukaryota > Viridiplantae > Streptophyta > Magnoliopsida > Brassicales > Brassicaceae > Cardamine > Cardamine occulta. The sequence goes on along the minus strand of CM051379.1, from coordinate 15,871,700 downwards.
GTGGTTGAAACGTTGGGAAGCTTGTTGTAAAGTCAGGTACTAGTAATAAGCCTGCAAAAAGCCGGTAGGAGAACTGATCACCAACTCCTGCTAACTTTTTTGCTAAGTTGGTAAACCAAAGAGATTTTGGCCATATCACTACTTTCCAAGCTTATACCTCAACTTAGTGCATACTACAAGATCCAAATGTAATCACAGGTCATAAATTCAGCAAATAAAAAACCAAACTTTACAACATACGTTTCACCCAATTTGGAAAGTCTCATGTTTCCCTCAACACTAGACCCTTTATTCCCAGACTAGAACATCCAAACTCATGCTAATCACTACAACCCATAGTGATTAGCATGGAAAGTCTTTGATCTGTCTTAAAACAACCCGTAGCTCAATCATAAAATAATAGACACCCTCAAAGTTTAACTGCTAATGAACAGACAAAATCCACTAAACAGGTTCGTTAATTGCTTTGTAGACAGACACTAATTAAGCCAATCCAATTAAAAAATGACTAAAGAATAAGTATGATGGATTTGCAGAAACTCGAAACATGTATGTGATTCAACCACATTTGAGCTGGAAATGAGCAATACCATGATCCCGAAATGAAGAGAAAATCGAATGAAAAACAATGAAGAAAGCACAATGCAAACGATCTACACAAATCAACACATCTTTGAGACGAATAATCAAGAACAATAAGATAAATCAAAAACCAGATCACGGTAAACGCTTCTGGAGAGAAAAAAAAGAGAGACAAAATCCACAAATGTAATCCAAAAACAGAGCAAAAATACAAAAAGTATCAAAGTGAGATAATCTAAAGCAACAGCTTACGCAGAACTTTTGAGCAAACCTGAATCAAAAATCCAAATCCAAAGAAGAAAATGAAATCCAGGGAAAGAAAAAGAGATTCAAGACAGAATTACTTGGTTAGTTGAGAAGACCAACGCAAATCAGTTACATACCTATTCACATAGATCCAAAGGAAGACGAAGAAACCCTAGAAAAGTTGTAGTGAGATTGGATTTTGGAGGAAGAAGACGAAGTAAAGAGAGCGAAGAAAGAATCTCTCCGTTACACTCTATTGAGTAATTGACTGTAAAAAATATATTTATAAGAAAGAAAAATTAATTCCTTAACCTAGGTGAAAAAAAAACAAAAAAAAAAAAAAGCACTTGTCTTGTCTGTCTCTGTTTATTCTTTAAGACTGTAATAATATCCTTTAACTCCCACGTGCCACGTGTCTAGCTCTATCAAACTACCCTTCAGCTTTCTCCGTAATTACAATTCTACCAGTCTGACACTTGCCGGCTTTTTATCACGCTTTCTTTGCTTCCGTCGGAAGATTACTCAATATACTCACGATTAAAACTCATTCCTATGTTTTCTTTATCTCAAAAATGTCTATAAATAGTATTAAAAGAATCGATCAAATACGCTCCAATTCGATGTTACTAAACCAAATTAAAAAAAAAAAGAAACAATGGTGATGAAAGTTGAAAATTCAACAAGCAAAAATGCGAGTTGCTAAGATTTAGGAATCATCTTCTTCCGGCGCTTCCCGCCGGAAAACTTATCGACCTTTGTATGGACGTAGCTCCTAAGCTTCTTCAGAATCTTCCTTTCACTCACACGCAACACCAATGAATGATATAATCTCCTGTCTCTCGGAAGACAACAAGCTTTGAGCCCAACAATGTCATCTTCCAAAGAACTCAATGATCCATACAAACTCTCCCGCTTATCCACAATAGCAAGAAGAGTTTCACATACACCATCTGTCAGAAGAATATTGTTTTCGCTTTGTCCTAACACGAACTTGTGTTTCCCAATTGTTATCTCGTAAGCAGATGAAGAAGAAGAAGATTCTCTTCCTTCTTCAGAAGCTCTTCTTGTTGATATAGTTAGATCAAGTTTATTGTATGTGTCGTCTGGTAAGAGCAGCATATAGAGTAGAATCAGGAGCTCGGTTTGGGGTTCTCCGGATGAAGAAACCTCAAAGTATTCTGAGTTTTGACTCTCGCATCCTGTGTAACCTAGTTTTCTCCACAAGGCGAGTCTAGCTCGAGTGTACCGGCTTGTGAATGAGGATGAGCTCCATTCGGTTACTAATTCTAGATCTATGTTTACTATGTCGTAAGGATTATCAAGCTCTGTAAACCCGTACCTGTGGAGTAACGCAGCGTTACCCATCAAACCGTATGTATTGTATACCTACACAGAGATTATGGCATCAATACAAATGAAATAAGACTGTCACAGACTAATAGTCTGGGGATAAAAGGCATACATACCTCAGCTCCAGCTTGGACATCCTTCACCATAATCATTTTTAGACCAGATAGATCGTTTTGTAGCATTGAAGAGTTTTCTTCTTCTTCCTCTTCTTCTTTGGCTTCGTCATCAGTGTTTTCACCAGGAACTTCCTCTAAAGATTGCTCAGGCGAGGAAGAACTTTTACTGGAAGGCTCATCTTCATCAGTGGCCTCGTTTGCATCATCACCGTTGTCAGATTCATCAGCTTCAGTATCAGATTCACTGTTAGATGATTCAGCAGTGAAATGAACGTCTTCTGACCCAGTTTTATGATTGAAGCTGCGATATAGAGTAAACAGGCAAGATTCAGAAGAGTGGATTTTGACTTATGAGTAAACATAATTTTTTTGTCAACACATTCATCCAGAATGCAAAACTCAAAACTCAAAATGCAAAAGCACAGTTCCAAGTGAATAACCAAGATGCAGCAATCCTGATTCCTGAAGCAGGCTGTGAAAAAATCAGTATATTCATTGGCTAATATATAGATTACCTGCAAAATGACTGACAGGACTTAGAACATACTCGGTCTAATCAAAGTGATTGAACCTAATGAGACCTTTAAAAGCCTACACAGGGCAAATCTCTTGATAACAACATATACAAGCAAATTTAGCACCAAGATTAATTCTGGTCTGATTAACTAGGCAAAGTGGCTAATAAACAAGAAGCATCTACATGACTGGATGGTCTATCAACAATAAGCTAACTACAAGTCTACTTCCTAAACATACAACCTTAACAAACATACAAAAATATATCGACAAGCTTAAATTAACGCAAAGATCAGAGAGCAAAAACAGCTGATACAGGAAAGCATTTCTACTATTTACTGTGTAGATGCCTCTGAAATGTAATTGTTATCATGTGTAAAGGTATTATACTGCATCAAAACAAAACAAATGTGAGGTAAACTTACAGATCTGCAAGAGGAACCATCCCGGATCCATGGTAATCATCAATCTGGAAAGACCGTGAAGCAATCAGACTCTTAGCCGCAAGATACGCTTTGATTCCAAAAGAAGCAGGATCAACACTCTGAGGCATTGAAGAGGTAAGTGGCAAAATGTTTTCTTTCCAATCCTCATATATAAGAACATGATCTTCCTTCACAACCTGCCTACAAGAATTCAAACTGATGAGTAGTGACAACTTCAACTAAAATTCCAAGATTCCAATCAAACATTCAGATGCAATAGTGATCAAGATTGAGGTTAAGAACCTTATGAAGCTCAGTTCCAGATAAGAGAGAATCTAAATCATCAAGGGACCAAACTAGAGGCAAATCTTCTTGAATAGGAAGAATCTTAAGATATCCAGCCCAAGGAGATTCTTCACCTAAGCTTCTCTCGTACATGAGAGCCACAGAGAGACCTAAACTTCCATCTAAATCAGCTGATTCAATAATCTCACGAGCTCCACTGGTTTTGATAGTGAGACAAGCAGTTTTTGAAATAGAGGCAACAACATCTCCTTCCTTCAAATCGCAGAATGCTCTCACAGAGACACCATAGTTTTGGTCGTCAATGAGGTGAAGAGCGTCACTGCAATCAACTCCGTTAGCTTTCATCCATCTTTTAAATGCTCTTAACCTCCTGCTAAGAATGAGAAGAGCTGAGATATTAAACAAAGAGACAGAGATCGAGATTCGACATTTATTGACCGAAGAAGATTGAGATAGAACCTTGTGGCCATGATTGGTGCTTTCTCTTTGATATTCGAAGTCTCTTTGAGCAATGTTAGGCTTCCTCTCTGATGGATTTGCCGGAGAGAAACAAAACAACGGCCGATAAGAGAGGCAACGACGGCGACAACTGAATAAGGGTTTATGATGCTCTGTACTATAGAAGATTTTTGACGAAAATACCCTTCCACTTTAAAGTTAAATAAACTTTATCAATTTAGATATGAATTTGAACTAATTGCTAGAATTTTACGGAAATTGTTAGTTACTACAATTACGAAAATTTGAACTAATTGCGAAAATGTGAACAAATTTTACGAAAATTTGAACTAATTGCTAAAAATTACGAAAATTTGAGCTAATTACTTAAGCTTTAGTACTAAATTAAAAAGAAGCAATTTATTGTTGGTTACAGAGTTAATAACTCATAAAAATCATTTATTCACTCGTATATTGTTAGTTACCGTAAATTCAAATATTTGTTTTTGCGAGGGAGAGGGACGATGTGTGAAAAAGCGAGATTGATAGTGAGAATGCTACAAGGCTGCAACAGTATGAAGAAGCTTCATAAGATCCATTCTCATGTCATCATCAATGGTCTTCAACACCATCCTTCCATCTTTAACAACCTCCTCCGTTTTTGCGCCGTCTCAGTCACTGGTTCTTTATCTTACGCTCTGCTTCTCTTCGACCATTTCGATTCTGATCCATCAACGCCGGCTTGGAACTCCCTTGTCCGTGGCTTCTCCACGTCATCTTCTCCTCTCTATGCGCTTCTCTTCTATAATCGAATGCTTATCTCCTCTGTTTCACGTCCCGATATCTTCACTTTCAGTTTTGCTCTCAAAGCCTGTGAGAAACTCCGTTTGATTCCGAAATGTTTGGAGCTTCACAGTTCGATCATCCGATCTGGTTTTGCTAATGATGCTATTGTTTCCACTAGTCTCGTTAGGTGTTACTCTGCAAATGGAAGGATAGAGATTGCCACCAAAGTGTTCGATGAAATGCCTGTGAGAGACTTGGTTTGTTGGAACGCTATGATCTCTTGCTTTTCTCATGCTGGTTTACATCACCATGCGTTGAGTATGCACAAACGTATGGAAAATGAAGGCGTGTGCGCTGACGCTTACACGCTTGTTGCTTTGTTATCATCTTGTGCTCACGTTAGCGCTTTGAATATGGGAGTTATGCTACACAGGATCGCTTGTGACATTCACTGTGAGAGCAGTGTCTTTGTGTGTAATGCTCTTATTGATATGTATGCAAAATGTGGTAGCCTTGAAAATGCTGTTAGTGTCTTCACTGGGATGCGTAAGAGAGATGTGTTGACCTGGAACTCAATGATTGTTGGGTATGGAGTTCATGGGCACGGCGTAGAGGCTATCTCGTTCTTTAGAAAGATGGTGGATTCCGGGGTTAGACCCAATGCCATCACATTCCTAGGGTTGTTGTTAGGTTGTAGTCATCAAGGTCTAGTTAAAGAAGGAGTTGAACATTTTGAGATCATGAGTTCACAGTTCCATTTGAGCCCGAATGTTAAACACTATGGATGTATGGTGGATCTCTATGGACGAGCTGGTCAGCTTGATAAGGCGCTTGAGATGATACACGCATCTTCCTGCCACGAAGATCTGGTATTGTGGAGAACCCTGCTTGGCTCTTGCAAACTCCACAGGAATTTGGAATTAGGAGAAGTAGCCATGAAGAAATTAGTGCAGCTTAAGGCTTTCAATGCAGGGGATTATGTGCTTATGACTTCGATATATTCTGCAGCCAATGATGCTCAAGGTTTTGCTAGCATGAGGAAGTTGATAAGAAGTCATGATTTACGTACAGTTCCCGGCTGGAGTTGGATTGAGATTGGTGATCAAGTTCATAGATTTGTCGTTGATGACAAAATGCATCCGGAGTCTTCACTTATTTACTCAGAACTAGGAGAAGTAATATGTCGTGCCATTCTAGCTGGTTACAAGTCAGAAGACTCAAACATAACTGCTCCTACTCTCTCTGATCGGTGCTTAGGATCTGCAGATACATTTCACAGTGAAAAATTGGCTATTGCATATGGATTGATGAGAACTCCTGCAGGAACAACTCTTCGGATCACAAAGAATCTGAGAGTTTGCAGAGATTGTCATTCATTTACAAAATGTGTATCAAAAGCTTTTAATAGAGAAATTATTGTAAGGGATAGAGTTCGATTTCATCACTTTACAGGTGGTATTTGTTCTTGCAATGACTACTGGTGACAAACTGTTCTCGATCAGCTTAAAAAGGTTTGACATTAACTTGTTTTACTCTATTGGTGATAGATTTATGTGTATTTGGCTAATTGATAGTTATTCAAGTGTTTTACTCTCTTAGTGTTTTGTTTAGTAATCGTAAGCCATCGTTCTGTTTCTTGGAAGTAAAAAGTATGAGGTACAGCAGTTAAGGTCCGCTTTTCAGGTTTCCTTTTTTTTGGCTTAGTCTCTCTCTTTCAATTAGAGTCTTTTGACTTCATAGGAAGTAAGCTTTGACCGAGAAAAACTTATTCTCCTTAGTAGATCGACACGAGTTTAGTGGGTTTTAAAGTGAATCCATCCATACTAACATATGTGCGCCAGATCTTAGATCTAAGAGTGATATTTCCTGATGAGACTGAACTCGAGAAATAAGGAGGTAAATGTCATTGTAATCAGGGAAAGGATCCATGATAAGAATCTACTTTCTCATTTGAGTGTATGAATCACTAAGACCAATCAACAATCTTACAAATTTTCTTCTTTCATAGATCTCATTCCAAAGATCATTGCATCCACAAGTGTTTTTAATGAATTAATGAGTAAAGATTTCAAAATATTTGAAATTAGAATTTTTGAAGCTAAAATTCAAAAGAAAAAATTCCATAAAAGTACACCAACTATTTATCAATTTTCATAAAAATACACCAACTTTGTGGGTACCCAAAAAATCATGAATTAATTATTTCTTCCATTATAATACACAAACTTTTAAATTGTATCCATTTATCATATAATCCGTTTATTTAAAAAATTTTAAATAATAAATTATTTTATAAAACTCGAAAAATAAGTCTTGATTTTTTAAAAAAAAAATTTAAAAATTATGTAAAAATTCCAGAAATTAAAATACTAAACTATTAAATTCAGAAAATCAAAATAATTTTTTATATTTTTTATATATTTAAATAAGTCTATTTTACCATTTATATTAAAGATACAAAATATTTTCACATGGTAGAAAACCTTTTACGAAAATATTAGTTCATTAATTATTCAAATACTTTAAAACCATTATTACCATATATAAGGAAATAACATATATCATCATTTTCAAAATCATATATTATATATATTTTATTATTTACATCAGAAATTACCTAAATTACAAATAAATACAACCAATATTATTATATTCACACACAATTTTTACGGTGATATTTTCAAAAAATAATGGTAACTTTGTTACTAAAAGTTTATGAATTTACATATTTATATTTTTAAACTATTAGGTGTTTTATCTATTTTAAAATTTTATTTCTGAATTGGAAATTTTAAAGTTTAATTTTTATTATAAGAATTATTTTAGGTTTTTGAAATTAAAAAAAAAGTTATTGGATTTTAAAAATTAATTTTTTTATCAGAATAATTTTTTTAATTAAAAATAAATAATTTTTTTTTCTAAAGCACTAGATGTTAAATGGATACAATATGAAAGTTTGTGTATTATAAAGGAAGAAAACAAATAGTTCATGTTGTTTGTGTATTTTAATGGAAATCGATAAATAATTGATGTAATAGAATTTTCTTATTGATTAGATGAAAAAAAACCTGATCTGGTGACCTACCTATTTATAGATTAGTTGTTAATATAAAATGAATATTTCTAAAAGTGAAATAAGGGATACTATAACTAATTTCACAATATCAAAACGTAAACTAAACTGTTTTCAATTGAAAACCCTAGCTCAATTGAAAATAGTAAAGCATGTACGTAGCATGGTCATAGCATGTAGAAGGAAAAGAATAATTAAGAAAATGCTCTTCTTCATGAGCTATAACTGTTATATAATAATTAAGACAAAGAAAATAAATTTTGATTTCTAAAGAATTTCTAATTGACAGCCAAAAAAGAAAGAGCTTTTAATTAAAAGAGCCAACCCATTATTAACGTTTCTTCCGGGTTTATAGGAAAATGAATTTTAATTTTGGTGCTCATTCAATATAATTTTGATACTAGTTCAATCAATTTAATTTGGTGTTCATTCAAGCTAATTAAAATCTCTTTAAATTAATTTTAAATAAAATAAAATAAAAATCTTTTATTTTGATCTATCAACGCCGGCTTGAACCAATCGTCCTTGTATCCATAAGAACACGATGTGACTTGCTTGAAATTCTTCTAGTTCTTTTAGAGTTTATTCATATAAGCTTCATACGTTTCCAGATCTAAAGAGTTTAGACGGAAATGGTTCAATGTGACATGAACCTCATACAAACCACCAAAGCTTGTCTTCTTACAATCAGAATCTGCTATTTCCAATTGAAAATTCGAGTAACTCAACCAATACAAGACATTTTACTTTATAACATTTCTTCCGGTTTTATAGGAAACTGAATTTTAATTTTGGTACTCTAAAATGTTTTCCTTAAACATACTCTAAAATGTATATAGATATAGTAGGTATACATAACACACTGGTATCTAATCTTGATCTTCTGCTCTTCTTCTCCTAAGCATTTGTTTTCCTCTAAAACCCTAAACAGTTGAATCAGCGTCCATCACTTGCTTAAAATATTGTCGAATCTGCAAACAATCACCGTCCCAAAGGTTACAATTTTGAAAGCACGCCTGATTCTCAAAGTTTTATAATTTATCAACAAACGGATCGATCCTAATAGATGGGAGACTGACGATTCCTGAGTAAACAACGGAGACAAGGAAGAAGAAGATGAGAATCTCAGTGATAACTAATTGACTTTTTTTTTTTCTTTAAGACAAGACATATTTATCTTAATGAATGAACTAATTGACTTTTTTTTTAAGGCTATCCAAGACAAGATCACTGGTACTATTATGGCAGAAAACGTAACAACCAAGTTACTGCTAACTCTCACAATCTCTGGACACCAATTGAAGAAGAAACTTGTGTGTTTGATGAAAATAATAATGGTGAATTGGTTGGTATCAAACGTCCATTTGCTCTCATTGAGAAAGAAGAAGATTCCGATTTTATTTGTTTTTTTGATGAAAACGAACCTTCAAAATATGAATGGTTCATGGATGAAATTAGCCTCCCATTGACAGTTGCAGATACTGATTGGGTTTTCTACCATATCTTTGGCGAGAAGATCGAACCCGAGTCTGTTGATTTACCCATTGTCGAGTCTGAATCCGAAGATGAAGAAAGTGTTGATATATAAGCCTACAAAGAGTTTCGATCTTCTTAGCGAGAGAGATATGAATATGTTCTTCTACACTAGCTTTTATTCTATTCAAAACATTTTATTTTATTGAATTTTAATTTTGCTGCTAACCTCCCCTTATCTATTCTGTTTCTTTATTTCAATAGAAACTAGGAACACACATAAATAAATAAAAATTAACTTAATTCATTTTCAATTCCCTATAGAAATCGAGTTAGTACTACTACTACTACTACTTTGTACTTAGATATACATAGATTAGATCTTAAACATGCTCATTATTTTCTTAAAAGCCACCCCGACTAAAGTTGTGAAGTCTCTCTAATGAGCAACTCGATGGCCATTACGTCAAGAAACAAGAGGAAAGCAAGATCCTCGCCGCAACGGGAAACACAACCACCGTCACCAAACGCCGACCCCAACATTCCATCTTCATCTTCTTCGGTCGCTGATGATAACTTCTCTTCTCCGTCGATGCAACCGTTAGTTTTCCCGCCAGGATACAAGTTTACACCAAGCGACGAAGAACTCATCTTGTATTACTTGAAACCCTTCTCGCAAGGCAACAGATACGTATTGCTCAATGTTCCGATTCATCACGTCAAAATCTATGAGTACAATCCACAACAACTTACAGGTTTTGTCTCTCGTCGAATCCTTTCTTAATTCTTGAATTTTCTTTTTGGTATGTGAATGACTGGCTGTGTTTTTTTTTTGAATTCGAAAACAGAGAAGTTCGAGAAAGCTAATGAGAAAGAATGGATCTTTATAACGGAATGGACCAAGATGCGTAAAGGTGGGAAAAATAACAAGCGTTGCATCAATGGAAGATACTGGAAAAAAAACAGTAATTCCCGAGAAGATTAACGCTGGACATGGCGTAGTCGGCTACATGAGCTTACTAAATTACTTCTCTGGGAAACGACCAAATGGTGTGAAAGGAGATTGGTTAATGCAAGAATATTATTTTGAGTCTTCTTCACACAATAACGACAAGGTATGCATGTTTAATTGGGTTACAAGTTATCAAGATTGTGAGTTTTGTTTTGGTTGTTGTGTGTAGGTGGATTATTCTCTGTGCAAGATCTGTCTTAATCCAACGGCGGAAAAGAAGAAGAAGAAAGCAGAGAAAGAGCAGCTGACAAAAGAAGAATGCATTGAAATTATAGATGTTGAAGCATTCGAAAAGGACGTTGAGTTGCCTTCTAAAGTTGAATATCAGCAACCACAGATGCAGCAGCAACATGGCACTGTGTATCAGCAACCACAGTATCCTTTACTTCCACTTGTTCAGCATCAATCGCAGCCACAAAGTTATGCTTATCTTCCGCAGCAACCGTCAGAACAACATCAGTCTTTTCCATCTAACTTGGATAACTTTTCTGAGATGATGAGCTTTCAACAGCCACCAGAGATCCCAGAGGATTTTGATGATATCTTGACTAACTTCATCAAGTCACATTCACTAGGTGGACAAGAAGAATCCAACCCTTATGGTTTATTTGGAGGCTTCATCAAACAAGGAATGAAGAAACCTTGCAGTACTTGATCTCAATCTGCTCATATTATTTCTTTTTATTGGTTTGCGTTTTGAAACTCTCAATCAAGCTTTATGGGGTTAGTTATAAGTTTGTTTAGTAGAGAAAAACACACATAGACGATTTTATTCTTGGCTTAGGCTTTAATTCTAAAAACAATCTTGTCTGAGTTATTAATTGCTCTGTTTCTCCATCTTTATTGCTTTCAATTCCTTGATATAACACATTTCTACACAATTTATTCAACATATTTCTTATCCTTGTATCTTTAAAAGATACACTAACATGTATATAGAATATAGATATAGGTATAAGATCATATATCACACTGATATCTTGTTCTTCCTCAGTCTTCTTCTCCTAAGCATTTGTTTTCTTCTGAAACCCTAAACAGTTTATTGAATCAAGATTACAATTAAAACATGTTTGTCTCTGTAGGTTTTTCTACAGAAGTAGAAATTAGAGATTCGTGTTTACCAGATTTTCTAAGTTTGATGTTGCAGAAGATTCATTTAGTTCATCTGCATACTCAAATCTTCGTATTTACTCGGTTACACCTCATCGAGAATGGCTGATGTTAAGAGCCTCTGAATAAACTCAGATCTTTCTCTCTGCTCTTCCTGATCTTTTGTTGAGACATGTGAAACTCGCACTTGTCTGTTGCTGCAAAAATTTCAATGCTTCTCATGAACGAGAGAGTCAAGACTAAAATAGAGCTAATACAAGTCCTGAATATAAAAGAAACCTTACCGCTCCAACTGTTTCTTCTCTGATGTTTTCTTAGTTTGGTGCATCACAGGAGATAAGTGTGATCGTGTAGGTCCAACAAATGAAGACAGAAGAGAATCAGGAGTTACATTTGAAGCAGCTTTACCAATTCGAGAAGGAATTCCCAACAACCTCTGTAAATTTCCTTCTCTTAGCTCTTTCTGAAGAATAGAAAATCTTGACTGTAAACTGCGGCTTTTCTGTGACATTTGCTTTCGCTGCAATTAGAACTCATTAGGGAATTCAACAGGAAACTAACACACAAGTATTACCGAAGAAAAGGATACCTTGAATAAACTTCCGTGTTGAAGTGTTATGTGCACTACCATATCAACTCCCACTTTTACCGAGCATACAGGACATACCTGTAAAATAACGGCTTTCCTCATGATACCATCTAACTAACATAGTAACAGAGCATACGGTTGTGGATCAAAGTTTTGGAATCCCGAACAATATGTGTTGTTAAGTGAGGAAGAAAGGAATATCGCGTTCCTTGACTCTAACGTATGTTCATCGTCTATGTGACAGCACAAGGCAATGATATCATAGGACTCTGCACAGAAAGGGCAAGCAAAATCCTCTTGGAAATCATCGTCTCCATCTATTTCTTCAGAGCTCATTAAGATGTCTGCATTTTAAGGGGAAAGGTATAGCATTTCATCTGACTTTAGGCATAGATAGGGACACATTCAAGACTTTAGGCATAGATAGGGGCACATCCATCACGTCGTGAAAAAAAACATAAGATATGATTGTATCTTTTTCTAATCAATTCATTAGCAAAACATCTATTAATCACAGCTCCACAAACAAAACCCACTCTGTAACTCAAACTAGACCCGGAATTAACTAAAGGGGGCATAAACTAATATAGGAATCTGACTCTGATCTCACTTGCATAACGATACAAAAACATCTATGTCTAGCAACTTATCAGGTAAAGTATTGTTCTAACTTATAAGCTCTCATCAATAGGTTTAGCAACTTAACTACTTAAGCCATGATAATTTTCAAATTCCACCAATTTCAATGTAAACAAAACAAGACCCACGAAGGAAAATCAAACACCAGGTCAAATTTTGATGATAAGCTTACCAGATGGAGATCTAAGTGTCAACATGAATCTTTTGGAATCAGCATCCATTTCTTGCTTATAAGAGTCGAATTGAAAACGATCACCGATTGACACGTTACGATTAGAGCAATACAAGCACACCGATTCTCAAAGTTTGATACTTTACCAACAAAATTCCGATGGAGACGACGATTCCTGAGTATAACAAAGGAGAGAGGAAGAAAGAACCAAGTGACCAAGTCTGAGATGCGAAGCCGCCTAATTATCTCAGTGATGATGAACCGCTTCCGACATAAAAAAAATCGAAATATAACGAGAACCGGCTACCGAAAATACCGGTTTTGTATCATTACGAAACCCGGATTTATTTAAACCTAAAACAAGCGAACAGAGAAAAGACGTCGTCTTCTTCTTCTTCTTCTTCCGAACACAGAGCACCAGTCGCCGACCGGCCGACGTCACTACCTTCTTCTTCTCATACGGTAAAGTTACTCTTTTTCCTTCAGAAACGGAGAAAAAGGAAAGATTTTGATTGAGATAGCTCTTGTTTAATTCTATATTTTTGGACTGAAAAAACCGATTAGAGGGAGTACAGTTATTAAATTTGTTGATTCGTTGTCTAGAGCTTAATGTCTCTTTCATCTGCAAAGTTACGAATGAAATTGTTGGTTTGAGACCTATTATTTCAATGTAGCTGGAAAATTCATATTTTGTTTTTGCAGCTGCTTAAGAAGATGCAGAGTGAGGAGGAATCTCACGAGCTTGAAAATGAAGTATCCAAGGAGGAGTCAAAGGAAAAAATGAAAAGTCAAAAGGCTGATAGAAAGAAAAAGAAGTTGAAAGAGAAATTGCTAAAGGAAGCTTCTAAGGCTGACAATAGAGGAGTTTGCTACTTAAGTCGAATTCCACCACACATGGATCACGTTAGACTTCGCCAGATTCTATCTCAATATGGAGAACTCGGAAGGATTTATCTTGCACCTGAAAGTGAGTTGAGTCCTTCTTTAATATCAACAAACATCTTGGTCATATCAATATGTATTCATTCGTTGATTTATGTTCAGATCCTGAAGCACAAGTGCATCGCAAGAAAGCTGGTGGATTTCGTGGGCAATTGTTTTCTGAAGGGTATGTTCATTGTTCAAAACACTTCTCCACATTGATTATCTTATATTGTTTTCAATATCTTACTTTTGTTCATGAACTGTAGGTGGGTGGAGTTTTCTAAGAAAAGTGTTGCTAAAAGGGTTGCGGATATGTTAAATGGAGAACAAATTGGTATTCCTTATGAATCATATTAGTATGTTTAGTTGATATTAGTATGAATCGTATTAGTATTCGAAAGCTTAAGTGATCATTAATGTTTGCTGTTTTCTTTTTCTCAGGGGGAAAAAAGAAGTCATCAGTATACTATGATATTTGGAACATCAAATACTTGACCAAATTCAAATGGGATGATCTTACTGAAGAAATTGGTATTGTTAACCACACAATTTCTCTCCTTAACTTTCTTGACCATTTACTTTTATATGATCTCTAATCTACAAGGGTTGTTTTCTTTTTGCAGCATACAAAAGTGCTGTACGGGAACAGAAATTAAATATGGTTCTTTCTGCTGCTAAGCGAGAGAAGGACTTTTATCTATCTAAAGTAGAGAAGTCGCGTGCCATGACCGAGATAGATACACGAATGAAGAAGGTGCTCACTCTTTCTAATATTGTAAATTCATAAATATGCTTTCCCATCTTGTCTGAAATTTGTAGCTTGTGATCCATGAAGCAAATGCTATTCAAAACTCTGGATATCTCACTAGTCTAACTTGATGTTTGGTTTATATTGTTCTGGTTTTGCGGTGGGCAGAAACGGAAGATTCAGGAAGAATCAGGTAGCAATATTGAAGCAGCACCAGTCTTTCCGCCTAGGGTGATTCGTCAGTTTAGACAGAAGAAATCAGTTAACAATGAGATATCTGAGAGCAAACCTGGGCTCTCCACCGATGTCCTAGCATCGGTCAGTACTTTTTATCTTATTTTCTGAAGAACAATGAACTCCTGTTTTAGTAGAATTAAGTGAGACGAACATCTTTAACCATAGTAATTTAGCTTAGGGATACAGCCAGAATCAGATACATACTGTAGAATCAGGTAGATCAACCTTCCAAACCTGGATCGTGTCCACATTGAAACCTCCTCGACTAATGGATTGTATGCTTGTCCAAACCGTATTTATAGCTTTTATATGCAGTACCCCATTATAAGTGCTATAATCTAGTTAAGTGGTTAGACTCATAGTGTGTCTGCTTTTAAACCCAAATCTGACCCAACCCTGGTTCATTAGCTGTTCTGCTTTAGCACAACTCAACATCCATATACTATAGAAATTTGCATTAATTGTTTTGTATATTATTGTTTTCTGATTCAGGTATTCGGTGGTTCTTAAAGATTAAGAGGCTTGAGAGGACACTGCGATTTGATCATACACCTTGATGTGGAAATTAGTGATCAGTTCCATCATGTTTGAATGTCATTACCGTTAGTTTTTGTATGTCAACAGGGAAAACCTTCAAATACACTTTTTCCATTGTGTACTAATCGGAGAATCAAATAAATTTATTAAGAATTATTATTATGTTTTTGTTGTGTACACTACAATCGAATAGTACAACAAATTTATTGGTCAAACAGCTGAAAAACCAAACCAACCCATAGAAAACAATAATCTTTCAAGCTCTCATTTTGTTTTGTCAACATTTTTCAAGCTCGTCATACATTCATGAACAAATGAATACCATACGGATATATCACATGGAAGGAAAAAAAAAATAATCTTCAATCAAACCACGACCGTGAATATTGGTTTTGTGAATCAAGAAGCTGGCTATGTGACATTATTGGTCATCGAGACGACGAGAAGAAAGCAAGGGCTTTGGGAGATGAAGTTGTGGAGTAGTTGCACTATGGCTGTTGGCTGATGAACGGTGAAACCTACATCGGAATGAGCCTTCATGCTTTGTAGGAGCACATACACATATCATCTTCCCCAATCGGTTGCTGTTGCTGAGCAGACCAAGTGAGTCTGTGGACCACGACTTCCTCATCGACAATCCTGTCTTGTTTTTGTTGTCTTCTTCTTCGTCTTTAAATCGGCTAAACGGGTTCTTGGTCTTCAACGAACCTCTACTGCCGCTGCTGGTCAGGCTCTTCCTCGGTTTCTCCTCCGCCATGATGAGAGATATGACCAAATCGTTAATTGAACGCAAATGAGAAAGTCGATATAGACAAATGAAAACTACCAAAGACGTGACCGCTACCAAACTTATATATTTATATATATATATATATATATATATTAAAATTTGCAGATGCTCATGAACACGTAGTGAATGTTTTACAAGGTCAATTCATGCGTCTCTGATATTCCTCAAAGATGGCTCTCTGGTTTCTCAAAAGTTTCAAGTTTTTTTCTGTCCTACGCAGTAAATGTTTACAGTCTCAACAATAGAGAAAAAATAACAAAAGCAAGCACTAGATTTCAGAAAAGAAAGCAGAGTCAAATATTTCTCTTTCGTAACATAAAATAAGGTTTTGCATAGCAATCATAGAACTTAAGTCCAGAGCTTTTTTAATTTATCGAGATAGTAGAAGATGGGGGCAAACTCTGAGCGTCCCTCTTATTGACCAGGACAACAATCCACTTCTAGATAACCTTTTAGCCAGGAGGCCAGTTCATTTGGCGTCCTCCAATGACATGAACATGAATGTGATACACTGATTGACCTAAAAAACAAGAAGAACGTGAGAAGCATCAATAATGATGTTCTTTTGTTAGGCTAATTGAAAAAGTGGAACTATAAAGTAATACATACAGCCTTGAGGACCATCATTGATCACAATTCTGTAACCCTCTTCAAGGCCTTGTTGTTTTGCTACAAGCTTAGCAGTGTAGAGAAGACGTCCCAAGATGTCAATGTGCCTTTCCTCAGCCTACAGTAGTATAATCTAGGTTATCTGTCTTTAATCGGATCAAGTGCAACAATACTCATGTTTTTGGCTTTTACATATTCAGGCTAACTTATGAATGGGATTAGTTTTAGGGCCTCAATTTGATAAAAGATGAAAGTGAATTAGGTACCTTAGAGAGGCCAGTTAAGCCATCCCTCACTTTTGGAATAATGAGAATGTGAACAGGACCCTGGGGCTCTATGTCCTTGAAAGCTAGAACCTGCAAGAGATTACATGAGCTGAGTAGACGGATATTGAACAAACACAAGATACTTCACAGTGACTGAAAATACAAGATGTGAATATTCCAGGTGCAATAGAGAAGAGAGCGTATCAAAAAGGTTAAAGAATTAAAAAGAACCTTGTCATCCTCATAAACCGTGGTGTGTGGGATTTCATTGTTGATGATCTTGTCAAATCTGCAAGTTTTAGCATAAACTAAATTAATGCTAGCATCAATATTCCAGTCCCTCACTATACAAACACTAACTCTTGAAAATCCATCTGAAAACAGAGATAATCTCTATTACTTGTGCAACAGTTTCAACGATCAGTCTATTTAATCAGAAATATTTACACTATGTACTCATCTATCGTTACATTAGCAAAATAGAAAGTGATCGGTCAAATAGAATAACTTGGTTAAAACCCCAAAACAAAAGAACTAACTTCACAACTACATCACAGGATATTTAACATTACACCAAACAAAAAAATAACTACATCACAGAGTACAGCCAAAACTTATAAAGCTTTGTCCTTTCAATTGAGGAAGTAACAAAGCTACAATTAGATCCGAATTTGAATTAAATCGTAAGTTCATCTATCATTCAAAGATTCAACCAAAGTAAAAATTGCATTTTCAACCGATGACCTAAGACTCGGCTAGGTGGGGAAAATAAAGAGAAGAGTGCAGATCCCAAACAAAGAAATCGAAATGTAAAAAGGTTTACATGGTCGGAGAATCAGAAGGAGTGGCGGCCAAAGCAGCCTCTTTCTCAGAAGCCATGACGGTGGAGACGGCGGAGACGGGTGAGAGATGAGAAGAAAGAATCGAAACACGGTGGTTCATTAACAATAATTAAAATAGCCCTAAATTTCTTTATATGCAATTCTCTTTTTCCAACCAATAATATCTCGCCACGTCACACACATTGTGTTTTAGTTTAGTGGTGCCTTTCCTTTTGAAAGTGCTAATTACAAGACCCATCTTTAGTAAAAGGGCCTTATTAAACCCAATACTACCGGACCCACAATAATTAAAACCCACAAAAAGAAACCAAAATGAACCAATTTAAGTGATGTTGCTTCCAAAGCCCACTAAATATGGATAATTGGATGTTATCTATACAAAACTAACGTTTGCAGTTGTTGTTGCCTTTTATTTAGATGATTGTCTAAAGCTAAGAGTTTTTGGATCCACCTTAAAATTGTGATTACATATCATATATGTCTAGTAGCTTAAATTTTCTTGCTAGCGCAAAATGAACGCAAATATATGAGTGGTCTTCATAGACAATCAGTAAAAGCCAGAGAACAAAAAAAAGGACAAGAAGTGAAAAAAAGTGATGGCGAGTAGGTTTGGTAATAGAAGCTCATTGGATTCTTCATGGACCCCATGCATATGTTTAATGCTCAGAGCTAATTATAGTCATAGATGATGACCCAACGCATCATTAAGGCACAAATTAGACTTATTATCTAAGAATTAAGTAAGAAAATAGTACTTTACAGCTAACAAAAATTAATTTAATTGATATGTAGTTAAAGTCAAATGTATCTTTCATTATAGTACTCTCTTGTTATACGACAAACAAAAAGTAAAAGTGCGATTATGATGTTTGAACCATCTATTCATGTTAACGTGACCCGAAATATCACATGCTCTGCTTATCCTTTTTTGACACTTTAGTGAGAATAGAATATTAAATTTTTAGAATTTAATTAAGGAATTCCTTGAAATTAAAAGTATTTTATTAACTATGTCCCACTCTACTGGTCTTAATGATAATTTGTCCAATTGTTCCATTTTTTGTCCAAACATAATGCAATGTTTGATGAGTTATCATTGTTGTTTGCCGGAGAAGATTGTGCTCCAAAAATGAGGGTTCAAATCTTGTTAGGGAGAAGCTTCAAATCTGATGAAAAGATGTATAAACTTTGGTTAAGAACTCTTTAATTAATCAAATAAAAGAAAACATATAGTAAGAAACTAACGATTGTAGCTACCAATATTTGTTTATATATATAACTCGTGATGATGTTGCGTTTGATAGCTCTCTTTAGGGGAAAACTAACTGAGGTTGACATTTCAACTCATACATAGATTCCACCAAATGTAGTACTCATTACTACACGCCAAATCCTACAGTACCTCAACCTCACTCACCACTCTCCAAAATTTCTTAACTTCTTATTTTTCTTTTTCATTTTATAATGTTTGTAACTTGGATATGCTTTGCATATTTGTTAGTTAGTAAATTGAGATCTCCTAACTTTCGTTAAGTACTTAAATGTAGCATTACATGTGGTAGAAGGATTTGACACATACCCGCTCTTTGCTGTAGAATTTGCTATATGTATGAGAAACATTTATGTTTTTCTAACTATTCTAATGTTTTTTTTGGAAGTTTTGTTTCTTGGATTCCTTGCTTAAGGAGAAAACTAATAAACAGAGGGATTAATAATAATGGTGGTTAAAGGATCATAATTAAGATCCTTAACCAAAGCTAACTAGAAAACACAATGTGAAAGAAGAAAAAGAAAAAAAAGAAAATCCATGGAGCCCATGACAACTAGCGCCAGCGCGTGTGGTTCAAACCCATGAAACTGCGCGTTTAACATTTCAACAAACTAAAAGAGAGCAGAGTACTGTCAAGTGTCAACAAAATAATCGTTTCTTCTTTTTTGCACTCTTTGGGTTTTAACGATGATGGCGTGAGAAAGAGAGAGAGATATATAGAAGATTGAAAGGAACAAAAGTGTCTCTTTTATCTTGCCTGCATTTCCCATTTATCATGTCGTCTTTGACGCTTTTGTAAAAGCTAAAAAAAAAAAAAAAGATGCTTCAACGACGAAGACTAGAGAGAGACTAAAGACCCCATTGTCTTTATTCTTCTTCTTCTTCTTCTTCATTTTTTCCTCTTGAGATTCTCTGTGTTTCTGGGTCTTGAGTATATCCGTAAGTATTGAGTTGACTGATTCTACTTGCATTTCTCCTGAGTTTTTGTCGTATCGTGTTTCATGACATGGGCTGTTTGGTTGCAGGAGTTAGAAAATTCATCATTTTTTTTTATGCTCTGATTTTTCCTCAATTAGTGTATAAACATGGTCGATTCTATTATTTATGTCTTGTTTTGAACTAATTTTCTTCCAATTCAGATCAATAAAATAAATTAAAACTTTTGTTAAGGTTTTGTTTACTTTGAGTGCATTTTCTGTAGTATACAGTAATCTTGTGTTCTTGATATTAATCATTTAATGATTCTTGATCTGCTCTTTGTTGTTAAAACAGATAAAGATCCAGAACAATGACGAAAGTGTGTCCTGAAATAGAAGAAAGGACATTATCTGTTCCAGTATCAGTAGATGTGTGCTTTGCTTCTAATCATTTCCCAACATACAAATTAGGACCTGATAATCAAATTGTAGATGAACCAAAAGAAGATGAAAAAGGTCCATCAGTGAAAGAGACCGTCGAGAAAGAAAGTGAACTCTTGTCTGATCAGCACAAGCGGCTTTCAGTGCGTGACCTCGCTAGTAAATTTGACAAGAATCTGGCTGCAGCTGTTAATTTAGCTGATGAGGTTTGATTTCTTCTCTATTAAAGCTCTCTATTATGATTTCATATTTTTTTGTTGAAATATATTCTCTTTTAGGCAAAATTTAGAGAGGTGGCTTCTTTGGAGGGACATGTTATGTTGAAGAAGCTAAGGGATGCTTTAGAATACATGAGAGGACGCACAGATGGACAAAACAAGGAGGATGTGGAAACAGCTATCTCCATGGTTAGCATTTCTTTTATCTTTAATAAGACATAAGCTTTCCTTGTTCATTCTGAAACTAATGTCTTGGATTGATTGTGATGTTTGAGAATAGGTTGAAGCTCTAGCTGTCAAGTTAACTCAGAATGAAGGTGAACTGATTCAAGAAAAGTTTGAAGTAAAGAAACTAGGAAACTTCCTCAAGCAGGCTACAGAAGATGCAAAGAAACTGGTAAATCAGGAAAAGTCATTCGCTTGTGCTGAGATCGAAACCGCAAGAGCCGTTGTGCTGAGACTTGGAGAAGCATTTGAAGAACAGGAACGATGTTTTGAAGCTTCTAGAGCTCAGGGCCCGGTTAGTATTATCATCTAGTCTAGATTCATATTTTTGGTATTGACACAGTAAAGTTAGTCAACTCATGTTTTCAATTTATAGGATGTGGAGAAATTGGTAGAGGAGGTTCAAGAGGCAAGGCAAATCAAACGAATGCATCACCCAACAAAGGTGCTACATCAGACACTAGTGCTCTCCGCTTCATAATTGATGGGGTCTTATAAAAAGTGATATATAAACTGTATGTGTTATAAAAGAGTGTGTTGTAATCCAGGTGATGGGCATGCAACACGAGCTTCATGGTTTAAGGAACCGAATCCAAGAGAAGTATATGAATTCTGTTAAACTTCATAAAGAGGTATGTTTTTGTGAGCATTTAGTTTTCAACATATTTGCTAGAATTGGTCTTTTGCTCACTTCTCTGTTCTTGCCTTTATTAAACATTTCAAGATAGCAATAATCAAGAGAGTAGAGGAATCCAAGTCATGTCCATTTGTTTTGGAAGGCAAACAAATTCTTGGCTCTTGCTTAAGAATCTGTGTCAATGCTTTAGACAATGCTCCAGATCTTTCCAACTGTTCGATCCAGTGGTATCGAGCAGCATGTGAAACTAGTCGAAGGGAAGCTATATCTGGTATTTAGTCCTCTGTTTTTGCTTCACCATTTGGTTTTTGGTAAATGAATGAAGTTTCGCTTGAGCAGTTCATTTCTTGCTCTTAGGTGCCAACCAAGCAATATATGCTCCAGAACCATTTGATGTTGGGAGGATCTTACAGGCAGACATTCTTTCAAATGGACAAAAATTCACAGTTACAACCGATGATCCAGTTGATCCTGGTTGGTATTATGAAAAACTATAGACGGTAAAAATATTTAAAGTGCACAAAAAAGTGAATGTTTGGCTTATTGAACTGCAGATTCTGGCTTACAACCCCGCATAGAGTCTTTGATGCGAAAATCTAACAGTGAATTCAGCGTATGTTAAAACATTCTTCAAGATTTTCAGAATGTCAAAGAGTTCCATTGAGTTCATGTTTTGGTAAGCTGAACATTTCAAACTCTTTTTTCAGGTGGTTATATCGCAGATGAATGGACAAGACTACGCATCACGATCGCATGTCTTTACCGTCGGAAAGACGAGGATAAAGCTGTCTCGAGGATGGATAACAAAGGCGAGAGAAATATATTCAACATCCATGCAGGTATCTAGAGACTATTTCTTCATTCTTTTTTCACAGAAACATCTCTTTAACATTCCGTTTCTTACAAGTTTTTGTGGTTTTTTTGGTATACGTAATATTTAGCTCTGTGGAGTTAGAGACAATATTAAAGCTCCTACCAAGGCATTGTTCTGGCAACCAAGAAAAAGTCTAACTTTCATACTAACCTTTGAGTCAGAACAAGAACGTAACGCAGCCATAGCCCTTGCTCGTAAATACGCTTTCGATTGCAATGTAAGCAAAAAACTAACCGAAATGTCCAATCTTTCTCTTAAAATGCTATTCTCAGACGAAAACCAAAAAAAAAAGGTACTATTCTCAGACATGACAGGCTTGCATAATCTGCAGGTTTCACTGCTTGGTCCAGATGATTGATTGAGTGAAGAAGACAATGTCATTAAAGAACCACCTGATTTTTTTTCCCTGACGCCGGATTTTTTTTTGTTCTGTGTGTTGTGTGGCTACTTTTTTGTTTTTTTCCGCACTGGTTCAAAGAAGGAAGGTACAAGACTGCAAGTTTGGCTTCTCTACTGATCATACAATGTTGCTGCATAAAGTTTTTTTATAGGCAGCAGATTTCTTTTCTTTCTTTTTTCCCTTCTTTTGCTTGATCATCAGTTTGATTTGGTTTACATTTCTATTTGTTTGGTTTGTTTGTTTGATTGTTGTAATTTTTGTTCAAACTAGAACTCAACATTGTTAATCAGCTCATGAGTGTAAGACAAAAACCCAGAGTGGTTTGTATCTGTTACAACTGTTTCATAATATTACCAGCTTCGAAGAAAACATTTCCCATTTTTATTATCAGTATGCTGTATGTGTAAGCAAATATATTGTACATATGTTTGAATACTTATGAAACAAAATTCTATAACTATTCAAACAAAGGGAGGTCAAGGAGGTGGAGTGGTGGCGTGATCCAGATATTCTCATACGGATCATGTATTTTCCACTTGAAGCAAAGCTTACTCTCTTCATCAACCTTATGATATATGCAAGTCCTCTTGAATCCATGGAACACAGAGAGACACAAGCAGTTCCTTATTCCACTCGGCTTCTTCTGCTCGGCTCTCAACTCAGAAGACAAGGCGCTTGCGAACTCGTCAAGCCTCCCAGTGTTGTCCTCTCAGTCCATTCAAAGCTTTTAAGGTCAATTTAAGCACTGTTGGCTTCATGTGTCTATACATGTAAATGAGAAAGATCTCTCCTTGATGTTCTGTCATGAAGCATCCATTGCTTCCAGGACGTTTAGGAGGTTGCCCGAGAAGAACATTCCAAGAATTCGAAGATGAGTCGAAGAGCGACAAGCATCCGGTGTTCGTGAGGCAGTAGAAGACGCCATTGGAGAAGACAATCTGCTCGAAAGTGTTTTAGTTTCGCGGTAATAGATACTTGAACACCAATGTGTTCCACACTTTATCATTAGGAGAACATGTCTTGATAGTGATGTAACTCAGAGTGACATAACTGACAGTGAACAACACACAACTAGTAGATGTAGGAGCACAAGAGAAAGCCATTCTTTGATCATAAGCCATCCAATGTGAAGGCACAGGTATGCGATCACGAGTAAACGGATTGAAGAAGAAGAGTTGAAATGAATTGGGATTGTACATAAGTAACCAACCATCTTTGGAGTAACAAACTCGAAAACCTGATAGCTCAGGAAACTCAAGAATGTGTGACTTCTGCATTGATGGGTCATAAAGTTCATAGGAATAGGAATCTTCAGTTTTGGAAAAGTAGATAAGCCAAGGAGATGTATCTACCACTCGAAGAGAAACACAAGCTTCATGCCATGTTTTGCAGACAGCAGAAGCACGGATGTTGTCTTTCAATGGAAGACGGGAAATTACTAGTTGTAAGAGATCAGAAGGAAGGTCTAAGAAAGTTTTGTCCTTTTCTTTTCCCATCTTACTCTACTTATTCTTCATCTTCGTCTTCTTGTTCGACCTGTAAAAAAGTAAAACCCAAAGTCTCAAAATCTTAAAGCTTTCAAATTGTACAAATACATATGTCAAGTTTGGAGAAACCCTAGTAGTATAAAAGGTTTTCTTTTTTATTGATTAGGCCCAATAGACTTATTTATACAAAGACATCACTTGACTACCAAGTTCTTCACATATAATTACAAGAGGAAAATATACACAAATGATAACTTTCCTAATAACAATAAGAGAATATGTTCATATCAATCTACTAATCCCAAGATCTCCTAACAACATATCAATTCATTTCTCCAAAAAAAATAACAATTTGAAAAGTAAAAAATGAAAACTCACGATCCAAGCTTCCATCTTCTTCTGGAACCCATGGTTAAGATGGGGATTAGGTTTTTGGTTTTTTTTTTTTGTTCCGGTGCACGAAGTCTTAGCGAGAAAGCATAAGATACAGGAGAAGAATCTCCTGGCCGTTAGATTGGGAGAACTAAGGGATCCAAGGGTGGATCTCTGGTCCCTTCGTCTTTCAATTTCAGGTGAGGAAGCAAGCAACGCACAAATGGCATTTGTCATCCAAAATGGCTATGGTTGACTTCTTGAGGAATATGGCCTGTTCGGTTAAATCCGGATTAGAAATAAATAATTTAAAACGTAGAACGACATCGTTTTAGACTCGCCTCGTACAATATGTTTGAATGATAATGTTCCATTCCGTCAGGCTCGAGATAGCAAAAATGGAGGCATTGGTTTGCTTGAAGTTAGGAGATCCGACGGCGACGGAGCCAGGGAGTCCAGAATCTCCGGTGGAGGTGAGCAAGACTCATCCGATCCCGCCTTTGAACTCAGATACGGCGGTGAGAGTTAGAGTTACTGCTACGAGCTTGAATTACGCCAATTACCTTCAGATACTCGGAAAGTACCAGGAGAAACCTGCGTTACCTTTCATCCCTGGCTCCGATTACTCTGGAATTGTCGACGCAATCGGCTCAGCCGTCAATAAATTCTGCGTCGGAGATCGTGTCTGTTCTTTCGCCGATCTCGGTTCCTTCGCTCAGTTCATCGTCGCTGATCAATCTCGCTTGTTCCTTGTACCGGAAAGATGTGACATGGTAGCTGCAGCTGCACTTCCTGTTGCGTTTGGGACTTCTCATGTAGCACTTGTTCATAGAGCTCGTTTAACATCTGGTCAAGTAAAAAATCTCATCTCTTTGATACAAATTTTTGCTTGATGTGTAAATCTGAGTTTGTAAAGGTTGAGAGAGATTCTATTGGTTTTTTGATGCAGGTCTTAATGGTTCTTGGTGCTGCTGGTGGCGTTGGTCTTGCAGCTGTTCAAATCGGCAAGATTTGTGGATCCATTGTTATTGCTGTAGCTAGGTATATATATATATGCGCTGGTTCATACTCATTTCATTGTTGGGTTCGGGTTTATATTGCGATTGCTTTTTTTGCCAGAGGAGCTGAGAAGATTAAGCTGTTGAAGTCAATGGGAGTGGATCATGTTGTTGATTTAGGCACTGAAAATGTTATTTCAAGTGTAAAAGATTTCATCAAGAAAAGAAAGCTTAAAGGAGTTGATGTTCTATATGATCCTGTGGGAGGGAAACTAACCAAAGAGTCCATGAAAGTTTTGAAGTGGGGAGCTCAGATTTTAGTGATTGGTTTTGCTAGCGGTGAAGTACCCGTCATTCCCGCTAATATAGCTCTTGTTAAGGTAAATGATTTGCCTTGTAATAGAGAAGAAGAAGAAGTTTTTTACTCGAGAGAGTCAAATCTTGATGAGTTGTAGTAACCAATTGGTGCAGAACTGGACGGTGCACGGTCTTTACTGGGGTAGCTACAAGATCCATCAACCCAGTGTCCTTGAAGATTCCATCAAAGAGTTACTGTCATGGCTTGCCCGAGGATTGATCACTATCCACATCTCTCATACCTATAGCCTCTCCCAGGTAAAATTTGATTCATCTTCATGAAAATCAAAGCTCAAACACACGTTGTTAAAATACTTACCATTTGAAATTACAGGCCAATCTTGCATTCGGGGACATCAAAGACAGGAAGGCAATTGGAAAAGTGATGATTGCCCTTGACCACAACAATGCCCTGTCTTCAAAACTATAGACTCTCTGTAGCCACAGGAGAAAACCAGTTCTGTATTCTAGAAATAAGGTTATTGCAATAGCCATGTAAGCTGCACCGTCTTGCATTTTATATTCGGCCTTACCCTTTTTTTGTCTTTAATGTATTCAACACCACATTCAGATTTAAGATTGAATATACTCACAGTCGAATCTCAGTTTGATTCTCTAGAAATTAGTGTAAGATATAAATCAAGAATACAACATTCAATCAAGTAAAGCTTGGAAGAATCAAATTGTATGCAGTTTTACCAATCTATATACAGAGTCAATGGTTTATTTACATAGAACTCGAACCGAGGATGCGGTTCTGACTATCTTGGGCAGCTGTCTGGGTTCAGAAATCGTTTATATTCAAGCTGAGCCATCTCTCCTCCGTTCACTGGATCGAAATTGCACCTGTAGAAACTGTAAGCCCGATAAGTCAGACGTGAAGTCGTTGATTATTTTATGTTTTTGATATACTGACTTTTGTGGTGGACACACATTATGACTACTTGTGGATGATGATGTGATTTTATTTAGAAAGACTTGTTACCTTCCATCCATGCCAATTATCGCAATTGTGTTCTGAGCGCCAAATGCTGCAAAGAATTGGGTGACTTCTTGTACATGGAACTGAGCAAATGACCATTCCGAGCTGAAATATTTTGGCAGAACTCCTGCAGCATTGTCTAAAGATGGTAAGTACAAGACAGAAGCATGTGTTGATCCAGGGACACAATTATAACTATGAAATCTACTCCTGAATTTGCCGGTTTAGAAGAGAGATGAAATGGAAAACAATAACTTTCCTAGTGACACATAAATTTCATAAGCGCGCTGATTTTCTAGATTCAAGCTACAAGGTTTCATTTAGATTCTTATTTTTCTTGCAAGTTTCACGTATTTACTGTCACAAAATGACTTAGCGACCTGCCCTTTCATTCTATAAGCAATACTTAGAATAAACAAGGCATCGTATGTCACCTAATTTCTACTTTACCTCTCAGAAATGACAATGACGAACCGGGGTTGACACCAGTGGCTGGAGAAACAAGAGACTGCAGGGAATTTGAAGAAGACTCATGTTCAGTTGAGTGTGAGTCCTCCCTAATGACCCTCACTCTAAGAGAAAAGATGTGAACAGTCCCCTTGTCGCTTGATACTGCAAGCCACTGCACGTTTGGTGATAGAGCAATGCTGTAGATATCTGCTCTGTCTACTCCTCTTCGGACCTGTAACAGAGCAGCACTTGATTCCATAAAGCATACCTAATCAATGAGTAATGAGCATAAAAAACTGGCATATGCTCCGCATAAAATTTCCTTACTATTATTAACAGGTACGTAAGTCTTTCTAAATGATTTGTGACAGTGATGTTTGTTAAACTATTGCCTTGACAGAATCCTTATCAGAACGTGACTTTACAAAAGATATGGTACACATGATGGTGTTAATAAAAGTGAAAGCAGTAGTTCATAGTTACCAGACCTCTTGAAGACGATTTCCATCCATTGTGTTGAAAATTCTAATCAGCGTTCCCTTTGTACTGGCAGTTGCGAGGAGCAAGCCATCCAATGTCAAGGTCATGCACGCGATATTGGAATCATGAGCCTTAATGATCTGCACCATCTTAAGGCCAAAGTGTTCAACTCGGACCTCTCCTCGACGAATACCTGGACAGGCCAGGACAGATGTATTCATATGATGAGAGAGGCAACAAAGTCCCCTTGGATTTGCCACATTCTCAATCTGATGAAGAAGCCTTAGATCCATAAAATTGTAGACATATATCTTGTGCTCAAGAACAACGACAATTAGATCTCTTCTTAACTTCACTGCACGGATTTCCGACCTAAAAGAAAATTCACTGATGCAGCGGCTCTGATGATCATCCCAAATCAATACTTTATTTAAAGGGTACTGAGAGTTAGGTCCACCACCAACAAGCGCCAAGATATTACTCCGGAAAAGCATCTCTACAATCTTAAACCCTCCATCCTTGAGCTCTCGCCTAAAAGTTTCCTTGAAAGGTTCACAGTTATAGATACGAAAACCATGGCTCGTGCCAGCAGCAAAACAGCTGTAATCCTGATTCCAAGAAACAGAAACCAACTCTGCTTCATCACTGTCATTAAAATCTGGTTCTGGATGCCCAAAAGAGCCCGAAGTGCAGGCATTCCGGGAGTCATAACCACCTGGTTGGAAGTTTCTTTGGGGGTTCGATATAGTTGAACTCATTTTTCCTAAATACGTGAAGGGTGTTGCAATATAGCAAAGCTGAAATCAATAACCAGAAAAGAAAAAAAAAATTACAGTTGATCCCACTTCATGATAAACACCGTCCAGAAGATCCAAACAATGGAGCTGAAAGACAAAAACTTAAAAGAGTGGTGAGTAAATGCCAAACCCTTGTCATTTAGCTTATTAGCTTAGACATCAATAAACCCAAAAACCAAAGCAGAGACAATACAAAAACACTGAAATCTTCCGAATCCAGATAGAACATAGAATAATACGATGCCTTATAGAAACTTAACAGGTCAAGGCCACAATCGTCACCGTCAATGTATAAGAAATTAAGTACCAGCATGATCAAACCTCATCTACCTAGAAACCCTATCTGTTCATCATACATTATGATCAACAAACTCTTATGCACAGTTCATATACTCCTAAATCCTAAATTCCTAATAACGTCAATTCCAATTTCGTATAAAATTCAACAATCGCATAAGAAAACATACACGAAAAGAGCCACAGTTTCAGTTTCGATCAAACGATAAGAACTGCAAAAGAATTCAATACGATCGTTGAACAAAATCCTCACCGATTAGAAAACGAAAACAGCGGGAAGAATCAAAAACGATCAATGAGGAAGAAAATGCTGCTTCAACGATTAGAAAATTCTCGATCCTCATACTTGTATGATTTTATCTTCAAAGAAATTTTCCCATTTTTTCTTTTTTAATTCGTTGGATTATGTATATCTTTCTATGGGTTAAGTCAACTGTCGTCATATATATATGTAACTTTTTTTCTAATACAAGCAAAGAATATTTATTGTGAAACTTCACATTATTCAAAATTTTAATTATCTTATTGGGTACGCCAAAAAAAATTTGTTATCTTATTGGGCTCACTCGGATACGACCCGACCCGGCACGTAAATCTTCAGTTCGGTCACCATCGAAATATATCAGCTCCGGTGAGTCGGTGACGGGTTTTGACTCCGAGTGACTAAATACGAATGTATTCTCATGGCGTCGAATCAAAAACTCTGACTCGTTGATCCATAAATCGAACTCTTTCTTGCTCGTATTTTATAGAAACCCCATCGACGATTGATCTTAAACCCTAAAAAAGATGGTGAAACCCTCCGATTTCAAAGCAGTTCACAGACTTATTCAATTGCATTACAGTAGAGTAAACATACTCACAACAGCTGGACGGTCAAATCTCTCAACTTTGTCTTCTCCAGCTCTTCCTTCAAATTGGGGTTTTCAGGTTCAGCCTAAGTCCAGTCTCCACAGCTTTTCATCAAGACCCACTTCGAAAAATGTAGGATTGTCCCAGATTCTATCCACTCCTAAGCTTGTTCCTAATTTTCAGAATTGCGGAATAGTCTTGGTTATGCCCCGTGTGAATATGAACTTTGCATCGGCTTTTAGATTATTTTCGAGCTCTGGATTTCGAAAAGTCGATGGGAATTTTGCTAAAAAGGTTGTTGATAAGCCAATCAAAGCTGTTAGTTCGACTTTTGCTAGATACCGAGGGGCTTTAGGGTTGCACGTTGATGCATTTTGGAAAAAGAATAACCTTGTGGTGTTTGGAGCTGGAGCTGTTTTTGTTTGTATTTTCTTGTGGAGGATCATGTTTGGAATTGCTAACACATTCGTTGGTCTCTCTGAGGGAATGGCCAAGTACGGTTTCCTTGCTCTCTCCTCTGCCATTGTTGCATTTGCTGTAAGTTGTAGGCTCTCTCTGTGTTTATATCTGTTATAACTTTGCCATTATCTACAAGACTCTAACTTTGAGTTACAACTTAGGATTGATTCTGTGGTGGGTAGCTATAGATTATCCAGGGGAAAAATAAATTGTGGAACTATTCTATAGTTTTCAAACTATATGGTATGCTTTTATAGTGTATGTATGTGAAATTAAGGAATTGAGATAGCTTCGTGAACTAGAGCTGTTGGAACGTTCTACTTGTTAATCAATCCTTGTATAGCCTTATAGGTGTAGAATTCGATTAAATCAATCTTGCATTGCTGATGACATAAACTTTCTTAGCAAACTGTATTTGTTTGGTTAATCTTTACAGCCTTCAACTTTCTATCAAGAATTGCAAATACGGTTGTTAACTTTGATTTGGTGTCATAACATTCTCCTTCTCTTATATTATAGAGTTATCGTTGCTAATAGCAATATCTATGTATTTTTCTATTACTAGGGTTTACACCTTCGTGCAAGGTTCACGATAAATCCTGATAAAGTTTATAGGATCACTATGAGGAAGCTTAATACAGCAGCTGATGTTCTTGAAGTTATGGGTGCTCCTCTGGCAGGATCAGATTTGCGTGCTTATGTGATGTCAGGTGGTGGCATAACATTCAAAAAATTTAAGCCAACAATTAGGAACAAGCGTTGCTTTCTCCTATTCCCGGTTCAAGGTTCTGAGAGAAAGGGCCTCGTTAGTGTCGAAGTCAAGAAGAAGAAAGGCCAGGTTTTTTGCTTTCTCTACTTTTACATAAAGAGCATTCTTCTTAGATTGATCACATTATTATCACTATGATTGTTAATAATCTGTTCTGGAAAAAATTTCCAAGGTTACCTTAATTTAGGCTTGTAAACATTTTTTAGGGGCTTGATAAGAGTTCATTAACTATGTCACTTCAGCTTGTTAGTCATTGAGTATATATAGAAAAGGCTTAGATGTTTAGGGTGTTGAGTATTTTGGTGAGGTTTGGGATTCTCTATAACAAGGCCTAGGGTTCTCTCTTTGAATCTTTGCTTCAGTTGGTTATTTTGTTCTTCTTTGGTGTATTTTACTGTGAGATATGTTGCTGTTTGAACGTATCAGTGCTCCCATTTCTCTATCATGGTGTATGCGAGTTTTGGTGTACTTCTGATGCTCATATCTGTTTTTGCTCAGTATGATCTGAAGCTACTAGCAGTGGATATTCCAATGGCGTCTGGTCCTGATCAACGTTTGTTCCTTATTGGTGATGAAGAAGAGTACAGAGTTGGTGGTGGTTTGATATCTGAGTTAAGAGATCCTGTGGTAAAGGCAATGGCAGCAACCAAAGAGTTTGACAATCTTGACAGAATTGAAGAGGAAGAAGACGCCGAAAGAGAACTTCAAGAAGAGGAAAGAAAGCAACGTGAAGAAAATGAAAAACTCGAAAAAGAGAGTTCTTAGTCGGTTCTTTCAATACTCGCACACGAACTTACATCTCCAGTAGATATAGAACATCATCGTGAATCTCTCTGTTCAAAAACCCTTAGCTTTCAAACTTTTGCAGAATAAATTTCAAAGTATGTTACTATTTCTGATTGTGATTATTCAGAGAAGGCGACCTTCTGTTGTACATAAACCTGTTTATTGGCTAGAAAGAAGGTAAAGTTTACGTCTTTTCGGTTAGTACCGGTTTAAGCAAAAAAAGAAACCAATACAGAATCCAAGGCTGTATGAGGAGACTATCATATCTATGTTGTCTTTTGACCGATTTCTATTTTAGAAAATTAGCAATCAGTTATTATGGTTAATCAAAATCACCTGCATCGTGAAGAAGATAATAGTTTTCCATCGAAGAACCAAGAATACGCCCTCATTGCTTTTATCGAATGTTCTTGTAATTCCCTCCTTATCTCAATTCTTCTTGTGTTTTCTCTTTGAATCTTCCACAGAAAATTGGGATCTTTCAATCTCTTTGTGCCTCCCTTTAGGGCACAACTGCTGTAAATGTAAGAACACAAATCCCCTGAAGTTGAAAGGATTTAGAGGTTAATCCCTTGATCCAGTTCAATCAAGAGCACAAATTTACATTTTTTTATGAGATTGGTCTTATGAATTTCCTCTGTTTTCACGAATGTCAAAAGAAAATAAGGGTTTTGATTTTCGTTTGGTTTGATGAAGTTTTGATTCAGGAGTTGATTGTTGAGTCAATGTTTTTTTTTGTTACTTTGTTGGTGTTTTTTACCCTTACAGATCTGATTTGGTAAGATTGATGCTTTCTTTTTTAACGTTTTGTTCTCAGACAAAATTTCAAAAAAAAAACATGGAGATGTTTTATGGTTTGGTGATGAAGATTTTAATAGCAGCCATGGCTCTAATTCTTCTTGAGAGCTGCTTTATGCAGATGCATCTGCTTGTCTTTTATTGTTTTTTTTTTCATCAAATGGCTCTAATATTTCCAACACTACACGAATTTCTTCTTGTCCATATTTGTTTAATTAATTCTTTATTAAATTTACACTTGAATTTTATTTCTATTTTGCTGTGTATTCTTCTATTTGAAAACCTGAACAAAGTGGTCAAACACGGTAAAGAAAAGTTTTAACGTATTTTTAATAACCATTTGATTTTATGTTGCCAAATTACTAAGATGCACGTTGATTTTTGTTCATTTTAAAATTCTGATTAAATCATGAAACCGAGTGATTCATTCTTTATATAAAAGAAGAATATATACAAAAATAAAAGAAACAATAAAGGGTTGTTTCTTGGCGATCTCTAAAGTTGACTTTTAGGAGCTGGACCTAACTTCCAAATCCAATGGTGACAATTCAATGCAACTCTCAGATCTAAATTTTCCTGGAAAATAAAAAATGAAAGAAGACAAAATTAAATAAGTAAACAAGTAAACGGAGACATACAAGTCTGTTAAAACCATTACCTTGACCATTACTTATTTTGATATTTATATATTTGTTTTTGTTAGTTCATGTGCTTGATCTGAAGTCATATAATAATATCTTCTCCAACTTTGCTTATTTGAAAGATCATCAACAAAGAATCAAACCCAGAAAAAAAAAGAGAATCATTCATCAACGATAAGTCAATCACATCACCAAACCATGATGAAGAAGAAGAAACAGAGCAAATCTCAATCCTCTACCAAGGAAACTCTTGAACCATTCTCAGATTCTTCGCTTCTATCCATTTTCCGTTCTAAGGTGACTCCTCTCTCTTCTCTTTATCTTCTTCCTCTTTCCCTCTCTTTGATCTTTGATCCTTTCATATTACCAGTTCTTTGGTTCTTGTCCTTCTGGATTTGAGCTGACGATGTGCTTGTTTTTTGTAGTTAGCAAGTGGTAAAGACTTGAAGCATATGTTCAGAGGCATGAGGAGTAAAACTGTGCCCGGGTTGTCTTCTCAGTCTAGAATCGTGAGATGTCCCAAGTGCCGCAAGCTTCTCCAGGAACCTTTAGATGCGAGTTCCTACAAATGTGATGGATGTGATTCGATTCTTCAACGTACCATATCCATCTTAAAGCCATAGTCTTACTCATATTTATAACTAACCAACCTTGCAACATCGTAAGTGTTTTCTTATTTTTTGTGTGTTTCTTCCTTTGAATGCAGCAAATCGTTGGAAACTGAAAGGCAATGGTAACACTAGTCCGGAGGCTCTCCTTTCTTCTCACAATCGCAGTTTAAGTACCGAGTTAGAATTTGCAGAAGTTGGTAGTAAACCTCCAACAAGGACTAATCACCGGGAATACAATTCAAGGACATCGCCTTCTGTTGAAAGGAGTTATCATAATTCAGAAACTGTTTACAAGCATGAGACATCTGATATCCGCAGAGAATGGATGAGAAAGGCTGATGAGTTCAGTGAGACCGGTGATTCTGATGCGTTTGCTTCAGAAAGAAGCTCTCCAAATAACTCACGCAGCAATGCCTCGCAGTGGACACAACATGAGGGGAGATACGAAGATCCACCTCGGGTTCCTTTCTATCCTGCAAGTCCTTCTCCTGCATATGAATATGGCTACAGTAGTCCTTTTCACGGGTCTCATGTTTCTGCATCCGAGCAGTCTTATTATCATCATCAACCAAACCAATTCAAGCAATACGGAAGTGGAGGCTGGTTTCAAGAACCTTCTGTTGCTTCACAAATTCATTTTCCCGGTGAGACATCTGGTGGAAAGTACAATCACTGGTCTTCTCAATCTCAGATGAATGATCTTCAGTATCATAATATTCATGAATCCAGTAGCTCTGCAACCCAGCAGCATTCTGTGTACTCTAAGCGTAGTTATCAAGCAGCTACAGAGCCACATCGCTCCACATACTCTGAGCATTCCGTAGGGTTTTCTAAGAGTGAAACAAGCAGTGAGAAGAACTCTCTAAGGGACAAAAATCGGAATGTCAGAGAGAGGAATCCGGTGGTGAAGCGCCATATTCTTCCTACAGCAGGCGGTGCACCTTTTGCAACTTGTTCCTTTTGTTTGGAACTTCTCCAGCTTCCTCAGGTGTCTCCCCATGGAAAACATATGAGATATCAAGTGAGATGTGGCAGTTGTTCCGGTGTACTTAAGTTCTCTATTCAAGAGAAAGTAGATACTGTCCTGGATTCACCTAGCTTTCTGGATTCTGGCATGGGTTTTGCTGATGAGACTTTCACTATTCATCAGGATTCAGCTTCAGAATGTCATGAAGAGATATATCCCGATGAAAGTCATCTGCCATGTTTAGATGATGATTTTGGAGATGCAACCTGCAAAAGCAAAGATGTTGTTATCGTAAGTCAGAGTCTGGAAACATTTGAGGATAAGGAGATTAAAGAACACATAAGGAAAATATCCAGCAAATTTTTAGATTTGCAATTGGAGGCATCACAGCCTTATCTGAAACCTTTGGTGAACCACAGGTTAAGGGAGCAACAACCTGCATCAAGTGAAACTATTGGAGAGACTTCAAAAATTCATTTAGAGCAATCTCAGGAAGCTCATTCAGAAAAGTCAATTGAGATGGATAACAACGCTGGTGAAAGAGTCTGGTGCGATTTAGAGGAGTCTAAATATGAGAAGAATGAAATTATTAAGCCAGAAGAGATAGTTGAAGAAAGATCAGGTGAGTCCTTGGAGGTTCCAGTATACAAGAACGAAAGGATGAGTGAATCAAGTGAAGAGGCTGAGAGAGTTACAGAGAGATTGGTACCGTCAGACAATACCAAAGACATTCACGAGTTTGATTGGAAGGAGACTCAAGAAAATGAGGAATATGGAGGTGAAAGTACATGGGAAGAGATCATGGGAGACAAGCAGAAGTTGCATTTGGAGAAGTCTCGGTATACTGGAGATTCTATCTGTGACAGCAGCTCAAGCGATGGTGAAATATTTGAGGATACAGCAGTCAAGGAAGATACGGAGAACATATCAAACACATTTTCTTACGCAATGTCAGCTAAACCACAGTCTACCCTGAAATCTTTGGTGAACGAGAACCAGAGTTTTATAGGACATCTTGACCAATCAGATGAGACTACAGTCACAAAATCCAGAATTTATGAGGAGCAGTCCAATTATGAGTATGAGAATTTAAGCGGAAGACAAGAGTTGGATAAGACCATTAGTGACAGAATCAGGTCTGAGTTAGAGGAGTCTAGATACGAAACCAATGAAACTCTTGAGCCGAGCAAGGTGGACGAAGATGGATCTGTTGTTACTCTCGAGAAGGCGAGTGAGACATTTGAAACAATCATAGAAGGCGAGACAGGTGAAGAGAGATGGGTATCTCATCAGATGGATTCACCAAACGAGAACGTAGAAAATTCCTATGGAACACTAGAACCAGTTTATCTGGAAGAAAGCGGGTATGCAGGAGAAAGAACATGGGAAGAGACAATGGGAGATAGAACAGGCTTGCATTTGGAGGAATATGAAAACAACTATGAGAATTATAGCAGAAGATTTGAATGGACTTCAGAAAGAGCTCCAACGTTTTGCATGCATGATAATGAGCTAGGGACAATATTTGAACCAGACGAGGATGCTGATGGAAGATCAGAATCCAGTTCAAAGGGTTCCATCAATGACCATGAAAGTTCAGAAGAGACAGCCGTGTTTCATGAGTTTCAATATGCTATACCAGAGCAGTCCCAGTATGAGTATGGGAGCTCAAGCGAAAGACAAGTGTTGGATAACACCGTTCTTGCCTTAGTAAGGTCTGATTTACAAGAGTTTACATATGAGACAAATGAAATGCTTGAGCTAGGCGAGATGGTCAGAGATGGACAAGTTGTTTCTGTTGAGAAGGCAGCTGAAACAATCACAAGCGAGGCAGGTGAACAGAGCTCGCTGTCTCACCAAGTGGAGCCTCAAAACGAGAACATGGAAAATTCCTATAGAACAGTAGAACCAGTTTATCTGGAAGGAAGCAGGTATGCAAGTGAAAAAACATGGGCAGAAACAATGGGAGATGGAGTCGAATTGAAGTTGGAGGAATACAAAAGCAATTCATTTGAATGGACTTCGGAAAGAGCTCCAACATTTCGTCTGCACGAGTATGAAATAGGGACAGTTCCTGAAGAGGATGCTAATGGAAGATCAATACCCAGTTCAAGCGATTCCTTCAATGACCATGAAAGGTTAAAAGAGAGAGCTGTGTCTCATGAGGAGGAGCCATGGCTGGTAGATGAGAACAAAACCGAAGAGCTAAAAGTTGGTGTAATGCTGGAAGATGGACCATCACTGCAGTTGGAGAAGTACGAAGATGAATCAATGAAATGGGAAGAGACATTTGAATGGACTTCAGAAAGAGCTCCAACATTTTGTCTGCACGAGTATGAGCGAGGTACAATGCTTGAACCAAATGAGTATGCTGATGCAAGATCAGAATCCAGTTTAACAGGTTCCTTCAATAACAATGAAAGTTCAAAAGTGAGAGATGGGTTTCATGAGGAGAAGCCCTGGCTGGTGAATGATAACAGAACTGAAGTGCTACAAATAAGCGAAATGGCAAAACAAGGGATATCTCTGCACTTGGAGAAGGGTGAAAATGAATCAATGAAACTGAAAGAGACATTTGAATGGACTTCAGAACGAGCTCCAACATTTCGTCTGTTTGAGCATGGGCAAGGGACAATGCTTGAACCAGATGACGATGCTGATGGAAGATCAGAATCGAGTTCAGGGGGTTCCTTAAATGACCATGAAATTTCAAAAGAAAATGAGATGTTGCATGAGGAGGAGCCCCAGCTGGTAACTGATGACAGAACGGAAGCTCTAAGGGTAGGCGCAGAGGCAAAAGATACAGTACTACTGCACTTGGAGGAGTACGTAAATGATCCAATGGAACTGGATGAGACATTTGAATGGAACTCAGGTTCAGGGAGAGCTTTAACATTTCTTCGCCATGGGAATGAGGTAGAGACAATGCTTGAACCAGATGAGGATGCTGATGAAAGATCAGAATCTAGTTCAAGGGGTTCCTTTAATGACCGTGGAAGTTCAAAAGAAAGAGCTGTTACTCATGAGGACGAGCCTTGGCTGGTGGATGATTATGAAACCAAAGCGCTAAAACTAAGCATAGTGGCAGAAAATGGACCACCACTGCATTTGGAGAAGTACGAAAATGAAAAAGTGGAATTGGACGAGACACTTGAACTAAGCGATGATATATTCAGGCTCGATCATGATGAGACACTTAAGCAAGAGAGGATGACGTTTCATTTGAAGATGTTTCAAGATAAGCAAGAGAATCTAAGGCAGACCTTTAAACAAGGTAAGGCCGAAGAAGATATATCACCATTTGGTTCAAGGGTATCTTCAGAGGGCCATGAATCTCTAAGTAAAATGGCAGAACTAGATAGTGACGATGAAGAAGAGATATTTGGAAACAATTTACTGAAAGAGAATGAGAAGTCAGGAGTAACCTCTGAACCATATCCTCATATATACAGCACAACGGAGCCTTCTGAAATTGTGGGTTTACGCCATGCGTTATATCAAACGCCAAATTCGCCTCTACGGTCACCTCTCACTTCGCCAATTCATACTCCTGTTGGTTCTCCACTGCATTACATGATGGGTTCACAAATACGTTCTCCAATAGCTTCACCAATGCATTACCACATAGTATCACCGCTGCGTTCTCCCATCAACTCATCTGGATCACTCTCTGATGTATTATTCTTCGGCAAGAAAGGTTGATGACAAGCATACAGATAAGCATTTTTCCAAGCATTTCCCCATACTTCAAGACACCTGCGATACAAAATAGTGTGTATATTGTTTCATTTTTGTTTGTGAGTGATTAGATTACATGAATTGTTTTTCTACAGGTGATAAATCAATATATTGAATAGAAAATTTTGTTTTCTACAGAAGTTGTGCTGATCATTTACTTAAACATGATACAGGTTACATCTGAAGAAAGTAGAGACAGAGCTAAATTTCCCTCCTAGGTTGGGAAAACAAGTGATCATGAAACTACAAAACCAAAAAAAAAAAGAGTTCTTAAGATTTTGGAACATAAGCATTCCATCAAATTCCATCCAGATAAATCATATATGCAGCAAACCCAAACGATGTGTACGGCGCCCTTGGGTGATCGAAACCATCAAAGTAACAAAGATCAATGAAAAGGTCTGTTTTTTGTGTAAAAATAAATCAGCACCTACAGAGAAGCAAAGTCCAGTTCATTCGAACAAAAAAAAACTGCTCCTAAATGATGTATCCACACTGAGACATCATTAAACCCAATGTTACAACTTTCTACTGTTTATGCGAGTATGAGTGAAGAAACAAGTAAAATTTGTTCTATGAAACTTGAATTATACCACTTTTTATCCAATGCTCTAATTTAGCTGTAAATAATGGTAATCATTTGTCTCCTATTGCATCTATTATCTTCATTGAGACGAAAACACAGCACAATCGAAAAGAAACTTTCATGCGTTCATACTGAAACCAAAAAAAAAAAGGTAAAATTTCAATCTTTAACCAGTAAATACACTGAAACTAATCACAGACTGAAAGAGGTTGAATAATAGAGTGAAACGAAATCTAAATCAGAGAGACGACCTCAGAAAATGCTCCAACCCATCCTCAAGACTGTCAGACATAACCATTAAAACTCAATGGAAAAGTTGCAGAAAATCTTATCTTTTTTTAGTTATGTTTCAATTTGACAACGTTGCTTCTCCCGCCATTTCTGCATTTCTGCTTTCGATCTCTCTGCAATGAAATGGCTATAATCAATTTTCACGATTCGTTTCGAATTCAGAGGCAGAGCAAAGGAGAAGACATTGTTTTCACACTGCATGTCGTTCTACATATAGACACCTGAACAATGTGCCGTTTTGTGAATTTCCACACTTCATACCATTCTAGATACTTGAGAAACGTGCCGTTTTAAAAAAATGAGGTAGAAAAAGTAAAAAAATATATATATATCACGTTTCTCATTGCACATTTGATCCTTTTAACTGGAAAAAAAACATTTCAAGAGTCTCCTTAATTAAATGTCAAATCTCATGTAATCAACGGAAGTTTAATTGAGAAATTCAGCCTCTTAAAAAATCATAATGCAAACAAAAAAAAACATGTGATCAAATCACATACATGATACACAAAACGATATCATATGATAGTATAGAAGTGATAATTAATGAGATTGGATTAGACATCAATCTTTAACTAGAGCCTGACATGGTCCCGTAACTCCCCCAACTAACGTTACATGTGTCAAGGGCTGCGAAAGTGGTCAACTTGTTTTTAAACAAAACCAAACACAAAGCCCAATGTATTTTCCCGATTCCGTACATGTCTAGTGGCTTGAAGATATACATTAAATTTTTGGGAGTATATTCAACTTTCCCTCATTACAATAATGTCCACTGTGTCATCCTTATTTGGAAAAACAAAAAAGAAAACGAAAAGGAACTTTTATAATGATTGATATGGATTTCAAGAAATTCAAAGTAGTTTGAAATTTCATTAGCTAATGTTTTCTACCCAATAAAAATAAATAAATAAACGTTTATTTAAAGATTTTTCAAACTGAAAAAAAAAACAGTTAGAACCGCATATAATATATGTTTTTTTAAAAAGCGTTTTATAACGCAGAAAATATATATGTTATGAATTAATTATTTATTTGGGAGAGATATCGAATCTAAGGACATTTTGTGACTGTTTCGAATTAGGGAGAAAGAGAAATGCCTTGATTGGTAGAGCATTTAAAAGAACATAAGATTTTTTATTAGTTGATCAACTAATATTAATAAAGCATAAAAGAACATTTGAAAAATCTAAATGCTCATGCTTATACTTTTTCTTCTATACTCCAAGATGGACCTTTTTCTAAGCATAAAGCTTTAAAAGTTTAAAAATAATTTTATATAATTAATTTATCTAATTAGATAAATATATATATTAAATTTTAAATTTTATATTTAATTAGTATTTATCATTAGTTAAAATAATATACCAATAAATATAAATAATAAATTTTAAATTATATATTTATATATAATTTTATAAATTATAATTTTAGATTAAATATATGTATTAAAATATTATATTAAAATTATTCTTATTCAAACTATGGTTTATTAAAAATATATTATAACAATATTTTTCTAAATTATTATTTTATTAGCATATTATTATAATTAAATATTTTAAAAGGGAAAATATAAATATATTATTTATTATATAATTAAAATTTATATTTATTAGAATTTTATTTATTAAAAATATTTAAGAATAAATTTATATTTTTAGATTTTTAGATTTTTATATTTTTATATTTTTAATTAAAATAATATGCTAATAAATATAGTTTAGATATTAAAATTTAAAATAAAAATTTATGATATAAATATGTATAATGTATTATCATACATATAAAGTATATATTAAAAATTTTATGTAATTTTATAGGTAACTTATTCACAATTCTATCTATCATTTAATATACTAATTAGAGGATACACCTTCAGCTACATACTGCTTATGTTCCTAACAGTTACTGCTCTACTATAAGCTATACCAGTCAAGGCCAAAGTAATAGAATAAACTTCCATTTCTTTGCCTCAACTTTTGTTAAACTTTTAAGCAATTAACCAAGTAAATGTTTTTTTCAATTTTTTATATTTTCCATTGAACAAAGATTTATTCTTTTCCCAATCAGAACTTTCTCATTGTAGATATGATCTAAGAAGCTTCCCCATTTTTCCTATTTATTTTTATTCCCCTTTTGATCGCATAAAATAAATTTTATTTGGTGAAAAAAATGTCAACGGTTGTCTAATTATTGGTACCATTTATACGATATACCCACTCACACCTTTTGTCATAACTCTTTTTTTGCACATCACAATCAACTGTACATATTTATTTCATACACTATTCTATAAATACGAAACTTGAACTATATAAACCAGGGGCGAATCCCATATAGAATGATTATTTTGACCACTCCACTTGCATAAATCATTTAATTCACATTTGTCCATTACCACTGCAGCCTTCTTGCCTCATTTGTGACTTATACTATTTCGAACGCACCGTTTTGTTTCATAAAAAGATCAATTATTTTGAATATGATCGATCGATTTGAATAAAGATGTCAGAACACTATAAATCTTTTGTTATATATACTTCTGACAAAAATATTCAGTTAGAATAGCACAACCCTAACTTGCGGAAACAATAACTCATTGTCTAGGCGGGTGTTGTCTTGTAGTGATATAAATTGATCAATTGGCATAGGATCGTAGCTATCCATTGTCACTCCCACCCCTTATTGAATGGTCTTTTGAAACATATATAGACATTAAAGTTGTCTATACAACTTGGAGTATTGTACTTTGAATCTTTGATCCATTTGAGGATATAAAACATTTATAATTTTCGAATGTCTATGTGTGCATTGTATGTATTTATACTATATGTAGACATAATTAATAGTTGCCTACACAACTTGATGAGTTTTATTATTCTTTTCATTGTATTATACTTTCAATCTTTGATCCATTTAAAGATAATAAAACATTTATAACTTTCGAAT
Source organism: Cardamine occulta (assembly GCA_028015245.1). Taxonomy (NCBI): domain Eukaryota; kingdom Viridiplantae; phylum Streptophyta; class Magnoliopsida; order Brassicales; family Brassicaceae; genus Cardamine; species Cardamine occulta. The sequence goes on along the minus strand of CM051379.1, from coordinate 15,829,262 downwards.
GTGTCTATGTGTGCATTGTATGTGTATATATATATGTAGACATAATAATTGCCTACACAACTTGATGAGGTTTATTATTATATTCATTATACTTTGAATCTTTGATCCATTTGAAGATATATAGAAAACATTTATAACTTTCGAATATGTCTATGTGTGCATTCAAAAATAATTAAAGATACAATCCTAAATTATTGAAAAAAATATAATATGTATGAAAATGAGAATTTTTTGATAAATCGACTAATATATAACTTACAAGTAAAATAAAACGCTATGATGCAGTAAGAAAAGAATTATCTTTTAAATTGTGATACAGTATTATTTTAGTAAATAATAGTGCAATTTAAATATTCGTTTTTCTAAACGGGATAGACCACCATCCAAAAACAGAAAATAGTTTAACAATTCGTTATACTCAACTAACTAATTCTAAAAAGACAGCTAATTAAGCTTCAGATTTGAATTAGCAAATACTTACCAATATACAATAGTGTATTTTTTTTTTATCATTCTTTAATTCTTTATTCCGTTGTCAATACCTCTTCGCAATTGACTTTTTCTCACATCATCCCCTAGAAAACAGTTAAAATCATTCGTCTGACTCTAAGAAACAATATTCTTATCAAATAGCTGTAGTTAGTTTCTTTTTTAGACAGTCGATTAGCTATAGTTTATTTGATTTTTATCCTTTCTATTGGTCGACGTACGTCAGAGACCAATTCTCTAATTAGATAGAGATTAATATAGACAATGCATTATATTCAGTAAAGACTGAAATTATAAAAAAAATGCGGATCTGATAAATTGGAGTAATGTGTATAGATATACAGTCACTACTTACTAGTAATATATAAAGTTTATAAAAAAATATACATATATATATATATAATTTATTAATGGATTGCCAAGTGGTTTTGGATCTCACATATTGCCTATAACTTAGGGGGTAGCAAAGGTGAAAACAAAACAAATTAAAAACTCGAAGGCTACAGAACCTTTTTGCATTAATGAAAAAGTCGAGACGCAACAACTGACTTTAAAGCATTAAAGACGGATCTCATTTATATATCCGAGTACAAAACTGGTGTGAAGTTATATATTGGTTTTTGGACATGTTCTATGAGGTTAGCTATCCGCCAAAATAACTAAACCATATCCTATCCTAAAATTTACAAAGAAAAAAATGTCTTTTTTTATAAAGAAAAATGATGTCTTTTTATACAATGTTTTATCCATTCTTAACGCCACTTTGGCATTATTAAATTGTTATAGTCAAGAGTTTATGTTCTATATTTGTGTGTTTTTAAAAAAAAAATGATCCAACATCTGCAGTTCAGTTGGTATATTAAAAGAAATCATACAATGAGAAAAATTCCAATATCAAGAATTTAACTTTTAATCTCTGTAAAACAAAAAAAAAGAACATATCCAAAACTTTTTCTATAGCCCATATATATATATCACCAATCATTAGTATTCACCTTGGTTAGATGAGAGTGAGGAGCCACTAGACCAACTAGATATCTCCAACTGAGGAGAACCCACACATGTTGAAATAGTGATGGGCCAGTGAGTCGACCACCCACACACACCTCTTTAAATGTTAATCACTTGTACTAATGTCAAATCAATATAAAATAATTATGCTAGGCGCTAATTATACCTTTTCATTCAACTCAAACTGTAGAAGGCCTAACTATACCTTTTCCACGAAAACGCAACAAAGTGATTCCGACTTAAAGGAAATACTTTTCAACAATTGATTGTGTGACGATTCCTATAGAATATACTAAAACTTAAAATATAGTAATATAAAATAAGCTTTCAAGAAAAAGAAATTTGGGTGGAAAAGTTTAGTTTTGATACTCCATTTTATCAATGAAATGAGCTTAGTGAAAGCGAATGAGGTATAGCTTGAGGTCCAAATTACTTTTTTTTTTTTCAGATGATCCTTTCAACGTAATCAGTCTATTTTAGATAAGTTGACCCAATAAACAAACGAGTATATTATATACAAACACATACATATATCTATATATATATATATAATATCTAATATATCAAAAAAAATGTTATATATCCGAAATTCAATTATATTATGTCAGAACTATTCATTAGGAATAGTTAGTTGATTGTAAGCTTTTGTCTAGAGATCTATTTGAACTAGGTAGGTCTATCTAGGTTTATACTGCTGGGTAATAGAAGATAAAGACATATATATATATACATGTAGTTTTGAGTTTTTGATATGAAAAAACTACTATTCAAAATATATGCGTACACATTGTTTTTAAAAAACTGGATAGATATTTTGGTTATTTTTTATATTTTTGATGAAGGGTATTCAATTTTGGTTATTAAATTGAAAACAGATAATTCAGATACCTATAGCTAGGTCAGTAAATTAAAGTTTTATTTAAAGGGCTAATTTCAACTATTATCGTCCCAAAATGATATGCAATATTAGTTAGCTCTACATTTTTAATATATATAGTAGTTTTCCATCATTCTATTTATTAATTTCAATTCCTTTCCAAAATATTATCTGGTTATAGAAAATAATGAGTGACCCTAAATTGGATTTCAGCAAAATTATACTATATTCGTTTCTCATTGAGATTAAATGACATCACTTCACACGTCATCGAGCTACGTCACGAAGCTCCCCTAAGCAAATGGAAAAGAGTGGATAAGTTCATCCCCTCAGTGTCTTTTTCCATCTATCTTCATTAGCCTTTCCTCACACATTCCTCTCTCCAAACAAAAAAAAAATCAACGAAACCCAACAAAACAAAAAGAGCTCATTATTACATATCTTTCTCTCCACCTTATATTTACACACACTTCTCTTCTTTCATTTAATCATATCACCACACCAAAGAGGAAAGCAAAAACCTCCCACACACCAAAAACTTCCATAAAAAAATTCAAGAAATGGATATTACTAATAAAGCAATGAAGCTTCAAGTTAGGGACCATCTCGTTGAAGGACACGATTTAGCTACTAAGCTTCAGCAACTCCTCTCTCAACCCGATTCAGGTCTTGGTTCAGCGGTGGATCTCGTGGCTAAAGTCTTAGGGTCTTTCAATAACTCCATCTCTGTTCTTGATTCCTTTGAACCCATCTCCTCCTCCTCTTCTCTTGCCGCCGTTGAGGGCTCTCAAAATGCTTCTTGCGATCACGACGGCAAGTTTGAAGATTCCGGTGATAGTCGGAAAAGATTAGGACCCGTTAAGGGTAAAAGAGGATGCTACAAGAGAAAGTAAGTTTAACCTTTTTCTGTCTCTTTCTCTATTTCTTAATTATTTACAATATTAGTAATGATTTTCATATAATCAATCATTCATTGATTCTATTAGACCGATCATACCATTAAGATATTCATAGTCGTAAAGAAAAAAAACAATCAATTAGGGTTCACTCTTGTGGTTGGTCACAAACAAACAAAAATTTAGCTTTAGTAGCAAAAAAATCATTAATTAGTAAGCAAAGAGACAAATGATTTAATAATTTACATTAAACTTATGAGCAGGAAGAGATCGGAGACACGGACTGTAGAGTCGACTAGACTTGAAGACGCATTTTCTTGGAGGAAATATGGACAAAAGGAGATTCTTAATGCCAAATTCCCAAGGTCCTTTTTACCCCTATATACTTGTGTTTATTCATATTCATATGCGACATGTTACATGGCATTATTATACACGGACCGCATTTATAACTACTATTAATGTGGTTTGAATTTAATTGGTTGTGGAATATTATTTTTGGCCTAACATTTTTAAATTTTATCCACTTGATGTTTTGCAGAAGTTACTTTAGATGCACACACAAGTATACTCAAGGGTGCAAGGCAACAAAGCAAGTCCAGAAGGTGGAGCTTGAACCTAGGATGTTCAACATCACATACATCGGAAACCACACGTGTAAGATCAACACAGAAACACCTAAGATCAAGACTTGTGATCATCATGATGAGATCATCGTGGATTCGGATGAGCACAAGAGTTCTAGTTTGACGACCTCAATGAAGGAAGAGGAAGAGAATCATCATCATCATGGTTCGTCCATTGAGAATGACGTGGACTTATCACTAGTGTGGCCAGAAATGGTGTTCGAAGAGGATCATCATCATCATCATCATCAAGATATCAGCGTTTTGGTTTCTCCGGATCTCAGTGTGTTCGGACCTGGCAGCGATTTCGGGTTCAGCGAAAACGAGCATTTTTCTATCTTCGATGTATGTTCGAATCTAGCTTGAGTTTACATTACTATAGGACTAAGGCCATGAGTTAATCATTAGGTTTGTAGAGTGTAAACAAAAAAAGCTCTCGTCGAAAAACATATATATGTTTGTCCTCTTCTCTAATGACTGTATGTACTGTACATATAGTGTATATTCATATTGCAATAATAACAATCTTGCTGGATTAAGCATCTCTCCTCTTAGATTCTCAACTCTTTAATTTTTCCAACTCACAATCTTTTTCTTTGGAATACGGTGTCGTATTACTCAGAGGTAGCCGAATCCACACGTCTACTGAGTAGAGATATTTTAGCCGCTAGGCCCGTTACTATTTATAGTTTTATACCAACATTCCTCTCTAATTAATGCATCAATAACAATTATTTGATCGTTACGATACAAACATAGTTACAAGTATATACATATATAATCATGGAGATTCATAGAGACATACCAAGTAGGGTTAGGATGATTGATATTGCTTAGAGAGGGCCAGGAAAATAGGAGAAAATGCTTATAGACACTGTTCACTGCCTTTGAGCAAGGGCTTAAACATCTCAAGTAGCATCCATATTCTATATACATGCAAAGGACAACTCGACGAATTGGTCCTTTTCTAATCTTTAATTTTCCATTTCTTTGTATTTATCGGGTGCGAAAAGTAATATAAAAGAAACAATACATTAAAAATGTCCCTATATAAGTAGGGGTAAGTGTCGGGTTCTGGTCACAAAAACACAAAATAGTGAACAAAGGGACAAAAATCTGATGAGACACGAGCCGCGAGGGCTCAATGGCTTATATGCTCTTCAAGTCAAAGAATTTTTTTTTATTGCAAAGATAAGATTCGAATCTTCAACTTCTTTACAAGAATCCAGTTGTTACAGTTGGTTATCCCATTTATCTGTTTTTAGGAATAATAATCTAAATAAAATACCAGTTGTACTGGTTGTACCACAAATAGCCGATTCAAATCTTAGGGGCTTGAGCACGCGCCGTAAATTTAAACCATCTGAGCTACTGTGTTTTTCTTGGTATCTCTTACAATTACAACTATATAACCCGATTTGGTCAATAATCAGATTTCATTAAGGGTAAAAAAAAAAAAGACATATGAAAAAAATTCTTTGACTTCAGGGGCATATGAGCCATTAATCCCCGCGAGACACGTGACACGGAAAGAAATGAAACTCTCTGGTTTGATTTTGATTCATTGGTTTTAAATTAATTCTTTGTCACTTGTCACACGGCTCGTGGATCTCATCAGCTTTCTGTGCCACACTCTATTTGTAACTATAACTACAAAGATCTTTGAACAAGCATTTTAAACCTTTGGAAGTTGGAACAAACACATTAAACACACACACGTAATTATAAAGGTTGGATTCTATATATGTTGATTCCATCTTTTTCGAAAGATTGTGAAATATTTTCTGAATGCGATGTACGTTATACAATCTCCAATCATATATAATCAGTTTCGTCTCAATTTTTTTGTTGACAGATTGGCAAAATCATAGATTAATTCAACTAAACTTTTCTCCATGACAACCACGTTTGTAATTGATTTATAGATGGTTGATAGAAAATAGGTTGTTTTTTTTTTTAAATATATAAAGACAGGAGTAGATTGTTCTTCTTTTTTGGTTTGGTTAATGAAGGTGAGATTATGTTTTACATGGGATCGTGTATATGTTTTCTATCCTCCGACAATTGATTAAACTTTTTGGAGGGTAAGTGTTTTATTTGATAAATTCGGTAGAAGAAGAAGCAATCACATTGACTAAGTCATTGTAATCTTTTCAATATCTTGAAAGTCTAAGCGAAGACTGGGATTTCAATGTTGAAATAATTGCGTGATCAAAAATAACGTTGTAACAATTGAACACCTAAAAAGAAGAGAACTTAATTTGACACATTCTAAGTTTTCTTAAAATATACGCAAAAAAAAACTGAGCGACTTCTTTTTTCTTCTTTTCTTTTACTTTCTAATAGATTATTGGCATTTGATTTTATCAATTAATCGAGAAACATAATGATTCCACGGACATGCAATTTCATAATCTTGGAGATCAGTAGAGGAAATTCGTTTGTTCCATTCCAATGATCAACCATATCTCTGGAGAAATGGTATTCAAAAATGAAGTGGGTATAATGTATATTTCGTTTTAAAAATAGTACAATTTGTTCGAAGGTTATAAAGACATATTTCATTGCCCAAGTAAAACTATGAGCTCGATAGGAGTCATCAACCGTCACTCGCACCCGTTTGATTTGTCCATTATAGAATACCGGAGGTTCAGTTAGTAAGATGTAAAGCCCTGAGCCTTATTATCAGTTGAGCCCATTAGTCTGATACATTTGATGGGCTTTAATGGGATAGTTGGACTTGGACTCGCCTTATTCAAAATTAATGGAACACAAAAAGAAAATAAATATAAGAAAATTTGGAAATTGCAGAAAAATAATTTGGCAGAACAGTGGAAAGTAAAATTTATCTTTTAATAGTTGGTCCTAAATGCCAATCCTGTTATGACAGAGGAAGTTTCGAGTAAAAATTAAATGTGGAAATAAATAATACTCCAACTAATAAAACAAATAAAGAGTAAATAATAGGGAGAGATGGAAAGTGAAGAAGAGTAAATGTGAATTCTTTACATCCGACTCACACTGCCCAAAAAATTCCTTCAAAGCTCTTGAAAACACTATGAATTTGACCCTATACTTACAAATTTTAAAATACATTAAAAAGGCATCCTTGTTAAAATGTAAATAGAAAACAAATGGTAAATTCCAAAATCTTCCATGAAGGGTTGTTTTCTCTTCATAGGGAAAAGAGTTCTTTTTCATTTTTTTTAAATAATTAATTTTACTGTCAAAAGGAATATAAAATTAAAACATAGGTATGGAGAGAGACCGAAGTCTGGTAAAAAAATGTCTTGAAGCGGAACACCAAATCTCACACGATCGAGAAGACAACAATAAAAAAATTCCAAGTGCATTTATCATTACTATTCTCTAATTTGTTTGTTTTTTTAAGTGTTTCATTTTGTGGCAACAAGTGTTTGACACTTTGTTATTCAACCGCATTTCTATCTGTAAAAAGTTCACAGATTTAATGATTCCTTTGCACAAACAGAAGATCCCAAGTTCACTTCTGTCGCTCCTCCAAGTCAACCAAAATCCTTAGGCTTATGATCTACTTTGACAAACTCGTATAATTCCTAAGAAAATATTAAGATCCATGATTTAGTTTTGTGACCAGGACGTTGTTAATAAATGTATAATATTATGGTTGCAATTATTAATGAACAAGTGATTTTCTAACACCACAAATTTTATTTTTTCCAGGTCATCAAACTTACTTTAATGTTCTTTATTGAAAAACAAAATAAGTCATAAAAATGGAAAATAAGAAATAAAAACAAAATCTATTGTGACCACTTTACCACTGTCTTTTCCTGCATATTACCCAAAATGCCCATTCTCTGCATAAGAATAACAGAACCAACCACATTCCAAAATCTTTCCATTTTTTGTGAAAGATTTATTTTTAACTAAATAAATCAAACAGAGAAGACCAGAGCATGTTAACCCACTGTAGAAAAAGTTTCTATTATTTCGAAAGGATACTTTCGTAATTCCAAATTTTGTTACTTTCTTTATGAGTTGGCCAATCATTTATTCATTTTCCCACTTCTAAAACCGATAATAACAAAAGCTAAAAAGAAAAAGAAAAAGCCACGTGTCTGCCAAATCGGATTTCTCAAAGCCAACTAAATTAATCCACGTGTCGTTTTCGAGTTAAATGAGTCCACCCACCTTCCTGGGGCCCCACGTCCTTCTTGAATGGGGTCCACTCTCTTCTTTCCAGCCCGTTGATAAAGGCAGCTTTTAATTACTCAGTCCTCCTCTTTCTCTTTCACTGTGCTTTATTTTTCTCTCTTCTTCGCTAATTCACTCTTCTTTAAAGCTACAAACCTACAAAGAAGAAGCTCGTGCCCTCACCGGTGGAGTTTGCCCGGAGCTTCGCCTGGGCTACAATCATTCTTCGTCGTTGTAACTCACCGGAGAGAATTTTGTCCAAGTAAGAAGAATTTGCTCATTACCTTTCTCATTCCCAGATTGAAAATTTCCATAAGCTCGTTTTTTTCTTCTTCTACAAATCACACTTTAAAAAAGCTCAAAATTGCTGGCTTTGCTCAACATTTTAACCTCGTTTCATTCAACTAACACTCTTGAGGATTTCAAAGTTCTTGTAAATTAAAGCTACTTAGTATTCATATCTCTAGTCTTATTTTACATGATTTTTCATCTTGTTTTTTTTTTTTTTTACCTCCGTTGATAGATAATGTAGCCGTTGTACTAGATTTTTGTTCTTTTGTTTAACTCAATCTAACACTAGAAAGCGAACAAAAATTTTATTTTATTTTCAGCTGTACGTTATTTTTTTTGCGCTAACCAATTTTTTCTTTCTAATTTCAGCTCTAGAAGCTTAAAAAAATGGTGTTCTTCCGCAACTAAAATCTGTAAAACGAAGAAATAGGTCGAGGAAGATGTATAAAGTGCTGATTTTTTCAGTCTTGTTTGTGTCGGTGGTGGCTCCGGTGAGATCTCTAGACCCGCCTTTAAACGACGACGTTTTGGGGCTCATTGTCTTCAAAGCTGATTTACGAGATCCGGAGCTAAAGTTAGCTTCTTGGAATGAAGATGACTACAGTCCTTGTAGTTGGAACGGAGTCAAATGCCATCCGCGAACGAATCGAGTCACTGAGCTAAACCTAGATGGCTTCTCTCTGTCTGGTCGAATTGGCCGTGGGCTACTTCAGCTTCAGTTTCTTCATAAGCTCTCTCTGTCCAACAACAATCTCACGGGAATCATTAACCCTAATTTGCTGCTGAGCTTTGTTAACCTTAAAGTTGTCGACTTGAGCAGCAATGGGCTCTCTGGTTCGCTTTCTGATGGGTTTTTCAAGCAATGTGGGTCATTAAGAGTTTTGTCTCTGGCGAAGAACAAGTTAACCGGAAAGATACCGGCTAGTATAAGCTCGTGTTCGTCTCTTGCTGGTTTGAACTTGTCTTCTAATAGTTTTTCTGGTTCTATGCCTTTGGGGATTTGGTCTTTGAACACTCTTAGATCGCTTGATTTGTCGAGGAATGAATTAGAGGGAGAGTTTCCTGAAAAGATTGATAGATTGAACAACTTGCGTTCCCTTGATTTGAGTCGAAACCGGTTATCTGGTTCTATTCCTAGCGAAATTGGGAGCTGTTTGCTGTTGAAGACTATTGATCTAAGTGAAAATTCTTTATCAGGGGGCTTACCCGATACATTTCAGCAGCTCAGTTTGTGTTATTATCTGAACTTGGGAAAGAATTCGCTGGAGGGTGGAGTTCCAAAGTGGATTGGAGAAATGAGGAGTCTTGAGACTTTGGATCTTTCCATGAATAAGTTTTCAGGGCAGGTTCCAGATTCCATAGGCAACCTTCTAGCTTTGAAAGTTCTCAACTTTTCTGGGAATGAGTTTATTGGTAGCTTGCCCGACTCAACAGCCAACTGTATCAACCTCTTGGCTTTAGATTTTAGTGGGAATTCACTTACTGGAAAGCTTCCCATGTGGATATTTCAAGATGGTTCTAGTGAAGTTTCTGCATTGAAGAATGATAACTCCATCGGAGGTATCAAGAAGATCCAAGTGTTGGATTTCTCAAGCAATTCTTTCTCTGGTGAGATTGGAGCTGGTCTAGGAGATCTTAGAGATTTGCAGGGTTTGAAGATGTCCAGAAACTCTCTTACCGGCCCTATCCCCGGTACCATTGGGAAACTAAAGCACTTGAGCGTCCTTGACTTGAGTCACAATCAGCTTAATGGAATGGTTCCTCGAGAAACAGGTGGAGCTGTTTCTTTGGAGGAGTTGAGACTGGAAAATAACATGTTAGAGGGAAATATTCCATCTTCCATCAAGAACTGCAGTTCCCTTCGGTCTTTGTAAGTCTATTTTTCATCAAGTTATTCAGTTAAAGGTTTCAGGTTTTCCCAGTGAAGATTATGTCTGAACCGTGTTCTGTTTTATGTTTCTTTCTTCAGGATCTTGTCACATAACAAGCTGCTAGGCTCAATACCACCAGAACTTGCAAAACTTACAAATCTCCAAGAAGTGGACTTATCGTTCAATAACCTGACAGGAACCCTTCCTAAACAGTTGGCTAATCTCGGTTATCTTCGCACCTTCAACATATCTCATAACCACATCTTTGGAGAATTACCAGCAGGTGGTATCTTCAATGGTCTATCCCCTAATTCAGTATCAGGAAACCCGGGAATTTGCGGTGCTGTTGTCAATAAGTCTTGTCCTGCTGTCTCCCCTAAACCGATTGTCTTGAATCCTAATGCAACGATCGATCCTTATTCGGGTGAATTAGTGCCTCCTGGTGCTGGGCACAAAAGGATACTCCTTAGTATATCTTCTTTAATAGCTATTAGTGCTGCTGCAGCCATTGTAGTTGGTGTTATAGCCATCACAGTCCTTAATCTGAGAGTGCGTGCATCAACAGTTTCAAGATCAGCTGTACCACTCACGTTCTCGGGCGGAGATGACTTTAGCCGATCTCCCACCACTGATAGCAACTCAGGGAAGCTCGTGATGTTCTCTGGTGAACCTGATTTCAGCACGGGAACACATGCTCTGCTTAACAAGGACTGTGAGCTTGGTCGAGGCGGGTTTGGAGCAGTGTACAGAACAGTTATCAGAGATGGGTATCCTGTGGCTATCAAGAAGCTCACTGTCTCAAGTCTTGTCAAGTCTCAGGAAGAATTCGAAAGAGAGGTCAAGAAACTCGGGAAACTCAGGCATTCAAATCTGGTTAAGCTCGAAGGTTATTACTGGACAACATCTCTTCAGCTTCTTATCTATGAGTTCCTCTCTGGTGGGAGTTTATACAAACACTTACACGAGTCACCAGGAGGTAGTAGTTCGCTTTCTTGGAATGATCGGTTCAATGTCATCCTCGGTACAGCGAAATGCTTAGCCTACCTGCACCAATCAAACATTATCCACTACAACATCAAATCAAGCAACATATTGCTAGACAGCTCTGGTGAGCCTAAAGTTGGAGATTATGGATTAGCTAGGCTGTTACCAATGCTAGACAGGTATGTGTTAAGCAGCAAGATACAGAGTGCTTTGGGATACATGGCTCCAGAATTTGCCTGTAGGACGGTGAAAATCACCGAGAAATGTGATGTTTATGGATTTGGAGTCTTGGTTCTTGAAGTGGTTACAGGTAAAAAGCCTGTGGAGTATCTGGAAGATGATGTTGTGGTTCTGTGTGATATGGTGAGAGAAGCTCTTGAAGACGGAAGAGCAGATGAATGTATTGATCCGAGGCTGCAAGGGAAGTTTCCGGTAGAAGAAGCAGTTGCAGTGATAAAGCTAGGGCTTATTTGCACATCTCAGGTTCCATCAAGTAGACCACATATGGGAGAAGCTGTTAACATATTGAGGATGATCAGATGCCCTTCAGGGAGCTCAGATGAGTTGGGTTCAAGTTGAAAACAGAATAAAAACTAACATGTTTTTTCACCAAGTTCCGGCGAAGAGGAATCCGGTTTCGTTCATTTGGGCTTGTAAGAGAGATCCTTGTTTGTGTTTGCTTTTTGATAATCTCTTGTGTTATCTTTTGTGTCTGTTAGTTTCAGTTTCACTGTTTGTAGCATCTTATGTTTATTGTTCTTATAACCGTTTAGGGGTTTGTCGGATTTGTCTTCACCGGGTTCCATAATTTGGGACTCTTTGATGAAATTTTTAATTAATATGAATGACAGATGTAGTCTTCATTTCAGGTTTTGAACTTCTTTAGCAGTCATAAAAGGTAGAGTTTTCTTGTGAGACAAACAAAAAACTTAGGGTTAAGAAAAATAAGAAGCAAGAAAAAGGTAGCTAGGGTTAGTGACTTGTGTGTGTGATGGTGCTGTCTGAATAACTTAAGTGTAAGAACTTAAAGAATCAAGAAGTATATGAACTAAGTCTAGTCACTAGTATAAGAACTTAAGAAGCTTCATTTGTTGCAACCATGTGCGTAGGACTCTGCGAAAACTCATCACTTTAATGAGTCTGATTTTTATTGGATTATGGGAATCGAGGGAAGGTCTCAAGAATCGGTAATTAAAATACATTATTCAGTTGGCTTTTTGAGTGGTTATAAGAACATTTTAACATAAGAACCTAGTTTCAATGGCCAATAAAAGAGGAATTGAGCATGCCTTGTCCGAAACAGGCCACGTTTTTCTTTCTCGGAGTTTGGGAAAGAAGAAATTAGTACAATCGAAGTATCAAATTTATCATTTCAATAAAAGATTAGAAGACAAAGATGGACTAAATTCACGTTGTCCCAAGCAAAACCGACCCTCGGTAATTTGCAAAATTTATACTTTTTAATTCATTCATAAGTTTTAAGTTTCATTTTAATAAAAACTACTTCAATATGCTACCTATAACGTTTATAACATTAAACATTAAATTGAGGTGCCCATCTAACGTTTTGACTTTCTAAGCCAATATGCTAACGTTTTCTCATTTCAAATGGAATTCCAACTTTAGGATTGTAACATACTCAAGAGAAAAATATATGGGAATTTTTTTCTTCACTTCGAGTTAGAATGAAAAAAGTATCGAAGCTTAAATACAAACTACTAAACAAGGATACTAAACCAGAGTGTAAATCATTAAACCTACAATTCAACATATCCAAGTATGTCCCTTTTAATCACAATCCCTCAAGATGAAAGTATTCCATCTTGGACTTGAAATCTTGAATAACCCTATGATCTTGTGACCTCTATAATCTCTTCAAGGAGAGAAACATCGATGAATTTGAGAGGCTTGGAACTGAAAACACAATTAGCGTCTGTGTGGTCTCCGCAATGATCCACAGGTAAGAATGTGTTTAAACAACAAGAATCATCCACATGATCTTATTAATTTCAATTTTAGGATTGAAAAAGTTTGTAACAGAACCAAGAGAGACGATATGAGAATTGTTCACTTCAAATTAAAATGAACAAAGTATATCCAAGCTTAAATTCAAACTACTACTTAACCAGAATACTAAACGAGAATGTTAATTATTAAACCAACAATTCATTGTAACCAGATTTAGGAGACATGTAAAATGAAAAAAGGTTGGTTTTTGTTAAATGAAAAAATGTTGTTTAGGAGAGACATTTTACTCTTTGTTGGACAATAAAATTTTACATTTTACTTTAAAATCTGTCATTATCTTGTTCCAATTTTCTTGGATTCTCTTTTCCTTTCCTAATGGTACAAAAGGATACTCCTTAGTATTGTATGATTGTATCAACAAAAAATATATCAGAATATGGTATAACAGATTAACAGTTGAACAAAAAACAAAAATAATTATACATGGGTGTTGTCATCAAAAAAGGAAGAAAAAAAAAAACTAAAGTTTCATGGGTGAGCCAAAAATACAGCCCAGACGAATGAAGGCCTATACTGTCCATATTTATAGGCCCTAAAATCTAAGTCCATTGGCCAAAGATCCAAGTCATGAAATGTAGGGGTCCGATTCGTCCGACCGTTAACAAATCTCAGGTGGCGAGAACTGTAATGAGCCAAATGATACGATCCATAATTTTCCATCACGATCATGTCATGTCACTCGCCGTCGTCAATGGAGTTGGACCCCGGAATTTTCCGCGGCTAAGGTATGGAGGTTATGAACTCTGACGTTGCTTCTGCATGTAGAGAACTGATTAGGTGGACAACTACAAGGATCGATAGAGTCATCACTCTTGGCTTGCACACTATGACCATTAGGTTAGAGTCGCTCCAAATTTTGAAGATTCAAGTTCATCCGCACTTTTGCTTCTTGTTATGTGATGTGATGCATGGAATATGTATTTTCTAGAGATACTCTTCGTCTTACATATATTTAATTGTCTACTTGTCTTCATTAAAAAAAAAATATTCTACTACATATAAGTAACAAACTAACAATGTTTTTTGATCAAACCATTCACTATAAACCTTTCATTTACAATTGTAAATCACGAATCCAAATTTCTAAAAAATGTTAAACAGATTATATGTTCTGTAACAAAGGTATACGATCATCCATAAGGGTTTCATTATCAAAACCCCAAGAGAATAAATAAATAATTTACAGATCAATCCTTTGACTTCAACCACCATGAAACCTAATCACTGTTCATAATTGACCAGTATGCACCAACCATGAGTTATTCAACTGTGACATAGCCGTCTCCCTAAAACTTTTGACCTTAACCAAACAGAAATGGGTGCAAACCGTCCCCATACTCGATCCAACCCGGGTCGTTTTCAATAGGTAACAAACCGGTCCACAATCTGTTCCTCTTCCCTGCGCCACTATTCCCCACGCGCTTGTACCTTCTCCACGCGTGTCACCGTCGTTAACTCCATCGTAATCATCATCATCTCCTTCTCCATCCGCTACATCACCATCAGCGAGCTTTTCCACGAATATCACTCCCTCTGGTGTTCTCTCTTCTCCTCTATCCCATCTCCCTTCCATCGCCGGCCAATCCTCCGCCTCCGGATTCGTTGCCGTCGTAGTCAAACCACCATTCGCTTCCGCGTATAAATGCACCAATAACGGCGATTCTCTAAGATTCTTCACGATCTCAACCACCGAATCTCTCAACCACACATCAAGCTTGTCCCGCGACAAAACAGATCCGCCGCGTTTCCTTTCTCCGATATTCGTCCGATCAATCTTCACCGCCGTAGACGATACCAAATCATCCATCGTCATCGAAATCTTCCTAATCTCGCATAATTTCCGTCGATTAGTCATCGGAACCATACACGACGATCGAGCCGTCGTCATCGGACGCCGATCACAACGAACGGCACATGCACTTCCTCCTCCTCCGCAACAAATCCTCGCAGACGCCGCCATATCCCTCCACCGGACGAAAACAATGCAGAGAGAATCGGAGAAGATAAAGATCAACGATGTGAATTGATTAGAGATTGCTACACGCAATATGATTTTTATAAATTCGAAATTAAAATTTGACGATTTCTTGCTTCTTTATAGAACTAATCGTACCAATGGCAATGGTTGCTTTGCCTTATACGTTTTACTGACGCAGCCACACACAATCATGATTTACTTATATAACTGATTTTTTTTTTCTCCAACATGGATTTGTAAGTTGTTTAATCGGACGGTTGAGATTTATAGATCACCGAAATAGCGTTTAACTTATTCTTCACGTTATCTTAAAAAGTCTGAGATGGCCTAAGTAGGTGATTATTCCCTGTAAAGTGTTTATGATTGAGACCCAATTGAGATCTGATTTAGCCGTTCGATTTTGATCGAACGGTTGTCGTTACGAGAAGGCGAATATGGGCAAGGAGAACGCGGCGACGCGGTTTAGCTGTGTGCATGGCTTGAGCGGACACGCGCTGGTAAAGGATTTAAATTGTGGAGTTCATGTGTCGTCCACGTCATTTGTAATCTAGACCATTGAATACGCCACGTGAGACTCCACGCTATACTGTTTTTTAGAATGGATTGGGCCTTTTGTTTTGAAAAAGTTATGGGTTCCTTATGATATATGGGCCTTGTCTGTTTAACGAACCGTACCACATTTTTCCCAGTTATAAATGACTTTTTTTAAGATTAGGCTAAAGTTAGAAAAAAAATCGAGTTTTTTTTTTTTTTAAATATGCACTAATATTTTTGTATTAGATGGATGGTAACACAAAAACAATAGGCTACTTATCATATTGGCAAAAAAAAATCCAATAAATAGACAGTCCATGAATCCAATATTTAAGGCAAGTCAAACTCGACGGAAAACAACTATTCAATAGAAATAAATATTCACATGACACGTGGCTGCTTATTGCTTAGTGGCTCATAAGCGCCCACTAGGCCACTAATGTAGACCTTTTCTGTCCGAAATGGCGATATGCTTAGATGCGTTGATCTTTTAGCATTCAAGGAAGGATTGGATCATGGGACTATAAGCTTTGGATTCTTGTATATATCGCGTTTGCATTTTACGTTTCTCGTAGACTCGTACCATAAAACACAAAACGACAAAGCACATAACCAACAAACATTATAAACTGGTCACAGGTCAGAACCTAAGGTTGTGACACAAATCGAGCAACTGTGCAAAAGTCCTAAAGCCATGAAGCCTTAGAGATTGACAAGTGGATCAGTTAAGGCTGACGTGGCTTAATATCCTCATATACTAATCTAAATAAATCCACCCCTCTCGCTTCATTTCTAGTGTATAAAACCATGAGGATCGTTGTTTCCATCATTTTCATTGTGATCTTCGCGGCGAGTGTCGACGCTGGAGGAAAGAAAACCATGGACCCTCGAGGAAAAGAAACCATGGACCCGTGTCTCGAGTCGATGAAGACCGCTTCACTTCCTGATCTTCCGTACCCTTACGATGCGCTAGAGCCAGCGATCAGCGAAGAGATCATGCGGCTGCACCACCAGAAACACCATCAGACTTATGTCACTCAGTACAACAAAGCCCTCGGCAACCTTCGCTCAGCCATGGCCGCCGGTGATCACTCATCCGTCGTCAAGCTCCAAAGCCTCATCAAGTTTAACGGCGGAGGTCAAAACCCAACCTTAAATCTTCCGATCAGTAGTCTTGAGGGATTTAATTGCTTTTTGTTTTTTTTTGTTGCTTGCCCTGTAGGTCACGTTAACCATGCAATCTTCTGGAAAAACCTAGCCCCTGTTCATGTACGAATATGTTACTTCTTCTCATTCCGTGTTCTATTTATGATGCTTTTTCTTTTCTTTAATTCGAATGGGTCAAATTGAAATGGTAGGAAGGAGGTGGCAAACCACCGCACGATCCTTTGTCTTCAGCAATTGATGCTCATTTCGGATCCTTAGAAGGATTGATCCAAAAGATGAACGCGGAAGGAGCCGCTGTGCAGGGATCTGGATGGGTGGTAATTAAGCTTCTTGTTCGAATCTCATTAATAATAAGTTGGTTATGAGATAAAAGTTCATAAATCTTTTTAGTCTTGTGGTGTAATATGTAAGAAAAATGAACTTTGACACATTTGTTTCTCTAAACTCGGTTATGACGATATACGTACTATAAAATTGTTATTTATATAATAATAATAATTAATAATGTTTTGACTAATTGTATTTTAAAATTCATTTGTTGGTGGGTAATTTGTATTTCATAATGTCTGTACTAGTGGTTTGGATTAGACAAAGAGCTAAAGAGACTTGTTGTTGAGACCACAGCCAATCAGGTACGTAGATCAAAGTATATTGATTAAGCTAATTTGTAACATGAACCAAGTGTTGTTAGCTCAACTGGTAAAGATTTTTGGCGAAACTTAGATGTTGCCGGTTCGAGTGATGTTTGGGACGAAACTAATATTACATGTTGTGGTTATGTTGTGGTTTCGGCACTGAGAGCATTACGAGTTTCGGTCCATAACTTTTTAATATTAAAAAAAAAAACATGAGCTAGCTAGAGAAAAATATTGATTAATTAATCTCTCAAGGTTTTGATAAATAGAGAAAATACAGGATCCATTGGTGACTAAAGGATCACACTTGGTTCCTCTAATCGGGATTGACGTGTGGGAGCATGCCTACTATCCACAGGTACTGACATCTCGTATATAATACTAGCTCCTTGATATATATAAGAGTAATAGAACATATTGGTTTTAGTAATTAGCGAATCAGGTAATTGAATATTAACTTTGATCAATTGGTGTGGGTGATACAGTACAAGAATGCAAGAGCGGAGTACTTGAAGAACATATGGAGTGTAATCAACTGGAAATATGCCGCGGACATATTCGACAAGCACACTCGTGATCTTGATATAGACTGAGTTTTTATGTGTATAAATGTGCCAGAGTCGGTAGTTCTTCTTTTGGTTTGTTTTCTTGTCTTGTTTAATAGAAGAAGGTTTGAGTAATAAAATTCGCAAATGGCGAAGATGCAACTAATAATTTTATAAAATCCAAACCGATTATATTACACATTTAAGACGAGGATTATATCTAACTGGAAAATTTTCAAATCATTTCATCAACATAATTTTAAACATTTTATGTTTAAGTAATATAATTAAATTTTTAATTTAAAAAGTTAATTTATCAAAAATAAAAATATAAGCAAAACATAAATAAAATATAAAATATGGTTCAATTTTTTTTCAAATATATATTTTATTACTTACTAATAATTAATTACTCATTATGAAAATTTAAAAATGTTAATAAAATCAATTTAAATAGTTATAATACTATGGATACAAAATTCAATTGATGTTGATCAAAACAATATAATCTGGTTTTAAAACGATATTTTCCATAAACATTCGATAAGAACCCATCAAAATACTGATAAGAAGTTGCTAGTGGTTCATCCTCAGGATTTTAATGGTTATTTTAGGCTTCTATTCAATTGGTAAATTGATCCATGGCATCAACTTTTATACGTTTACAAAATATTGAACATTTTGGTGGTTCGATATAACTTTGTTGAAATCTAGATTGAAATTTATTTGAAAGTAAAAATTTAAGTAAATAAAATCTAGATTGAAATTAACATATAACAAGAAGAAATGTGACGAGAAGACCAATCAACATAAATGTTAAGAATTACAAACTTGTGATAGTCTCCATACTGATCAATGTACTCAATTCACTTCTTTGTATTAAGAATCATGTTTGGCAAACTTTTTGCATTACTGCTCGACCCAATTAACTCGGCAGCATGTAAGTCAACATATAGAATGTTTGTATTGGCAGGGAAATCAGCCTGCAGACTTCATAAGTAACAAATAAAAAATTAGCATTGCAGATTCACACTAATAAATTTGCACTAATAACTAACACAAAAGACGGACAACATTTTTAATACACAAAATGGAAAATGGTGTTGTATATCAAACCTCCTCAGCGGCCCGCTTACAAAAAGAACATTCGTGAAAGACAAAGCAGCCCTGGGCTTTACAATACATCAATTACGGGCCCAAATATTTCATAGACATACCACTCAAATAAAACCCTAAACGGGAATCGTTTGCATATATTAGAGATTATTTTGCGTTTTTTAGGGTTACTGAACTCTTCCCCTGTCGCCGCAAACTTAGAGAACTGAATCAATCGGCTTGAAGCTCTCTGCAGCAGCAACATGGCAAGTCCTTCCCCCGTTCATTGATAGATTCATCTTTAGGAGAGAGCATTAAAAAAAAGATTTGTGTATTGAAATGGAGTTTATTTTTGCAGACTTTCAAGCGCAGGAATGGTGGCAGGAACAAGCATAACCGTGGTCATGTGAACCCCATAAGGTGTTCCAACTGTGGAAAGTGCTGCCCCAAGGTTTTGATTCTCCCTTAATTAGATTTGTCATAGGTAGAGTCTGATTGGAAATGAATATGATCTGATTTTGGTTTCTATTGAATGAGTAGGACAAGGCCATCAAGAGATTCATTGTCAGGAACATTGTTGAACAAGCTGCTATTAGAGATGTTCAAGAAGCTAGTGTCTACGATGGTATGTGTTGAATAAAGAGATTTCGTTTTTCCACTCATTACTCATTTTGATTTTGAATTGTGTTTTTAGATTTTTCGATTATTTATTTGGATTTGTAGGATACACTCTCCCAAAGCTTTACGCTAAGATGCAGTATTGTGTCTCATGTGCAATTCACTCTCACGTTGTGAGAGTTCGATCCCGCACTAACCGTAGGGTTCGTACCCCACCACCTCGTTTTGCTAGACGCAAGGTAAGCTCTTAATACAATCACTTTAAATTACTTCATTCGTTTTTTTCTCCTAATTGATTATGTCCTTCGGCATTCAGTTTTGCTTCATTAGCTTAGGTACAAAGTGTCTGTTTTGTTTTTTGATAATGGTTTGCAACTTCAATTGGGGTTGAAGTAGAACTCTGCAGTTTATGTATTTTAAGGCTGAATGATGAATGCCTTTAGAAGTAGGCTAGGTCTGCTGCGAATCTTCACATTGTTGTAACCTTTTATTTTGATCTTGTTGCAAGTTTCTGATTGAATGGTTTCGAAAATGATAAATTTGTTGCAGGAGGATGCTCCCAAGCCTGGACAACCTGGTCAGGCTCCTCGTCCTGCCGGTGGTGCTCCTGCTGCTCCTCGTGCTTGAAGACTTAAGAAACGGGCTTTCCGGAACTCATATATTTTAGTTTCAGTCTAAGTGTTGTCTGAAATTTTTTGGAAGATGTTTTTTACATTATGTTAAGATGATTTTGCCGTATGGAGCTTTTAATGCTTTCAGACTATTTATCAGTTGATTTTGACTTTTACAATTTCCCATCTATTTGAGTTTTGCACTCAATACCCTTTTTTGAAAGAAAAAAAAATCTTGGCAACTCAATGTCCACTAATTCACTATTATATTGGCAACACTAAATACGATATGCTATTTCATGAAAATATATTTGCTTCGAGGTTGGTGTTTAGTTGTTTGTTAGTGTAAGATCTTAGCTACTAAACTTCTTATATATTATCATGACTTTAGGAACAAAAAATCAACTTTGCAATTCATCTTTGGCAATCCTTACAAAATGTGACATGGGACAATCTGTTTTGAGAGCATTGGTGATAATATGAGATCTGCTAACAGCGTACCCCTCCTGCAAAAAAAGCAGAGTTTTTTGCATTGTACCTTCACATCAATTTCTTCAGATCAAAGCTGTTAGAATTCAATTACTACTTTACCTTAACTAGTGCACTCATCATATTCTTCAACGAGGGTGAGTTCATCTTTGCACGGCTCGCCATCTGATCACAAGCATAGACAAACCTTGTAATGTAATGTGGACAGAAAGGGCCATTTTTTCAATGTAATTGAATTATGGTTTTAAAGTACCTCATCCATTTTGGTGTATCCAGGAGGCAATCTTGGATCGCTCTCTTCAATCATTATGCTGAGAAGCTTCTCAAGATCCATGCCAGTGCCTTCACTAACCCATCCCCATTCCCTCGCCAATTCCAGCATTTCCGTAACATATGATGCGTCATGAAGCGGTCCAAGCCACATTGGTCCTGAAACCACCAGTGAAGAAGAAGCCTTTGTGTCACTACAAGGACATCCCATCAGACCAAGTTCATCCCATCTCACTGTATCAGAATGACCACATAGACGACAGTGAGTGACAAACCCATAGTTCCTGCAATTAAAGTCACAATACAACACCAATTAGAAACACAACATAACCCATAACTCAAGTCCTTTAAGTCAGATTCAAAATATAGAAACAACCTGTCCTCGTGTAACTTCCCACGATGAACCCGAAGCAAGACTCTAAACACAGGTCCATGATAAGAATAGTACGAGAAAAGTGGAGTAACATGATAACCAAGCAAAGCAGCCTCTCTCACTGCTCCACCTATAAGCATCCGCAGCCCAATCTCATTCCCAAACGGCATTGGCCTAATAAACGCTCCATAAGCTGCTAAAGAACTACACCAAAACCAAATCAAGAAATGTTAAAACTTTCAACTTCCTTAAGTCCCTAAAAATCATATATTTTATTGCTTTAAACTCACTTATAAGGTCTATGACCACCAGAAAGTACCCATCTGTTGACGTCAAGTAAAGCAAACCACCCAATTTCAATGCATTAAATGCATCTCTCAAAAAAGCTGAGT
Organism: Cardamine occulta; assembly: GCA_028015245.1. Lineage (NCBI taxonomy): Eukaryota > Viridiplantae > Streptophyta > Magnoliopsida > Brassicales > Brassicaceae > Cardamine > Cardamine occulta. Next base: position 15,807,306 of record CM051379.1, on the reverse strand, counting down.
CGCTCCCAAACGAATCAATGTCAATCATATCGAAGAAATCCCCAATCATATATCGTTCTATCATTGCTTTGTTAGCTAACATATGTGTAACGACCCATCTCCTCTCATCTCCTGTGCCTCTCTTTATTTGACTTAGATTGTCTGTGATTATCCTCCGATTAGCATCGTTCGCGTCGTTCGCAATCACGAAATCGGCGTTAGCTTCGGTAAGATAACGAAGTGATCTTATTCCACATCCGCACATTGCGTCGAGTATTCTTAAGCTTCCTTTGGATCTCTTGTAGAGTGTAGCTGAGAGTATACCGAGGTCACGTCCTCTAGCACTTTCATGGCGGAAAAAAGTCTCTCCCGTTTCGAATTGGAGATCTCTCTCAATTTGAGCTTCGGATTTAACGAAAATGGTGTGACATCTCCTTTTAGATCTCTGGAATTTACCTGAATTTGGGGATTTAGGTCTAGGGTTTTGCGATTTGTGCACAGTGAAAGAAGAAGAAGAAGAAGAAGATAGGGTTTTAGGAGTGAGAGTTAACATAGCGGGAAAAATCTGAGAATTTGGGTTTTTTTTTCTTCTTCTTCTAAATAAATTTGTCTATCTGATATTAAACACGTGTACGGAACAGATGAAACCTCGTATGTACTAATAAGCCACGTCATCAAGCTGATGATTAGTGGGTCCCACTTTTAGAGGGGTATGATCGTCTATACCCGATACCACCTAAGCATACGGTACGCTTTTTTCCCTTTCATGGGATATGACTTTCTGTTTCTGGGTTATTGAATTTTCTGGAGAAATTAGTGTTTTGCTGAATCAAATAGATTGATCATGACGATGATAGAGACTAGGAGTCTCCAACAACGATGAGGAAGAAGAGAGTAAAGTAAGAAAGCAATAGAAGATTTTAAAAAGTCTTTTTTTTTTTTTGGTCTGAAAATTATTTGAGGAGCAGGTGAAGTTACAGTTTTCTTGACACAAAAATGGCAGATTTTTTATTTGGTCTCCACTATTATGAACCTTCCATAATTTTTATTATTTATTTCCCGTCAAATTTTTTTTTCTTGCATTAGTACTACTTGGTGATAATTCTCCCCTCTTTAAAAAATAATAATGTTTCGGTTTCTCTTGTCTTGATCAATGAATACAAATCGGTTATCAAAAAAACATTTGCTTCCGTTTCATTTTACTTTTTGTTCATCTGTTTTTATCTGAGTTTTGTTTCTGAAAAAGTTTTGGTGTAACGTGTATTGTCTGTGTATTAGATCTAAAAACCAAAAGCTGGAAATTTTGTCTTAGGTTGGAGTAATTTTGCTTTAATCTTTAGCAATTCAATGAATAGAAGCATAATATGTATTGAGATCTTCCTTCTCGATGAGCGTGAGAAAACAATGATTTGTATTTTTTTTTGGATTTGGTGTCAATTGAATCGGCTTGTTGATTGAGAAATTTTGTTTTGCTGTTTCGCGTGAATCTCGTTTTTTTGTTTGTTTGGAGCCAGCTTCGTGGTCTTTAGCATGTGAAATGTCATGTCGATCCGTTACAATCTTAAAACGCTGTTTAAGTTTTGATTTTTTCTTTTGTTCTCAATTTTTTTGTTGTTGCAGGAATTAAAGCCACTTGAATATTCACAGATTACCCCAAATAATCTCTGGACATATGGAATAAAACCGCAGGCACTGTCTCAATACTTAAACCTTACTTTTATGTAAAATTTCTGAGGTGGTCGAGAGTTTTTTTATGATTTTGGAAGATAGGGCTGAGAATTCTGGGCTAATCTTGCTGTAGCAATAATCATCAGGCAAGATAAATATCAGGTTTTTAGCGATTTCTTGTTTTATTGTTCTCAATAGATACTCAATTTGGCTCTAAGAAGCTAAATCTTAGGATAGCTATTGACTATTGACATGCTCTGTTTCAATTTTTCTACTCTTGCTTTGGATGTATATTTCAATCACTCTCTGGATCAGCCTCAGTTGTTTTAAATCATTCAGATGTGGAAATTGGAGAAATCAAATCTAGCTTCTTTTTGGATCTAATCACTATATTGATCTTCCTTGTTTTCTCCAATCCGTAACGTTCCGATTTGAGAGCTCCAGTAGTTAGACAACCAGCTTCGACCTTGACTTCATTTGTTTTACTTGAACTTTTTTGCTTTAGTATCCTTTTCTTTATCTAATGTGATCACAATAAGGTCAATTCAAATGTTTTGTAATTTCTGTTTGTTCTGTGGTTTGTAGGTGTCACACTCATACAAGTGGCTCATTTTTCTTTGAGGATTCCTGTGCTATTAACCTGAAGTTAGTTTGAAGTTATGCTCACATGGGTGACATTCAAGAAAGATTGTCAGTTTCATCATCTTCGTCTTCTTCATCATCCTCATTGTCACTATCAACAGCACAACCTAAAGGAGATTCATTGCCAATAGATGGGGAGTCTTGGATAATTGCAGAGGAGAGAGCTCAGGAGATACTATGCACTATCCAACCCGTTGTTATTTCAGACAGAAGTAGGAATGAGATAATTGATTATGTACGATCTCTAATTAAGATTCATGATGGAATTGAGGTTAGAAACTCAGGTTCTCTTGCTGACAGGTTAAAGTTTTATGTTTGTTAACTTTAATGAGAAATTGTTTTCTACAGGTCTATTCCTTTGGTTCAGTGCCATTAAAAACTTATCTCCCAGACGGAGATATCGATCTGACAGTCCTAACTAAGCAAAATATGGGTGACGATTTTTATGGACAATTGTGCAGTATGCTTCAAAGTGAAGAAAGGGGATCTGAATTCCTTGCAACAGATGTTCAATTTATCCCTGCACAGGTTTGTTTACTTTTTCCTTTTCGTTTCGGTTTATTTTCCAGATTGCAACAGATTTTCAATTTATCCCTGCACAGGTTTGTTTAACAAAGTTTGCTGATTTATAATAGGTCAAGGTGATCAAATGCAATATCAGAAACATTGCTGTAGATATCTCCTTTAATCAAACAGCGGGTCTTTGTGCTTTATGTTTTTTGGAACAGGTACCATCAACTATTCACAATTAGGCTGTACAAATTTACTAAACATATCATTTACTCGGCTTTGATTCTTAATTATTGGTTAATCTCTGGTTTTATGTATTCTCAGGTTGACCAACTCTTTGGGAGAGATCATCTTTTTAAGCGTAGCATCATCTTAATTAAAGCTTGGTGCTATTATGAGAGTCGAATTCTTGGTGCTAACACTGGACTGATCTCAACATATGCATTGGCAGTACTAGTCTTGTACATCATCAATCTATTTCATTCATCATTATCCGGTCCTTTAGCGGTAATCATTCTTTTGCTGAAGCTTTGGCATTATCTACAATAACTGATATATGCAAAAGGTTATAGATTACAGTCACTAACTTTCAACAGGTTCTGTATAAGTTCTTGGAATATTATGGTTCATTTGATTGGAGCAACTATTGTGTCAGTGTCAATGGTCCTGTGCCAATATCTTCCCTTCCTGAGCTTACGGGTAAGGATGATGCCAAAAATTACAGACACTTTTCTTAATAGCATTTTCTCGCCTTTATTTGACATGTTGCTTTGATGCTCTCTGTCTCCCTCTCTATGTTTCCAGCAGCTTCTCCAGAAAATGGACATGAGTTATTGCTTGACGAGAAGTGTATAAGAGACTGTGTAGAGTTATATACTGCCCCAACTAAAGCTATTGAAGCAAATGGTCTTGCGTTTCCTATCAAACATCTGAACATAGTTGATCCTCTAAAACACAGCAACAACCTCGGAAAAAGTGTTACAAAAGGTACTCTTGTGATAAATTTCTATAACCAATGTACCAGTTGACAAAATATTCATATTTTTCTTACATTTGTTAGGAAATTTCAAACGAGTAATACATGCTTTTACATTGGGAGCTCGAAAGCTCAGAGATGTTCTTTCACTACCTGGTGAAATCATGGGATGGAGATTGGAGAAGTTCTTTAGTAATTCTTTGGAGAGGAATGGTAAGGGACAAAGGCAAGATGTGGATGATCCCGTTACTGCGTTTGGCAGTGGAAGATCAGAATTATCTGAACTCAGTGGAGATTTCGAAGGTTACTTTGGAAGACTTGTGTATGGGCAAACATATCATGGGTATAGCTTACCTGGAGCTATTCAACGTAACTATATCCCGGTGGCTTCTCAAGTTAAGGACCCAAGTGCTTGGGATGTTGTCCGGCGTCTTGTGGCTTACCGGAAGAACGATTCTTACAATCTAAGAGGTCTGAATGTATCAACCTCAATGCAGCCTTTTCCTCTGCAATCTTTAACTAATGGATCTCAAAGCATGGGAAAGAGGAGAGGAACTGGCACTTATATTCCTGACATGGTATGTGATTTCCCACACTGACTTTTTGTATTGAAATTAACTTCTTGCTGGAAGCTTCTAAATTGCCTGCTCACTGGTTGTTGCAGAGTCAACAGTTATACACTGACAGGTTCAGAAACTCATCTACCCGTCATTTAGAAGCTTCAAATGAGGCAATAGATGATGGTGGAGCCAGTACTTGCTGCAATCTTTCTCGTGAAGTGTCTACTTCTTGTCCCAGTTTCAAAGAAGAAGAATGTGTGAGATCAGAGACTTGCAGTAACCCAGATCAGTCTGTGTTGAAATCTCCAATATCTGGGAATTTGGAGAGTGATGACAATCGCCAATCTCCACCACCAGAAAACTTAGTAGATCCAATATCTTCAAGCACATTGGGACTGGAAAATGGCAAAAAAGACTAATAGTGATTGTGACAGAATCTTTGGTTGATCTCTCAACTACATGGACAAACTCTATTTAGGATTCAAAAGATTCATCAGGAACTTCATTTTTCTTTTTTGTTGACCAATGTTTCATTTAGAGATATCTTCTTCATTGCTCGTAGGACAGAATATACAATCGTTGTGTAGATTAGCAGTTGATTTGCCAATAATCTTTTCTTGGATTGAACTATCTTCACATTCTTGATCCAAATTCATATCTTAGTTTTTTTTTTTTTTTTTTTTTTTACTTATGGCAATTTGTGCAGAGAATGACAAACATTTATTCACTCAGTACGTAAAACGTAAACACACCTGTTTAAGGTTTTGTACAACCAGACACTATGAATGTTGTGTGAGTAACAATAATTATTCAATTGTTACATGATACACAACAAGTATACAGAAACAGAAGGCAATCACTGAGATTTGTATGCCGCAAAACAAGGAACTATACATCAGAGTGTGATATTGTCTGGGGAGTGAGAACGTACATATGACAGTCGTGTGCGTCTACTTGAGCTTCCAACGAAACAGAAGCATTATCTGTTACATCTTTGTGTTGCCACAAATCTCTTACTGAGACACTAATGGTAGATTCAAGACCGATTGCATCCCATGATGCTGTAATGGTTGCAGGCTCAGGGCAACGGTTCCAGAGAGCAACTACCATACGGTCACCAGTTAAAGGTCCTGACCACACCTACAATGAAACAGTCATCACAAATTTGAGTCTATAAGTCTGATAATTCTGTGGCTCCCAATTCATACCTGTTGACAGTCATCTTCTCCATTGACTTGAATTTTCCTTCCTTGAACACCAAGTGGGTCTGCATCCAGAATGTTCTCAGATTCTCGGTCTTCGACAATGGATATGTTGAGAATCAAGTACGCAGTAAAGCTAATAAGTAAAATAAAATTGAAATGCACCTTGGTTTACAGCGATGACCTCCTTATTGCTCAAAATCTCAAAAGTTTCAGCAGTCATGTTTCTTACATCACAACCTATCAAAAGGGGTGCCTGAAAGAGAACCATAGATGAGATATTATCTAGGATATACAAGAAAATCAAGAAACAACGAAATCGGTTACATACCTTCATCAAAGCCCAAATGCTAAAATGACCTCGATACTCCTCGTAAGTCATCCCTCCATTCCCAACTTCCAACATATCCGGATCTAATGCAATGGAAACATTTGTGATCAATACTTCAAGTGTACTAGTTCTAACTCCATAGGAAAACATATGTTGAGATCTTAAAAGATACATATATATATATACCATTCCAACCACCAGGTCCAGCATAGGCAGCCCACTTATTGTTCAGATCAGCAATTGCAGTCATACTTTCATAAACATTAAGCAAAGAGAGTGAAGCAATCAGATCATGATTTAAACAAACCAATACCTCTCTAAGTAACTCAATGTTCATACTACTCAAATCACAAGATCTTCCTTAAAAGCAAACGAAACACGAGATTATCAAATGCCAAGAGATTTACACCTTGCCCATGTATCATTGATGTCATCAGTTGTGCGCCAACTGTTTCCAACTCCTTTTGCCCACAAGGCAGGATCATCAACACCCCTGCACACACGAAAAATTGGTGAAAAGATGGTAAATATATGGTAACAAGTTTACTCGTTTTGTGTGAAGACATTTTGAGTATGTACCATTCACAAAGTGAATAGAAGATTGAGCGACCAGTCGCGTTTAGAGCATCACGCATTGGAGGGTATCTGGAAACCATAAACCATATCAAGTCATTAAAAAAATTATACGAAAAAAGAGTTTGTGATAAATGGTATCATATCAAACCTTTTGATTGGTTTTATTCCCAGGTTGAAACAGTTGTCATATTTCAGATAATCCACACCCTGGATATCAAGTTTATTGATGAGAAACCAAGACAAAGATACAGCCAAGTACCAAAAACATTGTAATCTTTGTCAGTAATTTACGGATACAAATGACTCCAACATACTCCTAAATAATAAGATACACTTCAAAAGCTCATTAAGTACTCAAAGTTAGAACAAGACTGGCTGAAACTAACCCAAGAAGCAAAAATGTCTGCATCATCCACTTCATGGAAAAGAGATCCTGGACGAACTTGACAGGTGAAAAGACTGAAAGAGGAAATTGAAAAAATATTCAAAATACAAACAGGAGACTATATCCTATCATTTTGTCGAGCTTATATTATAATGCAACAAAAGAGGTACATGAATCTTAACCTACCCAGCATCAGAATATATACCGAGTTTGAGACCCAATGAATGAATATAATCAGCTAAAACCTTAATTCCTGATGGGAAGGTTTCAGGATGAGGAACCAATTGACCCTGGATTTCAATATTTTATAAAAGACAGTAAGCATCCATCTCAGGACATGAGCTCACTACAATGGTACTTGCGATAATAAGCAGAAACTAGCCACAAAAACAAGAGCAGCCAAGTCTGCAGAAGTAATACGAGCAATCTTACCTTTGAGTCCCGTAACAGGTTAGACCAACAATCATCTGCAACAAACCAAAACTTGTGAAACCTTAATGCAGTAAGGAAATAGAGATAATATGAAAAAGGAAGGTCCAAGAGAAATAAAATACCGATATTAACATGTATGTATCCTAAATCAGCCAAGCCAGATGAGACCAAAGCATCAGCTGTTAATCAAAGTAAGTAAACATATCAGCAACTTCAAAGAGCAGAGAAATGAAAAAACATGTGAAGTAGCTTTTTATTAGAAAGCTAAAGCTTTTACCAGTTTCCTTAATGACTGTTTCATCAATTTTGCAAGCAAAGAAATTCCAGCTATTCCATCTGTCCAATTAACAAAGTCACAATTTCAAATTTTCAAACTTTACACCACAAAATGAGACTAAACCCATCAAAATTAATCCTGTTTAAATTGAAACTCAAACTCCGAGTATCAAAATCCGAAAAGCTAATAACTTGCACATACCCCATTTGTGGAGTTCGAGCGAGGCCATTGCTGAGCTGCAAGCGACCGTATAAAGAAGTATCATAGATCGAATTGAATGATTTGCTAAAAACCAATCCACCAGTATTGCTGTGCAACAATGGCGCTTTGACTCTTGCTGCGATCGACTGAGAGACTAAAACAGATAAAGAGAAGAGCCCAACGAGAAACAAAACCGAATCTTTCATCTTCTTAGTAATCGCCATTGACGTCTTCTCACTTCTCCAGGGATTGCTTCCTCTACGTGTCCTCGGTGAACAGTTTCAAGCCGAACTATCAAAGATACGAAAATAGTCTTAAAAATTAATAGATAAAAGATAAATGGAGTCGTATCGATATCGCCAACTCAAAGAGTTCGATAAAATAATTCTTGTTCCAGAATATGCTGAATCATCATCATATAACGTTTTCATTAAATTTACAATTTTAGCTCAATATAATCAAATTAGATCATCGTTTACCAAAAATAAAATGTATGTAAAATTTTATATACGAAATGATCTCAAAGCTTAGGTATTTAATTCGATTAAATTTTGTATAAAGTAACGAATCTTTTTTGAAAATATTTGTTTACATATAAAAACGATTAAGATTTGGTCATTCAGTTTTTTCAGTTAATTGGAGTATTTGTTATGGACCTTATGGTTTGCCGTCTCTCGGTTAACACATGATTTGTGTGTGGTACGAGTTTATAAAAAAAAACATTGCTAAAGTTTAAACAAATAAGAGTGTTCCTGGTAATACAAAGAAAAATCTCATACTATATTTGAAGTTAAGAAAATAATATTGAAGGCCTCGTAAATCATCAGATCATTAAACTCCCACGTAACCACATTATAACCACAGCCATACTCTTCGTTTGTGGTGGCCCGTTCTATTTCAACCCCACCACACAACCACATGTATGTTTACTATGTCTTGTATAAATTTATACCACAATTTGCAATCTCCTAACACATAGAATCAGAGTGAAAACCAAAAGATGGGTCTAAGAGCATTGCCTCTTCACCACAACAGTGGGTTCATCTCCACGACCAAATCCCCGGTATCAAGAATCTCGCCGAGAATAAGCCGGAATCCTAGATGGGTCGTTGTGTCGGCGAAGCAAGAGAAAGATGAGGAGAATAAGAAGGAAGATGAGACATCGCTGTTTACTAGATTAACGGATGCGTTAGATTTCGCACAGGTTCGGTCGGAGGAAGATGCTGAGCTTCTCTACGAGGCTCGAGAAGCCACCAAATCCGGTGGCAAAATGACCAAAGAACAGGTAGGTCTTCTTGATTAACCACACCACTTTTAAAATTTGTTTAAATATAAATCCAAAGTAATACTAGATAGTTACCTTACCGATCCTATACTTCTTTTTCGTTAAAAAAAATTAATATGTAAGTAAAGATTGTTTGTTGATTAAACTATGATTTGGAAGTTAGGCTTGATATATTCGTAATGGTACAGTATGGGGCATTGAGGAGAAAAATCGGAGGGACATACAAGGATTTTTTTAAATCCTACGTTGAAGGTAAACTCTAGAGAAATATTTAACTTGGAAGAAAAAATAATAATGAATTTGTTTGTGAAAAAACTGTTTGAATGAATTGTCATTGTTTATCTATAAATGTGATAGTGGATGGACAATATGTGGAGGAAGGATGGGTGGACAAAACATGTAAGATATGCAAAAAGGACACAAGGGGTGAGGCAAGACAAGTTGACAAGTTAGGAAGATATGCTCATGTCTCTTGTCTTCAAAATCCCCCCAATTCTTCTGGCAATTTCTTCACCAGACTATTCTCTAAATGATCAATTTCCCAAATCATATCACATGATGTGTTATTTGTTTGGTTGTAACTAAATTATGCAATTTTGTGTATTTTTATAGAAATCAAATTTCATTGACATACCAAAACAAATATCATTTATTGGGATCGTGAGAAACAAATAGACAGAGGAGAATGTAACTCGGCAACACAGCAAACATGATAAGCCATGGGAAGTGTATACAAGGAAGAAGAAGAATGTTGAGCTGGACCCATAAGTTACTGACCTGGACTTGGAAGAAGTTTCAAAGGATGATGTGGAACAAAGAGAAGCTCAGAGTGAGGAGTCTTCGTAGAATAGTATATCATTTGTTGTAATTCAGTTAGAAAAGTTATCGATTGTTTTAGAATTGATCTTAGAAATTGTTGAGAGCTTGTTCTCTTCAATTGGCAGATTGTGGAACTTTCTCCATGAATCTGTAGGATCAAACTCTTCGAGAGTCTCGTTGAGTGTTGATTTTGTAATTCTTTTGTTTGAGTGAAATAAAAATGTGCGATTCTCTTAACACAACACTAGTCTTCTCTGATTCTTCTGCTTTGAAAGATTAAAAGTTTACATTTTAATAGAAACCTTCCTTAATTTTACCATTTTGCCCCACATAAAATGTTAAAGCCCATTACTTTCATTTTATTTTTTCAAGACCCTAAAATATTACATAATAGTCCATTGGATCATTTTGTTATAGCCCATAAGCTGAATTTTTGTCTTTGTATTTGGAAATTCTATTCCCATGGATAAGTTTCAAAGAAGATATATCTATCTGAAGTCAGTGGGTAATCCAAAGAAGATATTGTATATCTTATCTGAAGGCTCACAAGGTAGCTAGGAAGCAAAGATGAACCATCTTAGGCCACCTAGAACTTTAAAGGAAGATATGGTTTACAGCACCAAGACAAAGGTTGGACATGTTAACGTTTACCAAATTATCACATTTGGATGTTTAGTTACTTTGGATAACAGATGAAGTAATTGAGTTACTTGATAGACAAATTACACTTATCTTTGGCTTTTTAGTTTCTCATGATCGCTACAATATTCTTTTTGAAAATCTATTCTTTTTGATGAAGAAGCAAAGCTTGGTGTTGGTATCGATTACATCACGGTACAAATGGCCATATTGTTTTGATTTCTGTTCTGATATATATAGCCTTATCTGAAGAAGATTAAAAGCCCTTGGATATGCTCAACAACACAGTTTGATAAACACACCTTGTTCCAGTAGAGCATGTGTTTCTTTGTTGTCTCAACAGAGAGAAAATAGAAGCCATTGAGGAAATAGCAAGCGACTGAGGGCTAGATTTGTCTTAGATACTATAAAGACATTTTAGGGATCTAGGTTTAGATATGGTCTATAGGTATATTGAATCATATGACGTGTTGTGGAACGTTTCTACTCTCATTTTGGTAAAGATAAGACACTTCTTTGTTAATCATTGTTATCAATATCTCTGATGGCAATAGTCTTCTGGTTTGGTTTGATACTGACATACGTCGCCACCTTTTTAGCTGCCACTAAAGGGTTTGGCCTTTATTGTTATCACAATCATTAAAAGAGAATCTAGCTTGGTGATGATACATATATACTTCTCCAGAAACCAGAATTACATATGTATACCGAAACAACATACTTCTCCTGAATTAAGAGGTTTGGTTTTTTAATATTTCCTATGTTTTTATTTTCATTGTTATATTTTCTTCTTCTGGTAAATCTATTTTCCCAGCTATTTTACTTTTTGTGATAATATTTCAGACAACGAAAACCAAATAAAAAGAAGAAACCATACAGATAAAACGAGAAAAAGTTTGGCATCAAGAAAACAAAAACACAGATGAAAAAAGAAAAAAAAACACGAAAATAAAATCATTTTATCCAGCTCATCTCCAAAGTCAACCTCATTTCATAATTCCCGCTTCATCTCTATTAAATAAACCTTCCTTGAACCACTCCGTTACGTAAGCAAGAAGGAACTGAAAGCAGCTCAAGCGGTGGAACCCCAAGACTTTGATTAACAAAAGGATGGCTCAGGAGCTCCTCCGCGGTGGCTCTACCCGCTGGATTACGAACTATGCATTTCCTTAAAAAGTCCCAAGCCATCGTTGATAGCTCGTCCGCCAAATAATAGTTTCTTCCACTTACAATAGCCCCTAACATCTTCATCACCATAATACCAAACGACCAGATATCAAACGCTGACGAGATTACTCCACGTGGCCCGACTGCTTCTGGAGCCAAATACTCCGGATTCCCCTCAAACAATGAACCATCCAGAGGATTAGGCCCATTAGGCTCCTTAGCCGAACCGAAATCAGCAAGCTTCAACTCACAAAGCTCCCCATGAGTGTAGCTCGGGAAGATAAGCACGTTCTCCGGCTCGAGATCACAATGGACGTAACCATCTTGGTGAAGATCCTTAAGCCCTTCAAGAATCGCACGAGCGCAATAACCAGCCACGTTATTTGGCAAGCTCCCACCGGCTTTAAATATCATGTCACCAAGTGAACCATGTGGTGCGATTTCCATGTAAATGGAGGAGATCTTGACATTCACCGGCATAGTTTCGTCGTAAACAAGAGGGCTGGTGGGTCTCACGACGTTGATATTGATGGAGTTAAAATGATGCAAGATTCTTAGTTCTTTCTCGAGTACCTCTGAGTATTTGCGAAAATATGTTTTCCTAGCCATGAGTAGACCATCAGAGGTTCTGACAAGAGATATGTAGCCATGGTCACCTTGGCCGAGACAACCAAGTTTTGGTAGTGTAGTCTCGGCTAAAATCCATGAATCGGACGACGTCGACATGGAAGTTACAGATTTGGGGGTGTTTGTTTTGTTTTTGGGTTTGTGAAGACTACTTCTTTGGTTGTTTATATATACATGTATTATACAATTTTTGGTAAGTAATTAAGTCAAGTTTGACTTGGAAAAGGGTAAATACCAAATTTGTTTGGATTCATAATTTATCTGCACTTGACTAAAAATACTATTTTAAATAGCTATGTAATTAAATTGTATGTTTAACAGAAATACGATAACGATAACTGACTATGGTTTAGGTAAATTTTGGAAAGTACAGCAAATAATGCTGACTGTCTATTGAGTATTATTATTTTTAATTCCATAATGTAATTAAAAAATAAAATACCTTATAACTTTTTTTCCAATACAGAGAATTTGGAAAATTTCTTTGACCAAATGGAAACATAAGATTTCATTCCATATTTTATTTAGATACATAGAGTTTAGCATTTTGTTTATGTTTTCAAACGGAAATTAAATTATATCCAAAATTGTTACTCTTTTTTAATTTGGGAATGATTTGAATAACTTGAATAACTTTGTATGAGATAAAAAGTAATTAGTAATAAAATTTTAAGTTGAAAACTTACATATGTTTTATTACAACAAAAAAATAAGCGTTCACGTTTCTACTTAAATAAAAGAAAGATGAAATTGGAAATGGGCTTCACACGCCTATACGGTAGTAGTAGTTTATTCTAACACAAACAAAGAATAAGTTGAATGCAAACATATTTTTTTCCAGCGATTAGGTTTTAGTTATACGGGGTCAAAGACTTGGGAAAATTAAGGTAATAATTTAGGATTTCAGCCAGGTTGCAATTAGATGGTAAACTTGATTGCAATGATAGTAGTTCCAATTACGTTTAGAGTTTTGGATAATAAAAAATCTGTTGTTTTATCGTTGTGTCCATATTTTTTCGTTCTCAATTTTATTGTGTGCATATATCCTTTGGCGACTACTAAAAGTTAAATTACCATATCAAATAAAGAGTTATATGATGACTTGATCTGTTTGTATAGTGACTGAGAAGCGGAAGCTAAGAACAAACGCATCGACTGATCTTCAAAAACTTACATGAAAAGTTTTGGTTTTAACGAGATCGATGGTATATTGATATAGTAAATAAGGTTGAGATTCCTCCTCTAAAGGTATTACGTAAGCTTGGGAAACTTGAGTTTCTTTTTTCATGGATTTTATTGATTTTCAAAGCAAAAGATCCATGTTTTACAATTGTCCTAAGAACGAAGAAGCAGAGGTTGATCTAATCCTAAACCAAATTGGTTTATGAGTTAAACTTATCCCCAAGATAGACAAATAAAACTTATTACTTGATAACACTCTAAATGCGTTATGCGTGCATCAAAACCGATATAGAAGCTTCCATGCGATGCATCATATGGTCTAATAAGTAAAACGTCAAATTAAGTAAAGTGTTACCATGTTGACGTGCGTTTAATTAATCATGGTAATGTTTTAATGGTCTAATAAATGATTTAATACGATAAAACATGATAACATTAAATTTACCATGTTAATATACGTAAAATTAAACTGTTCTAAGTTTAGGTTTCAGAGGTTAGATGCTAACGTTAAATTAAACAATCGTATTTACTTTTTAGTAGTCACACTTATACATATTTTTAATAATCTTATTTAACACATACAAAATATAGAAAGTTATACATATATATATATATATTAATGTATTTATTCATGATTATGCAATTATACAGTTTCATCAATCAAAACCTTAAGATACATTTTGACTCTCTATTTTTTTTGTTTGGTACACTTTGGTAGTTAATTATGATTACTAATTAACTTGAAAGTCTTCTTATTCTGTGATTTAGTGGCTTCTCTTTTTTTTTTGGATGTAAATGTTAGAGCTTTTCTTGAGATATTTTTTGCCCAATGCATTTATATTATAGTATAAAAGTGAAGTTGCTGACCTGCTTTGCAACATAAAATTAAACAAATAATTTCATATACTATTAACTAATTAAGTATTCCATCCAACCTTCCTTCGTTGCAAACATTTATGAAATTAGAAAGACGAAAATAGTGGAGAAGTATTCATATTTCATAATCGACGCTACATTTGATAGCCAGAAAAAATGACTTGCCTTTTGAGATACCTTAGACAGGTTATGTGGGATGAACGAAACATAGATGGAGAATATTCTGTTACGTTGATACTTATTCTATTCTATATGTCCTAATCCAAAATATAAATTGAACAAGAGTGAAATACTATCCCCATTTAGCTAAAAACAGTCCACTTATAAAATAAACTTTAATCGGATTTACTTATTATTATGAACTTATATGATTAAATTCCATCTTTGATCCGAAAATCCCATGCATGTCTAGATCTCATGATCTTCCCTTCTCCATTTGGTTTAGCCTGAAATTAATCTGCATGTGTACATATTAATGATCAGATTCATATAGATAATGTAAGTGATCCATATGTGATCATGAAGAGATAAAAGAATGAGATTAAGAATGATTGCATAAGGTACCATGGCTTAGAGAGAGTCGGACCGTCGAGTCAGACGCTGCCTCGGCGGTCCGGCCGCCATGCGATGGATGAAAAATCTTTTGAGAGATCGATTGGCTGATCTTTGAATAAGGAGACCTTCTTTTTTTTTTCTCTTTCCATAAGCTTGATCTGCGTCTCTGTAATTGTGAACTGTACTTCTTTTTTTATAAGCAAAGCAGAAGGTGACAAGGTGTTACATTTTTAACAAAATAAAGAATTAATAAACAAGAGAAAGACGTTGGCTTTTGGATTATTAACACGAAAGGAGCAAAGCAACCTAATTTAAAAGTGCCAACGAACGTACCGTAGGATAGTCGACATTTGGAAAGGTTAGCCCACGTGTTTGGAGTGGCACATTTTAGCCTGAGACAATGATTTTGCTAACCCACGCTTCTATTTATCAGTATTGATTTATTCAGTTTTTGTCCCTTTTGTGGGTTTTGTACTTTTGTTTATCGTGGCTTCTTGGTCCCACTCTCTAGCCAATACAAAAAACAACACGACGAAATATTTTAACACGTGTCTTTATGTTATATTGTTATTGGACTTAATAGATTGCCTTAAAAGTCTTGACCACGTCGTCATTCTGAATCTGATATCGACGTCAAATACCAAACTCGTATAATATAATCTGAATGTTTCAGAATTCAGATAATCGAGGATTTGGAATATCATAGAGCATTACAGGCTCAAGATATTAAAAGTACTTTATCAAAATAAGGTAAAGGTAAGAGAGAAAGAAAAAAAATACTTATATGGATCTCCTAATTAGCTAATCTAACACTTTAAATACATGAGTTTAAACTCATAAAATAGTGAAACTGCTCGCCACCTAAATTCATTTGATCAATGCCCTTCACTAACTCTAATAATTAATTATGATTACAAAAAGCTTTAGTTTTAAACTTTTCATAATCTTTTTATCTTAGTCACATTTGAATCAAAACAACACGTTTCACACTAATCATTTTGGTTTTGTTTATGAAAGAAGCAACCACACCCATCAATGATCAAACCAAGAAAAAAAAGACAAATGGAAATGGGCAAAACATGTTTTCAAAGGCTGGGTTTTTTGCTTAATCTGTTTCTCCAATGGAAGCTTTATGTGTATGTATGAACCTAAACTTTCTCCTGGGCATGACCAACTGTTTCTCGTCGACGGTAGGGACTTGTTTCCGGTTAATAACATTTCCCACTGAGACATTACGTTTCAGCATTGGCTTAGGGAGATCAATCAGTGGCTCGTGCTGGTTCAAGTGGCTCAAGAAAGAGCGTTTTGCTCCAACAGCTTTTTGGTCTTTCCATGACTCTATGTTCCACTGGCGAAACACATCTTCTGCTTCAAGTTGCTTCACACTGGCGATTTCTACCCGCTTTAACGCAATTTCCAAGGCTTGTTTACTTTGTTTAACTTCTTCATTAGCTTCCTCCAGCTTCCTCAGGATCTCTATTCTTGAGATGTCGGTGGATAGGTCTTCGTTCAGATGTGCTTTAGGTGTTGAAAGAGAACTACATGGCTCGGGGAAGCAAAGACTGTCTTGGTTTTTCCCGCTGGCTAATGTGGTCATTTCAGCAATAGCAAGTGCTTCCGCTGCTCTTGCAGCTTCTTCCATTTTTCTTGCAGCAACCAATCTCATTTCTGCAGTTCTCAGATATGTCTCGCTCTGTTTATGGCAAGTTGTATCACTAGTTTCGACTACCATCTTAACCTGTTCACATTGCGGGTTCACTGGTGAATTCTCGGTATTGAATCTCTCTTCTTGATCAGGACTTGCAGGTTTAAACCTCAAACTATTAAGCTCCTCAGCTAGAGACGCTACTCCAATAACATCTTTATCTTCTTTCGTTTTCATATGCAGACACTCAGAATAGGATTGGATCAATGCAAGATCATCCATGGTTTTACCAAGATTCATACTGGCTTGCTTCAGTTCCTTCTCAACCTCTGAAGAGTTCAAGGGATTATAATGGCAGCGTTCATGGACCATCTCTTTGATGCGTGAACGCAGATGATGAGGGGTCTTCAAGTATCTCAATGCTTGTTGCTGGAGTTGCCACTTAAAATCTTCAACAATCCTTTTGGTTGAACCAAGAGCTTCTAGGAAATCTAGAGTTTCTAACTCTTTCATAATCAGATCTTTTTCAAGCTCCACAGTCTGTTCTTCCATTCTCTTTATGTCAAATTCTGCCACACCGTCCTGAAGAATAACAAACCAACAAACATATATAATTCTGATACCATACATAACATCTTTCATAATTCTCATGCTCTCAATAGCTTACTAGTTCCAGGAGATATTTCCGTATATATGCATACACAGATTAACTTACTCTTAACTGAATAACAATTTCTGGATTATCTCAGAAGCAGAGCAAGACAATTTAACAAGACCTTTTAACAAAATTTGTTCTTCATTATGATAAAATCAATACACAAAGTTTTGAAATTTCTACTTGGTTTCAGTATAAAACATAGAGAATTTGAAAGGGTTTCATTAAAAAATTGAATAGTGGTCACCAAATCGAATTAGCTATCAATTATTAGCATACATGACATTTCAAATTTTCATACTCACGTGATGCAAGGGAACACAAGACCCACGACGACCAACAAATAACGGTGAAGAAATGTCGACTTCAGATCTCAAGCCTCCTCTCCTCGTACTCGCCGGGTTGAAATTGTCGGACCCAGCTCCGATTCTCACATCCCGGATACCAGGTGTACCTGGAATCGCCTCCGTCGCCATTTCCGCGCTCGAGAACCAATTAATTTGTAAAATCCAAAGGGAAAGGGAATTAAAGAGAAAACCATGAGCGTAATCATAGTTAAATGTGCAGAAGCAAACATGAGCTCTATGATTATGTTTTCTCGGTAATCAAATTCACGACTCGGAGAACAATGAAGGCTTTGATGGTACTTATCAATGACTACGTGGCTTGTTCTCATTGGTCCTTCGCTCTTTTAATCACGTGAACGGGTCTATCTGATTATTAACAACTAATTTTGGGCCGTTGATCAAGGAAGTGATTTTGGGCCTTTGATTACGGATGGTATCGTGAGTTATAATAATGTTTTTATACCCAACCCAAACACCAAACCGGATGATCTTTCGGATCACCGAGTCACCGATTGAACTGGATCAATTATCAGATTAATAGAATAAAGAATAATTTATATATTATCATATATTTATTAATATTTTTATGTATTATTTTATAAAACTAAGAATAAAAAACTAAATGTATTAAAATAGACTGCAAAAACAAAAAAGATCTAATAGTAATATTAAAGTAATTCAATCAAATTTAAACCAAAAATTAAAAAAAAAACCATTAAAAATAGTAGAAAATCACCAATGATAAAAATGAAATAATTAAATATCAAAACAACCACTCGTATGTATGCGTTTTAAAAACTGCAAAGTTATAAAAATAAGTATGAAATACTATTTTATTTTCAAAATCAAATATTTTATTTGAATCAAAAGGATTTTAAAATCAAAAATTTTAAATATTTTGAAAAAAATTCTTGACCCGCAACCCGATAGACCGGTTGAACCGGTTGAGTGGCGGATTAATAGCAGTTTTTGGGTTTTCGATTTTATTATTAGCAGGTTTTAATACTAATTCTGAATCGAAATAGTGTCCAGATCCCGGATTATCCGGTCAGATCGACCGGGTTGGGTCACGCGTGAAAACATTGGTAACAATCTTCCTTTTTTTTCCGTTTGAAGGTAAACGACATCGTTTTGTATAGAACAATCGGGGTATAACCTGTAATTTCTCTATATTTTTTTTCCTTTCTTTTATGCATGATCTAACATAAGGTCAATAAAAAAATAGTGGAATTTGAGTTAGTTGAAAGTTCCAACTTGGAATAATAACTTTGTATAAATACCGGTTGATAAAACTGATTCGATATGTTGTCATTTTATGAACTCAACCAAAAAAGTCACGTTTTATTTTCCCTAAATGCTAAAAAAAATCTGTTAAATATACTTCTTTACATTGTTTTCGATGGTCCGTATTACATATTGTATGGCTTGTGATTTGTGAACAAACTCTCATCTTTATCTGTAATCATTATCTATTGAATTAATGGTCTATAAATCTTCGGTTTTTGGAATTTCAAATACGATTTTTTATCCATCATTGACATAATTTTCCGGTGCTACACTAGTGTAGTAAATGTATGCATAAAATAAAATAGTTTTCTAACTATCTTTGTGGCCATCGAATTAAAGCAAAATCTTTAGTAGGAGAGAATGGACCACGTACGAATACGATTTGGAGACGATCATTAATTATTTACAGCCTCAACCATCTCCCTCTCCGTCCATCCAACGGTCTAAATTTATCACCATCGTCTTTGTATTCTTCACGTTTCTATTTCTTTTTCCTCATACGTATCTTCCAACGAATTAGAACCGACAAAACACCTTTTCTAATAACTATTATTGGGAGTTATCAGTTAGCACTAGACACTTGTAGTGGTTTTCTAATTAAAACAAGTTAGCATGCGTTGACACTTTTAGCTCTTATATACATTCGTTAAAGTTCTTGTCATTAGATGTGCCCATATCTTTTTTGGAAGTAAACATGCCCAAAATTTTCGTCTGATTAGTTCCATATTACGACAATCAAGGTTTTAAATAATTTTTGGTAGGTCTAATGAACTCTTCATATCTTTTATTATACTAAAACGTGTAGGCTAGTTTAGTCAATAATTATTTCCTTAATTATAAGAACACCAAAACCATGGTTTATAGAGGGGAATCCCACATAAGGTAATATATTTAATATTCTAAGCAATGCATATAGTTTTGAAACTTTTACTAACTATGACTAATAATGTGATCCCCCACGACTCTCTCACAGTTAATGGAAAGCATTAACTAATGCATACAAATCGAACAGTAATTAGATAGCCACCTTTCATTTATTATCTAACCATTTCGTGGTCTATGTATTATCTTTTTATATACTTGTAATATGCTCATTTAGTAAGAAAAACAAAAAAAACAGAATAAATATCCACGATTACAACCGTGCAAATAAGAATATTTTGTTTCCTCCGCAAACTTGTTTTACTTACAAAATATACGACTCTTCTAAAACATATGCTCCCGTTTTCACCTCTAAAGAAGCTTCGGAATTAGCATTGTTGTTTCCATTTGCGTACTTGCATTCGAATCAAAACCCAACACTAACAGAGAGAGAGAGTTCTTGTGAAAAGTAGGAAAAAAGAGATCACTATAAATGTCAGGAATATTAGGAGATGACACTACGATGGATAAAGAGAAAGAAGAAGAAAGATCATCATACTATGGCGGAGCCTCCGTACCATTCATATGGGAGTCAAGGCCAGGCACACCCAAAAACCACCTCTTCTCCGATTCTTCTCTTCCTCTGCCACTCACGCCGCCTCCGTCCTATTACTCCTCCGGGATTTTGTCGACACCAAAGAAACAGAGCAAGGTGAGAACAAAACTAAGTAAGTTTCTGTCCATGTCTATGTTCAATGATCTCAGGAAGAGCACTAAAAGTAGCAAGAAGAATGTCAATGGGTCATCGTTTTCTTGGTCTTCTACCTCTTCTTCATCTTCCTTTTCCTCACCGCCACATTCTATGAAAAAACCAATGAGCCATGACAAAAAATCGCCGCTTCTGTACGCTAACTACGAAGAGAGTGAGCTTAGGTCGTCACCGACCTCAACTCTGTGTTACTCCAATGGTGATAGAAAAGGTTGTTGTTCTTCAATGGAGAGTCTGAAGAGAGCTCCGTTCTCTGGACCAATAATGAGTCTGAAGAGAGCTCCGTTCTCTGGACCAATAATGAGTCTGACGAGACATGGAACCACTAGTAATTCTCTCATCATCAGGGACACGAAATAAAACTTGACTATGTGATATCTATTGTGTTCTTGATTCGTTCTATGAGCTACTTTGCCTCATTGAACATACTCTTATATTGCTTGATGTGTGAATGTAAACTGTATGGCGTATATATTTAGTTCGTCTCTCTCAGTTGTGGCCTAAAGCTTGTAGTGTATACTGGCTTTTTGTCATTTCATATCCATCTAGAAACAAGATCAGTCTCCCAGAAAAACGAAGTCAAATATTATAATAACCGTAGATCTTTTGTATACACAAAGGTTGGCATATGTCATGTGCATCTAAGGGATCAGTGAATTTATTCCCTATGAGAAGACTCCTTAGCTATACAGTGATCACGAACGGGTTATGATGTCTCTTTGATATTCTTAATGTTATCTTGTCTCACTTATTCTACGTCGCTACCAGATACCTCTTCTTCTGGAAGCTCAAATGCATCAATCTTTGCAAAGTAAGCTCTTTGTTGCTCGATATAAGCCTGAGTAGCTGCATCAACCAAATTATCTTCCTCACGCTTTACTACTGTCCGTTGCCTCTGTAATATAATTACAGATAAAGAATTAGATATGGAGCAAGCTTAATCTAAAAATGAAAAATGGGAGGTACAAGCTGCATATCTCATGACAATAATTTGAATCCACCTTCTGCAAAGAGAGGAAATATAATGAAATTGAAAGACTACACATCCATCTTGAAACTATGAGTAGCAGTGGTTTTCAGAAATGATGGTATACCGATCAATGTTGAAACATAAGAAGCATTGAAAATAAGAGGAACACAGAACAAATACACTTCTGATAAGTATACAACCAGAGCTTTCCTGAACTCACCTTTTTGGGAGCCGCTTTCAAGGGCTTTGGATTGCTTTCATTTGCTTGACGTTTTTTCTTCCTGTGATACAAAATGTCAAAGAGAATTTAACTAACAACAACAAGCTTGATTATAAACAGCCCACATAATTCAAAACAAAAGAGATGTACATGATGGGCTTAACACTATTACAAGTTATCAACAAATTAAGCAGCATACTATAGTTCTAGCCTGATCCCACATGTCCATTAGCTACCATTTAGTCACACCAAATCTTAATTTCCCAAAAACTCAACAATCATATAACATCAAATGAGATTTCATACCCGGAGCTTGATGTCAAATCCAGATGAACCGGAGCCGCTCGACTAGAGGAAGATGCTTCTTTATTCCTTTTCCTTCTCACCGTGTAAACCGAGCAAGGCTCAGCAAACCTCTTGTCACCAACGTCTGAGCCATAAGAAAGTTTATAAACATCAGCATAAGATAGACACAGCCAAAATCACCACCAATTGAAAACTAGCTTGATACCAAAATTAGTCTCGCTTTGAAAAATTTGAAGGAATATGATAATGACCCAACATGAAACATGATGAATCCAAGCATTAATTTAACCGTGCTTCCTTGTAATTCCTAAAAACCCCCAAAATCGAAGAATCAAACCCTAGGATTGCGCACAAATTCAATTCAGTTGGAATTCCTTAAAATTCGATACAATAGAACCAAATTCGATCAAAACCATCGTAGTTTAATCGATTACCCAGATCAGAGATCGAATTTTGGGGACAAGGAGGCGCAGTGGCCGGAGAACTCAGATCGGTAGACATTCGGCGAGTTACGGGGCTAACGTTCGTGGAAGGAGAAGGAGAAGCGCTTCCGGAAGCTTTCTCTGAAGTGTTGACATCTTTGGGGGTTTCCTTGCGAGCAGTTTGATCAACTAACCTCTTAAGAGAAGAAGTGAGACTCGGATTCGCGAATTTGATAGTAGAAGATGGCTGTTGAGAAGATCTAGAGACGATATTGGTGCAATCCGCGAGCGGTTTTCTCTGAATTCTTCCTCCGACGGGCCGAGGAGCTTCCATGGTTGTTCGGTGAAATCAGAATCTTTGGATTTTCCTGAGGCTTTGTGGGAGAAGATTCTACTCGATGTTGGCGGGAAAGGAGAAGGCTCGAAAAGGAGATGAAGAGTTCTGAAGAAGGCTCGAGAGAGCTGAAGGCAATAATTTAGGGATTTAAGAGCCCAAAATTGGCAAATTAATTATCATTGGGCCCATACTTTTAGTAATCCATTTTT
This sequence comes from Cardamine occulta, assembly GCA_028015245.1. Taxonomy (NCBI): domain Eukaryota; kingdom Viridiplantae; phylum Streptophyta; class Magnoliopsida; order Brassicales; family Brassicaceae; genus Cardamine; species Cardamine occulta. The sequence continues at coordinate 15,784,389 of CM051379.1, read as the reverse complement.
TTAAGTAACCTTTTCATATGTAATTAATTTATCCTTTTAAAAACTTTGGTGTAGGTGATTAACAAATTATTAGAGATACTACTATATTTGATGTCATGATCTATTTTCTAAAAGTTTAATCATCTATTAAGACTACTATTCACAGTTTTAAACGCCGTATGGATAGCGATAGATAAATTATAAATAAGTAAGACGTTATTTCCAGAAGAATGTTTTGTGTTTTCTATGAATTTGGAGGAATTCTTAAAGATAGGATTTTTATATGCCTTTATAAAACTTTATTATTCTACGATTTATATGAACTTTAGAACCGATTATTTAGCTTGTAGACTTTGTAAGTGTTAGATTGTGTTTTAATGATTTTGTTGTAACTCCCTTTCGGTTTCAAAATCTTTATTTAACTAAATTAAATAGTGTTGATAAAAACCGTGAATTATAATACTTTTGTTCATAGTTCACAAGCTGTAGTCTTTGAAGAAACATATTTAAAAAAAAAAAACAAGAATGTTAATTGTGGGAAACTAAAAATAATGTGTTATTGAGTTTTATCCGCTACATCTACCTAACAAATATAACGGTTGAATCCGTCACATCTTTGTTACCATTTGAAATCTACAATATAATACTAAAAGTTTTTGACTTCGGATGTGAGTAACAAATACAGAATATTTTATTAATATTTTTAGTAGATTGATATTATATACATATATAAAATACTTTTCATAAGTTGCAGAAAGCTTAACAAAACAAAAGGTATTAGTATAAAAATAGATTTTATAAGTTTATAGTTAAATATAGTTACTATCTAATAAAATAAGCAACTAAACTTTGAATGACCCCATCTAAAAATGTAAAAATTAAAATACTTGGTACTACAACGAAACATGTGTGTAGTACAACAAGACCTCATATAATTCTTTGTACTTGGACTTTCTTTCAGTGGATTTTTAAAGTTGGTAGCTTTTTTCCACGTCAGGTATAACTAATCTTCCTAAACCTTTTTATTCTATTGGAATATATATGGCAAATGCACTAATTTATATTTTATAATGCTCTCGTTTCCTTTACGCTAACTCCTCCGAATCTTTGCTTTTTCCCTTACTATAAAATCATCAAGAAGACACCATTTCTCCTCATTCAACAATACATCTCATATTATCTTAATCCCGACCATACATCTCAAGGCTTATCCTTATCCTTTCGTTTCATCTACTTCTAGCCATGTCTCAGGTAATTTTATGCCGTTGATAATCTCTTTGTCTCTATATTTGACCCCCTAAGATATATATAGATCTCATCTTTTCGGATAAAATTGTCTAATAAATGCAGACTGTTGTCCTCAAAGTTGGTATGTCATGCCAAGGCTGCGTTGGTGCAGTCAATAGAGTCTTGGGAAAAATGGAAGGTATTTTTCAAATACACTCTACTAATTAGTCATTTGGATATATAGAGAGAGATATTTTTATGTTTTTGTAATTCGTTGACTCTAGATTTCAATTCATGATAAAATTTCAGGGGTTGAGTCATTTGACATTGATATAAAGGAGCAAAAGGTGACAGTGAAAGGTAATGTTGAGCCTGAAGCTGTTTTCCAAACAGTTTCAAAGACTGGAAAGAAGACTTCTTACTGGCCAGTGGAGGCTGAAGCTGAGCCAAAAGCCGAGGCTGACCCTAAGGCCGAGGCCGTGGCTGAGACTAAGACCGAGGTTAAGGTTGATGCTAAGGCTGATGTTGAACCAAAACTCGCAGAAGCCGAGACTAAACCATCACAAGTTTAAGTATACTAAAGATGAAAAGGAAGGCTTATCCATCTTTACAATGCTTCTTAACAATGCTTCTTTATCTTTTGTTTTTGTGTGTTTTGTTGGAAGAAATATTTTCTCTAAATACATAATACTTTTATGTACACCTTTTCAACTTTTGATAACAAGATGTTGGACCCATGTTGTTCCGACTTTTGAGTGTTTAACTAATTAAATAATACTGCCTGAATCTTAAAATTTTGGACTTAATTATTACAACTTGATCCATTCAGATATCTGTCTGAATATTTGAAAAAAACAAACAATAATCCAGAGAAATTGTAAGATGAGCCAGCCTGAAGAATTTGGAAGCCCCAAGAAAAAGTTGTTATGTGGTATAGTACTATTTTCTTTACTCTCCCCTTGGTGTTATATAAGCCCAAAATCAAATAGGCTAATGACTTTTTTTTTGTACTTATGGCCCTAAACAGACATGTTATTTATGTGGATCCAAACTTGAGCTTCCTGGCTACGGCTGAGGACATGTTTCACGGTCATGAACTAAACTTAATGGTCTGATCGTAAAAAATGGTAGAATAGTCAAAATCGATAAAATAATAGTATTACCATATATTTGATTGTTACTTAAAAATATATGTAAACGCAAATGTAAAACTTTGGCATTTGAAAGAATTGAGGTTTTAGTGTATTTGATTAAAGTACATCTACAGTATTTTAACTCCGTTATGATATCATCAATCGATGATCTAATTTTAATTACTCGACATTTTTATGAGTAACATTACGAACACGTTGTGTTATTGAGGCTCAAATCCGCATGTTGGACATTCTTGACAAAAAGAAAAGTCTAATCCTCTTGGATAAAAAATCGTGCTACGATTTGGATTGCACACTGTAAAAGCAACTCATAAATTTTTTACAAGTTAATTAATATTTTCCCAATAAAATAAAGTCAATTAATCTTGAAGCTATAGAGATAACTACTCGTATATATATATTGATGGATGGAGCGACGTGCTTACATGACACATATTTGCTGTTGAGAGGTTGGAAAGTCCTTTTCTTTTCCCAACTTTTTAGTCTTTTAGCTTTTGAAGCTATCATATCTCAAATCTCTATATTCTTATTCCCTCTCTAATTAATTGTTCTATAGTTAAGTTTTACTAATTGTGGACGTTTGACACATACATATAGATGATGTACTTACGAAGCATATCCAGTCCATACAATAAATAAATTAATGAATATATATGTTAAGAGTAGTAATATCACTATCCATATTTATTAATTTAATAATATATCCTATGAAGGTTCCAAGTTCCAACTATACAACTCCGTCAAAAAGATTCCTTCATGACTTAATCATTTCCTTTGCGTTGTTTTTATTTAATAAATTATGCTCAACAACTCTTTACGGAAACAATCATTTATCGAGTTGATTGTGAACGAAATTTATATTAAAAAATGTTTTCGAGAACGTAACCATCTCTAACCGACTCTTGAACAAACAATTTAACAACTTGAACTCGAAGCAAGAAACTGCTCCTCCATCATCTTCCTCTATCGACCTTCTTCATATTCTCAAGTTTACTCCAAAAAGTTGCGAGATAGATAGATATAGAAGATCGAGGAAACTATACAAACTAAGCAAACTAAATGGATTGCTCAATCTGCACCACAATGCCAACTATTTTAAGGCCACCGAGGAACACAATATGTGGGCCGTGCTACGAAGGGGCTAGAACCACTATTGCTCTGCTTAAGAAACTCGAGGGCTCGAAAGAAGATCAGGGCAAACCGACCGATAAGTCTACCCTCAATAATGGCTCCTCTCTTTGTTCCTCTCTTTTGTTTTCTTGTGAGGTAAGTTAGCTCTATATGTGTATTTCACACTTAGGTTTATGTAAAGACTTCAATATGCATTAATTTATCGGTTTACAACAATTCCAGCCGCAACCATTAGAGAAGGTGATCAAATGGATGAAAAGCATGAAAGAAACCGAAGAAGAACAGAAGAAGAGAATAGTCTTCTTGAGCAGCTTTGTTTCGGGTTTCAAAGAACAGCTTCATGCTGATATTCTTCTAAGACCCGGCGATGATGGCCCTCCGATTCCTGCACATAGAGCTTTGTTGGTAATCTTAGTGATGATCTCTACTCTCTTTCTTTATTTTGATGGCATTGGTTTTGGTTTGTTTTTTTCATGAAAAATAAATTAAAATAATAATAACATGTAAACATAAAAACAACCACTGAAATTCGTTTCTGAAACAAGACTTGGTTGCTTCTATATATGTAGGCTTCAAAATCCGAGATCTTCAAGAACATTTTAGATTCAGATGGATGCAAAACCGCTCCAGAATACGGCATAACGCTTCAAGAGCTAAACTCCGAGGAACTTCAAGCTCTTTTGGAGTTTCTATACACCGGCACATTGGCTTCAGACAAGTTGGAAAAACATGTCTACGCGCTGTTCCTTGCAGCAGATAAGTACATGATTCATTACTTGCAAGAGTTGTGCGAGCAACATATGCTGAGTTCCTTGGCCATCTCTAGCGTTCTTGACGTTCTTGATGTTTCGGATCTTGGTTCGAGCAAGACCCTGAAGGAGGCTTGTCTAGAGTACGTGGTGCGGAACATAGACGACGTCGTTTTCTCGGATAAGTACGAAGCTTTTTCTCAGAAAAACCAGCATCTATGTGTGCAGATCACAAGGGCGTTCTTGATGGAAACGAGAAACAAGAGACGTGATTAAGTAAAGTCGTGAGATATCAATGAATATGTGTAGTGTAAACTTTTGTATGTTTCTTCTTGCTGTTTAAGGAAAATAAAATGTTTTACAAATGTCCCATGCCAAAGCCCACTAATATACTTAATAAGCCTAATAAGTCAACAATCGGGACCCATTAAAAGAGAGAGTCTTCTTTGTCTTTGGGCTTTTCACACCGATCATAATAGCATCCTACTTCAATTTCATTTAGGAACACACATTCCTATTACTAGTTAGTTTTTACTTTGGTATTTTCTCTTGTTCTATATATATCTTAATCCAAAATCAAACTATTCAAATTGAAGTATTAAGTCTCCTCAAAACTGACCAAATTTCTTTAGATGAATTTGTCATAGATTCTCTCATTCGTTTGTTTGTCTCTTATCTTATGAAACCGTAGATATGGCCGACCAACTAGCCATGGGCATTTGGTTTGAACGATTTAAACGGTTCAGTTTAATTAGAACTCGGGTTATTTTTTATTTTGAAAACTGTCGAATTGACCCGAATAAAATTCTGATTCGGATTGGTTCGGTTTTCGTTTTATTCGGTTTAATTATGGATATTAATATCTATTCCGAAATAAACTAAATTTTTTTCTAATTCGGTTTATTTAACTTGAACTACACAAAAATAAAGATATTGGACTGAATAAAAATTAAATCTAATAACAAACATAATAACAATCCTAATAACAAACTCAATTACAAGTCTTATTACAAAATATTTGGCCCAACCCATTAACAATTAGGGTTGTTGACGGTGACGGGTTGTTGATGGTGATGGTGATGGCGACAGCTTATTGACGGTGGTGACGATGGCTCCAGAAATCGCCGGATCTCCAGATCTGGTTTGAAAATCATCTCCAGATCTCCATAATCTCTTTGGTATAGAGGAATTCACCATCGTTGATAGACCTTGTAGAGCATTTCGTTCATATTTCAAATCACTGGATCTGTCAAAATAACCAGTGCAATAACATTAAAGACTCCAAATAACAAGAAGTATGCAATAAATCCGCTGACAAACATAACAATTTCACAAAAAACAAAGTAATTACAAAAAGGAGAAAGAGGTTACTGTTACAAATCTGAAAATCAGAATTAGAAATTGAAGGATGAAGTAGTTCTTCAAACGCATGATCTGAACGAGAATGAGAGAGAGGAGAAGAAGAAGATAAGAAGAGAGGTGGAGAAGATAAAGTTTAAGAAAATGAGAAAAAAATAAGAATATATTTTCGTCGGAAGAAGAGAGTAGAAAAAAATTACATTTAGATTTAGGTTTTTATGTTTATATATGGTGTTTCCCTAAACTGAGTAAACCGATCAGTTAACCGACTATCAAACCGCACCGATCCGAAGTCTAACCTATGATTTTTAGTGTTCCGATCGGTTATTGCATGTGAACCGAATCTCATCCGAAAATTAAATATCCGGCTCGGTTCGAACCGATCTGAATAAACCGAACTGAATGCCCAGGGCTACAACCAACAACCGACGAATAAGAATCTTTTCAACAATGGTTTATTGAAACTTTTTAAAGAACAATGGCACCCCGATATATGGCTACTGGCTGGTGACGATGATAATAAAGATCCTATATATCCCTGCTCATAAAGTTATTTTGGTATGTAAGTTTGAGTTATTTATTGTTCTGCTTAATAAAAAAATATTAAAAAAAAAAATTCTTGCTAATTCAATTTAATAACATATTATAGGCAGCAAGATCAGATCGATAATCTCAAGGAGATTTGTGACGAGGATGATATTGGTTACGAGCAGGTGATTACACTACGAGATGAACCATGAAGTTTTCATCGAGTTCAGGTATGTTGGAAATTCCATGTCTTCCGAGAGTCTAAAGAAACATGCACGTTCATTATTTGGTGCAGCTGATTTATATAAAATCCCGTTATTACGAGACATGTGTAGATGCACACTTTTGTCATCAATTAATACGATAAACGTTCTTGACATTCTCGAGATCTCAAAAGATGATCCTCACGAGAAAAAAACTCTTTGACATAACTCGGCGTTATGTTATGTCACATGAAGGTGATTGCTTTTACTGACGAGTTCGAGTCGTTTGTAGAGAGAAACCCAAAGCTTGCCGTTGTGATGTTTAGGGGTTTTCTTTAAGTTTTATTTAATTAGGAGGGATAATATAAGTGTCAGAAAACTCTATGCCTTCATGTTGGCCGTTTTGTTTAATTATGTTCCAAGTTTGCTTCAAATCCAACATTTTTATATATTTTAAATTTAATTTTAAAACAAATATATCGACCAAACAAAGCATGACATGTGACATATGAATTTCTCATTAAGAAACGATAGTATCTGAAAGAAGAGATTCTCTCACTTTCTTTCTTTCATTTTTTATTTTTTTTCAATATTTTTATAGTGGATATCTACATTAAATCATATATATAATGACAAAGTGTTTTTTTCATTGAGGCTATCCACATCACAATTTTTTTAATGTGGATTCCACTTTCCTAAGGAATTTAATGTGAGTCTCACTTCCACATATTTACTATGACGATATTCAACTTTTACAAATATCATCGTTTTTGTTATTTGTGGGCCAAAATCTGACTTTAAAATCATCATTTGTAGACACAACCTAACTTAATATCTGGAAAAAAAAACAAGAAATAAGATAAATGATTATCTCAATAATCGCTACTTATCAGCATGTAAAAGCATGTGGAAAATATTTAAGAATCATATTTACCATCTCAATCCAAAAGTACAACAGTTTCCAGTTCACATGCCGGAGCAAAAAAACAAAATCTTTGAGGAAAGAAAAAATCTTAAAAATGTGGAATATAGAAAAGGGCGGATCATGTTTACAAAATGGTTAGAGTTTAATAAAATATCTAAAAAAGCAAATAAGTTGAGCTACGTGGAGTTACATAATGGTTTCCTGAAAACTGATTAAAACAATTAGCTACTCACTACAAGAAAAAATCATGAAGAAGTAACCTCAAAAATCATATAGAATTATGTTACCGTAAATCTGAATCTCATGTATATTCCAAGTTTTTTCATATATGACTTATTGCTATGGTTTGAAAAAATAATAACTCTGGATTTTAGACAAAACTATATAATCAGTTCGAAAGTTACAAATAAAGTGTTCACTAGAATTTAAGTGACAATGTTACAATAACAAAAAACAAAAGAAAATATTATAAACACTATACAGTGTTAGGTATGATCAACCTAAGAAAACAACCACTACAAAAAAATTTTAAAATATTATATTAAAATAATCAACAAAAAGGAAGATACAATACTGCAACAATAGAAAAGAAAATATAACAAACACCATAAACAAAATTGTATAGAATGCAAACCCGCGCAAAGAGCGTATCCATCCCTAGTACCCTCAATGAAACTGTTCTAATGCACATGACATAAAAAATATATATATAATAATAAAGTATATATGATGTACATTAAAAACTGTAAAAAAAAAGAAGTAAAACTGCACAAACTCTTTGTTGTTTGAGTTATAGTTATATATTTTAAAAAACTTAAATATAATGCACATGACATAAAAAAGAAATCATAAAGTATATATGATGTACACAAAACACTGAAAAATAGTAGATCAATTCATTAAACTTATCAAACGATATTATCTACAATAGTAATTAAAATCCAAGAAAAAAATGAGGAACAAGTTGTACTTGTTTTCCTCATCGATTAATTATCTTCTAAAAAATTTAGTTAATTTGAGATTATCAATTAAGTAATCAATCTATCACCCCGCCACGGACGAGATTTGCTCAATTTGCTTGAAAAAGATGGCGGAGATTAGCTTATGTGGGAGAAATTTCTCTTACTCGACTTGGTGACGAAAGGACTAAAACATTTTGGTGAAGTTGGCTATAATGTTCTCAATCAAGGCCTTGTTGATGTCATCGTTTCGTTGATTGAGCAGTGATTTAATCAAGAAATTCCTAAAAAATGGTAAAAAAGGGCAGAGAAGGAGTAAGTAACATGCAAGCCAAACAAGAAAAGAGAACCAAAGCTTAAATCGAACAAATCTGATTAGTTCTTCTTACCCATTCCCATCCATATATATAACTGTGGCATTTGCTCCAAGTATCTCAACCAAATCATCCATTCCAATGCCGAATCGGATCATGCTTATGAGATTGCGATATCTACAGATATGTTTAGCAAGATCGAGGACATATTCACACGCCAAAAGTTTCAATGGCTGAAAATAATGAGCACCAACAGCTTCAACTAGATTTTTCAGAAGATTTTCAGAAAATAATGAGAACCAACAGCTTCAACTTGCTGACGAAAGGACTGAATTTTTTTTTATCAATTGCTCTAATCTTTTTGTCAGCAAGTCGAGTAGGAGAAATATCTGCCACATGAAACTTTTCTCCGCCATTCTTTTCAAGCAAATCTCGTCCATCGAGAGTTGATAAATCAATTACTTAATTGATAATCTCCAATCAACTAAATTTTTTATCGACGAGGAAAATCTAGTCGATAAAATAATCACACAATTCCCTACAACTTCTCTCTTTTTTTCTTGGTTTTAATTATTTTTGTAGACCGTGTCTTTTAATAAGTTTAATGAATTGATATATTATTTTTCGAAGTGTTTTTATCTACATCATACTTTATGGTTCCTTTCTTGTGCATTACATTCAGTACTTTTTTTTATTTGTTTCATAAATTTTTTAAGTGGAAAATTTTAGTTATTTTAGTTTTTGGTTTCAATATTTCTTGAATAATAATGGTCTGAGAATTCTTACTGTTTAAAACTGTAAGATCATTCCATATAATTAATTGTTTTTTTTATTCAAGTACATTTTACATTTTACTTTAATCGTGATATTAACATTTTGCCATCAATAAAATTTATAAGTAGTCGTTTCTAATAAGCACGTAATCTATATTAAAATCTATAATAACATCTACATTTGATGATGACAAAAAAAAAAACATGTACATATCTTTCATAGAATCAAACCAGTTAGTCTAACAAAATCATCAATTAGTATTCTAACAAGGACCAATAAGGCAACGATTAACTTTCTTAATTAGTTTATTTAATTAGACTTCTAGTTTCTTTTTCCTACAAGGAAACCCTTTAAGTTGTAACTGTAGAACATTGTCCTTTTGAATCTCAGTTATGATGACGCTATACAAGTTTAACTTGATGACGGGTTGCACAAAAAATAATTTAACTTGATGCCAAAGAATTACTTGAGAAAATTTGACTAATATATATGAGAGACATACAATTGAATTTTCCTTATTTATATGTCTAACTAAGATCCGGCCCCTTTTAGATGAAACAAAATGTATAAATATACATAGAGAGTGAATGAATACTTGATCTGGTCTAGCCTTTTGGATCATATATAGCTATCACTCGAGTTCATGATTGCTTTTGCAACTGCCTGTTTTACTTCTTCAGCATCAATGCTTTCTCCATCCTCATTCTGTAATAAATTAATAATTAAAATGAGATCAAATCTATATATCTTTAGTAATAATTACGATGAAACGATGGTGATGAGGAAGAATTGTGTTTACATCTGATGAACCAATGGCATGCAAGCTAAATGTATCCGTGCATGAAACCCTAGCTTCGACAACATCAAGTCCAAGATCTTCAAAGGCTTGAAGAACACAAACCAACATGCCTGCCTCATTCTTCCCGGACATTATCTTTATCATGAACCCCTTCTCTAGGGTTTCCACCGTAACCTACCAATACCAAAAAAAAAAACACAAAAATCAAGCAATTCTTGATGTAAATGCTTCTAAGGGTACTTATTATATGTCTATTTATACCATGGGATTTGAATTAGTAGGGTCAGGGAAAGATTGCTCAGACGTGGTCTCATTGTTGATTTTTTCGACTTTCTGCTTAAGCTTTTTGATATATTTTGATGCATCCACTATGATCGATGTTTCTGTCTCCTGCAAAACACAGGTGCATATATACATATCAGTGATGTAGTTCAGTCTAACTTGTCAAATTACAAATTTTTCCTTTTAGTAATCATGTTTTGGCCCGTATATGTATCTTATTGGTAAAGTCTGTTCATTATCTTAAAGGGAATGTTCATTAATTATGATTAGGAGCGAATCAAGTAGTTATTGTCCGCCAAGTAACATTGAATCGAACAAGAAAAACGAATTTATATTTTAACCAAGCATAGAGATATTTGCATTTATTCTCTGTTTTCTCTCTCTAAACGAGTAAGACATTTTAAGAAAAATGAATCAAATAGTCGAAAGTTAGAATTTATTCATAACGAGTTGTCAAACCAGAGTTTCAGATATTCATATGAAAAATGTATATATGTATATATATATATATGTATGTGATACATAAAAATATATTAGTGAATGTAAGTAGAGATAGCTAGACATCAAGTGTGGTTAAATTTGCACGGAAATTTATCTGAATATGAATGTTCATCTAATGAAATATACACATATGGTTAGACCGAATTGAGATGTGATCGTAAAAGAATCAAAACATGTCGGAATAAGAAAAACAGTAAGAAAAGAGAGTGGTGGAATTTAATTACAGCATGAGAGTTAGTGATGGAACGAAGCAATTGAAACTTCTCACGCAGAGAGGAACCTCTCTTGTGTTCCCTCGAAACCATTATTCTATGATTTAGTTTCTTCTTGTCCACCTCTTCGGTTTCTCTTCTCTATATATAGAGAAAAAGTATGTGTATGTGTGAGTAAGAAAAAAAAAGGTAGAGATCTGAATTCCTTCAATGTTTGTAGGATTCTCTCATTTCTGATCACATGCCTTGTAGTCTCTCTTTATCGCTACAAAATGTGGTATACGGACAAAATTACATTGGTATCTCGTGAATTACGTGATTGCCTCTACGTCTAATTACACGATGTTCCATATTCCATAACACTATATATATATATATATATATATATATATATATTTATACGTGAAAATACATACTTACGTGAATATATAAATGAGTTGTATATACTACATGATTTTTTTACATTAGTTTGTTTATATGTAAATTTATACTTATATATCTATATATTATGTATTGATATTGCCCCAGCACATCTAGAAAAACCATTAGACCAACAGTTGTATAATACAGTATCAGTGTGTACACTGTGGACAGCTTATATTGCAAGAATTTATGGCTATTCACAAGGCCTAGATCAATTAGGGAGATCATAAATATTGCACAACTAAATAATGATACAGCCATCACTTTTAAGATACAAAGCTACAAACTACGATCATGTAAAAGGTTCACGTGAATTTGAAGTCAATGGTATATTTACTGTCGTTGTCTTGCCTTAATTGGTCATAATCCAAAACTCTTCAAATGAAAGGCATATACATTACATATATGCATATGAGTGATTCTTGAGAGTATGCATAATGTTTGGGGAAACGAGGAGAAGAGAATCATTAGACTCGTGATGGAGGAATTAAATAAAATTTTCAAAATGTTTACATTATATATAAAATATCAAAAAATATATAGGAGCATCGAAAGAAGTTAAAGTAGAGGATAAAAGCAAACAGAAGAATGTTAGTTTGTGATTTTGGAATGCCTCCAAACACCCTTCACGGGGATCTTTATGAATACCCTTCTGGCCTTTTCTGTCTTCACCGATCCATACCATCTCCATGTTGTATATATACTTATATGGATTGTATATATGTGCATCTATACTTATACATACATTCCATTTCTTATCGCTCGAACACCAACACCAATGTAACACGAATTTCAAAAATACCCACAACTTGGGTTTCATTTTTTTTTAAATAACGGTCTGTTGGATCAAAATCTTGTATGAGAGATGTATTATGTTTGTGATCACATTGATTTGATGTTAGTACAACTTCTTAGAATTGGACTTTTTGGGGGTATAGCATCGTAAGAATTAGTTTTGCAACATAGCATAAGGGAAAACGATTTTGAACCATAAGAATCGTATCCAAAACAATTGATTTAGAAAGGAATGTTTACCTTTTGGTCTGAAAAAAAAAACTTTATTTTATAAAAGTTAATACTATTAACATATAAACAAGAGCATGGAATGTGATGAGTATAAGAGTATAGAATTGTCTATATTCCACAAGGACAAATAAAAGTATCCATCAATTCACATGTGTGCTGATTAATCATCACCACAAAAAAACACACACTCTACACAATAGGCAAGCTTCTTCTCAAGTGTAGACTCACAGATATCCATCCTTTATATTTCTCATATTCTTCTACTTTACAGTCTGTTAATTTGCTCCTCCGATCCTTAATTAATTTTCCAATTAAAAACGAATAGATATTTAGGGTTTTAGTTGCTCGGATTTGCCAAAGAAATTAAAATTGTCACTCACGTGATTTGCACTTCGGGAAGTACATTCACATGCACAATTTGAGGATATAAAAAACAAAACCTATAAATCTCTAAAGTTGAGAAATAAATGGTTTTGCTGTCCATAGAGAGTAGATAGAAAGGGACGTGAGCCAGAGAGTTTGGACTTTGGACATCAAAAGTTCATTATGCAGAGGAGATTTCGTCTCTTCCTATATATTCTACAAGAAAATATATTTGTCCTGCTGCGTTAGAATTCGTGTTTTACTTCGGTTTTGATAGAAGTGGGTTTGTGTCCACATATTATTGTAGATATAAGGATGAATAATTTACATCGTCTGAAAAATAGTCTATTTAACTCATTCATAATTTTACATTACAACTATGATTATACTGATTCAGTTTAACACGACAACTACAATATAATTAAGATGATATACCGTATAGAGTTGAGCAATTAATATGCATAAATATTGTAACGATGTTGTGTATTAGATTAAAATGATGGTGTCACCAAATTTTCATGTATAACCTCTATATATGCATGCTCACATACTTTTTTGTATATATAGGGTTATATTATATCAATGTACACATTTTTCTAGGCTTTACTACATACAGAAAATGTCCGCGCAGTATTAAAACTTGAAAGTGATAAAACTCCATACAGAAATGGATGTAACAAAAACGCAGAGATTGATAATTAGCTACCTGCATTGAATTTTATCATCATCGTTTTTTATATATAATCATCATCGTTTCGTTTCACACACAAAAAAAATCGGGTTAAAAATGGGGTGGCTAATTAAGTTATCAAAACTAATAAACTATTTCATTTCTTTTTATTTAATTGCATATATCATCATCTCTTCAATTTTCCCTAGTGTAAGTATTACCGAAGGCGTCCTTGGGGTGATCTCGTAATTCGTAAATCTTTTTTTTTTTGAAATTTTGCATATCTGTATAAAAAAAAACAAAAAGAAAATGTAAGAACGCGTCTCGTGTTTGTGACAGCTATATTTCCTTTGTCTTCTCCCCATATGATTGTATTCCCTTCTCCGAATCAAATATCATTCCATGACATCTAACTGCACATATTTATAGTTTTATGATTTTAACAAAAAATGGAAAAATTCTTGTGACAAAACCAAAAAAAACCAAGACAAAACTGGAAAATCCAACACTTCAGAGGCTAATATACTAATACCACGTGTGAAGAGATCATTAGACGGCTTCCATTGTATCAGGGAAAGGATTCGTATAGTTAAACTTCATCAGTTCGAAACCCCGATTGGATTGGGGCTAGCATGATCGATGCTGCATTGTCCATGTCTCTCTCGTTACGTAGGTGTTAAAAGACAACTCATTAGTTAAACTCGCAAGTTGTGAATTTGCATGGAGTGTAATTGAAAATTTAGAAAGGACCAAAAAGACAAAATAACATTGAAAGATGATCTTAATTAACAAGAATGTACAAAACAATACCCATTCCATCTGCCCCACTCTCTTCTTCTAAATGACAAAGTTATCATAGAGAATTAGGTCACGGGGGCGGCTTTGGGCTATCAAACATGAATATCCTATTTTAAAATATTTTTCTATTATATATAGTTATTATATAACAGAAGGAAATATATGACATAAAATATCGTATTTTATTGTATTTGCAGTAGTTTAGTATATACTTACGTTGTTCTTAACTTTAGTTATTTTAAATAATCGATCATCATGAACGAAGAAGAAAAATTCATAAATCCTTCAACAATGATCTCATGTTCGGAATTTATACAAAAGAAGTAAATGGAGAAAAGACAGGCCCATAAAAAGTTTCAATACAAACGCCCATTAAGAATCTATCGGGCTCTCAGGCCCAAATGTATATATATTGCGCTTAGCCTTAGCTCGAGGTTCATCAACACAGATTGAAATACTTGTAGTAATTGTTTTAAATTTCATTAAAGTAAGCTGAAAATTAGATTTTAACATTTTAGGATCGAAAGACCATCAATCAGCGACAGGTGTAGAAGAAGATTTAAAGGTTTTGATAAGTTATGCGAATTCTTGCTGCTCGCTTAGCTAACGTAATTGCCAATATTCTATCTTTTAAAGCTTTTTTTGTGCATTTTTTTTTACTTCCAACAATGGTGTAACGGGTCTCGTCACCGATATCTGAAATCTGATGTAAAATTTGCAGCATTTTTGCAGAGGAAGAAACTTGTATCCTCGATCTCGGAATTTCTCCTCGTCCAACAAGAAAGGTGAGTCCTTTTAGTTTATTCTGCTATAATATGTGAAGAGATCGACTCGTGGGTTTCAATTCACACTAGATTAAGATTAGAATGAAGTATTTTGATTTGAAAATCTGATGAGGTTTTGGTTCAGTAGTTGTAATTGAAGTCCATTCTCACTTTACAGTACTAGTAAAAGTCTCAATTTTCAATCCAGATAATCACATTTGCTTGTAGTTTTATTCCAAAGTATTTTACTTTTGTTTGATGAATTAGTAGTTTACTCTTAGATACAATGATGAAGGAAAGAGCAATAAGAGTAGAAAAGAGTGTGAATTGTGGAACTCAACAAAGAAGTAAAGAGCCTTTAGATTTGGGTGTGTTGATGTTCTTGACTTTGATTCCATTTTTCTAGATGATCTTACATTGGAGGAAGAAGCTGAGAGGAAAATAGGTTGGTGTCTCAAAATTTTCTTTGCTGGGACAGCAACCTATATTGGATACCAGTTTTTTCCTTACTTGGGTATGTGAATCTCTAAACTCGAATCAGCTTTTACATTTGTTTTGTTTCCAATCATTGTTGTATACTTTACTGATTGTCACTTACTTACTGGCTTAGGTGATAACTTGATTCATCAATCGATATCGCTTTTACATGTGAAGGATCCTTTGTTTAAGAGAATGGGAGCTTCTAGGCTTTCCCGTTTCGCCATTGATGGTAAGCTTTAAATTTCTCTTAGCTGAAAATACAATCACTGCCAGTGAACTTGTTTCTAGCTGATGCGTTGTAATTATTTGGTTGGTCTATAAAGATGAAAGGAGAATGAAGGTAGTAGAGATGGGTGGGGCTAAAGAGCTTCTACAGATGTTGGGGACTGCTAAAGATGACAAGACTAGAAAAGAAGCTCTAAAGGCTCTCATTGCTCTCTCTAAATCAGGCAAGTCTTGTTTGAACACATTCTTTTCCGATTTTTCTGCTTCTTCATCTACATAGATTTCATTTGAGTATAAGGACCTCAGGATATCTTGAGCATGCTTAATTCCGAATGCATCTTGATTCTTAACTCTCTTATGGCTGCAGATGAAGCTGCCAACTTCCTGGGATCTAATGGAGCACTCTCTATCGTCAAATCAACTCCAGATTCCTTGGAAGATTCAGATATTTCAACATACAAGTCAACCATACTCAAGAAGCTGGATGAGAAAAATATCTCCATCTCTTCCAACTGAGGTATTCTTTACAGAAAAGAAGAGGTCAAGAATCATAAGTCTAGGTGAAGAACTGTATCATTTTATCTTCCTCTTTTCCAACTTAGAACTCTTCAATTTTTGTTCCGAAAGAAATGAATTGTCAATGCTGAAAACTGTCTGATTCAGATGATTTTTGTTCATTCGAATAATGAATGGTCTTCAAAAAGTAATTTAGAAAATTAAAGTTTTGAAGAATTGTAGCATTATATATTTCTCTGATTCAAGTAGCAACAAATATTGCACTTCCTATAGCTATTACATTACATTTTTTTTCTGCAAAAACTATTTCACAAAGATATAAGTATAAATGCTAGGGAAAGCTAATAATTCTACAGATTTCTTTGAAGTGATCATGGAGGGGACTGTTTTGCAAAACTTGTTTCAACCATTAGTTTGCTGCAAGGCTGTATAAATTTGTCGAGATAGCAATAATGCTAGTGGCAACAGCAAGAATAAGCATTATCGCAGCTACTATCTTCTCTGTTGAGGTCGATACACCATGGACATTCCTGCCATTTCAGAAAACAACTGATTAACGGATGTTCTAGGAAATTTGAAGCATTTGCCAAAGGTATAGTAAAAGAAACAAAGCTTGTGTACCTTAGAACAATGGCGGCTGGAAATATGAATGCTATGGAGACTGTGGTTGTTGATCCCAAGAACTGAAAGAAGTACCAAATGTCTGGCACCATGATTGCAGACAAGAAACAGCAAATCAGTAGAGCCAGAGTGAGTCCGATGAATCTTTTGGTGTCTTTTGCCAAGGACGGCTTCATAGGGAACAAGAGCTCGTCGAGGTTTGCTCTCAATGAGAAGTTCAAGAGAGGGAAGACAAGCATGAGGTGAAGCGCGTAGCTGAGTCTGACAATGTCATTGAGAAGAGAACCAATGGAAGAGCCAGAGCTCTGATCAAAGTTCACTAGTATATCTGACATGGTTGCATCTCCAAAGAGAAGGTACCCGAAGAGTCCGGTGGCAAAGTAGATCACAGCGCACAAGATGACAGAGATCTTAGTTGCTGGGATCACCTGTAATGGATCTTTGAGCTCGAATCCAATTGGATGAACTGCACAATTTTCATCACAAAACCAAACTCAGAAACATGACAAAAACAGAGAAAACAGAGAAACAGAGATGAGCTTCTTGCCATTGAAATGAAACGTGAAGGCTGTTACAATAACAGGGGCAGCTGTGAAGAGATTCCAGAACGATCCTCCATTGTTCAACTCTGGAAATAGTCTTGGATTCTTCGTTTGTCCTTTCACCAACGCGGAAATAGCAAGTACCGAGCTTATGACGACAAATAGCACCGCAAGAAGAAACGATACCGCAGAACTAAATGCCAATCTTTCTACATAACCATTTACAAAAAAAAAAAATCATCAACAATCTCATAGTTTCTAGGTTTCTTAGAACACAAGATCATAGAAACTTACCCACACGTCTGCACAAGACCAATGGAAGCAAGACTAAGCCGTAGATGAACAACAAAGCGAAGATTCTCGTGTTCCACCAGTGAGAACCAAACCATTCTTGTAAAACTCCAAGATGTTCAGATCCTCCATTTTCATTACCCGAAAGCACATCTCCTGAAAGAGCAAAGAAAGAAAACACACAAATCCAAACTTAGTAATCTGATCTTAGCTCAAATGGTATCAAAAGTAGAGAATCTAAGCACTTTTACCTATAATAATCGAGAATATAATCATACATCCAAAAGTAGCAACCATTGTAGCAATCTGTACAGCGACGGATCCTGTTTTCCCAAACGACTCTTTCATGACTCCGGCGTATGTAGTAGATTCTCCGGCGAGTGTTGATTTCATCAGAAATCCAACAGAAATTGTGGAAAGCCAAGCTATGATCGCGATAATCAAAAGCGCTGGGATTACTCCAAGAACCTTAAACGCCGCCGGCATCGACATTATTCCAGCTCCGATTATGCTCGTCGACACGTTGAAGACGACACCAGAGGTTGATCCATGCTTCTCAGATGAAGGCTCTTTCTTAGGCAAGAGATGAGTTGTAATCTGAGGAGACATTTTTCTTCCGCCGGAGAAACTTTAAAATTTGCCGGCGGGAAGAAGCTTTCTCTTTTTCTTTCGTTGTGTCATGTGTGACACGAGGAAACGGCTTCATATAGCCATGCGGTTTATACGGATTTGTTTACGAAAATATCCTTTGAAAGATTGCCTCATTTGTCATCACCGTTCAGGGTAAAATTGGGATAATGGTATTTGACCATTGGAAACCTGACAGGCTGGTCAAATCATGTCAGTGATATCAACCAAATGATCTGGTCATATAAACAATACAAAAAAATTCAGAAAATATTTTTGTTCGATGTATGAAATTACACCTAATTTTGCTTTATTTTCTTAAAACAGAAAGTGAATTGACAAAAAAATAATACTCCCTCTATTTTATAATATAAGGTGATTTGATTACAAACATACATATTAAAAAGTTAATTTTATTTAAAATTTTTTTTTATTTAATAAATAAACAAAAAAATTTAATTAATAAAAAAATTGCAGATTACTATTATTCGCATAATATTCAATAAAATAAAAAATTATATAAAAATTGTGAAAACATATTATATTTTGAAATATCAAAAAACTTTTAAACAAACGGAAAGAATATTGAACTATACAAAGAATACGAAAAATATAGGGTCCAATCGATGTCCCACTTGGTCTTCTTTAGGGAGAATGAATCATTCATTTTCATTTACAAAGGAGAATGTACCTAGACGAAAAAGTGGGCCAAAGCGCTTATCATCTCATATGCTCAAAAATATAAAATCTTCAAAATTGACTATAAGCTACCTAAAATCATTTTAAAGAGGATATAATGAATACACTATAGTCGTAGGCGGCACCAAGTATAGCTCACGTGTTCGAATTAACTTAAGAGCATACGCTTTGAGACTGTTCATCAAAAATACGAAAGGGCAGCGAATGTTGAATTGAAGACGTGATAATTTCAACAAAATAAGAATAATTAAACACTTGTTTTATTACTTTTCTTCCATTTCAATTTTCATATATATGAATCGATCTCTCACGGATAATATCAACTTAATATTATAGAATTTGTTTCTGAATATGGTCATTCTTAGTCCAAGTTTAAGTTCAAGAACTTTTCGATTTTGTTTATAAAAAGGACACTGGACACATTGTATCTGGTTCATTAAGTTGAAGCTATACATAAAACGGTTCATCCATTTTTTCCACTTAACTTAACCAGGTTCATTATGCTCTTTTAGCACATATATATATGGAAAAATTACTAGAATAATACTACATGGCTAATTTAGCATAAGAAGATTAGTATTAGATTAGTTTTTTTTTTATCACAAAAATACCTTTAAGACAAAAATAATTACAGAAATACCATTACTAATTAATGTCACATCAGCATTTTTTTATTTTTAAAAAGAAAGAAAAATTATTTACGACTTTACTACTGCGTAAAGAAAAACCTGCGCAATAAATCTTCGATTCTACTTTATGACAAATTTTTTGGTTTGGTAGATTTTTTATCTTGCCGTAAATTTATCTCGTAGATTTTTTTTAACCGTAGATTTCTAAGTTTTAGTGGTAGTAGATTTTTTAATTCATCGCAGATATTTTAGTCCTCCGTAAAATTTTAACGAATATTAGGATAGAGACAGTACATTTTCTCATTTTCCTAAACTGTAAGAATTTGTATGGTAGATTTAATATTCTACCGTAGATTTATTTTGTAGACTTATATTTCTTACCGTAGATTTTTAAATTTGGTTATGGCAGAGCTTGATTTCACATTCAAGTGGCCGTAGATTTTTTTACCAAAGTTTAATTACTAGATTAACATTTTAGTTATCGTAAATTTTATTTTTGTTAATTTTAGTTATCGCAGGTTTTAAATATTTTTTACGTAAAAGATTTGGCACAATTTTCTTTACCGCAAATATTAAATTTACTAGAATGGTATACAGTAAAACTTCTATAAATTAATAATGTTGGAACTTTGATATTTTATTAATTTATCTATAAATTAATAAATATTAATTTTTAGAAATATTTTTCAATCTATAATATTTTAAAAAAAAATTTAAATGTAAACGAGAAATTTTCTTTAAAATTCATATTCTTCAAAAAAACTTATTTGAATTTCTTTATGCTTTATTATTTACATATTTCACATTATGTGAATATTCTTTATTTCTTTGTTCACGAGATTTATTTTGGTTTATAATATTCTTGTATTGTTTTTGACTAAACACTATTCTTTGTTACACATTTTTTCTTACAAATCCTAGCAATGACTTCTCATCTAAAAAGTGTTACAAAATCAACTATGACAGATCAAATACGAAAATAGTTATGTGAGTACAAAAGAGATAATACTAAGTGCACTCAAAAATATTTGCAACTATGGCCTGAAGCGAAGTTCCAATTAAAAATTAGTCAAGGTACAATCTCAAATATACTCAAACGATCAGCTGAGTTTCTTTCCGCCAACCTGGAAACTGGAAAAGATATCAAGCGGCACAAATCAGCAAAATTTCCAAAAAGATGGAGAAAGTTATTTTTGAGTGGTTTCTCCAATACCAAGATTGTGTGAATATGACTGGAGAACTAATTTTGGAGAAGGCAAAAGAAACAAAGAAACTTGTATACCCCCAACACGATTATGAGCACCAATTTTCTCAAGGCTGGCTTGAAAAGTTTAAGGTACGACATGGTATTAAGTCATTTTGTCGTTTGGAGAGAGTGGTTCAGTTGATGTGCAAGACATGGAAAAGAAACTGGAAGCTATAAGAGAAAGGATAGATAAGTTCTCTATGAAAGATGTTTTTAATATGGATGAAACTGGTTTGTTTTACAGGTTACAACCTGATCATTCTCTTACTACGAAACAACTTGAAGGAAAAAAATAAGACAAAGAAAAACTAACAGTTGTTATTTGCTGCAATGAGGATGGGTCTAAAAAAATTCCTTTATTGATTATTGGGAAATATGCAAAGCCATGTTGCTTTAAGAATGTCAACATGGACAGTTTGAATTGTCACTATCGTGCCAACAAAAGAGCTTGGATGACAAGTGTTATCTTTGAAGAATACATACGCTGGTTTGATGAGAGGATGCATGGTAGAAGAGTTTTATTTATGGTAGATAATTGTCCAGCACATCCACAAAATATCGATGGGTTGAATAATGTTGAGTTGTTCTTCTTGCCACCTAACATGACATCGAAAATTCAACCTTGTGATGCTGAAATAATGAGAGCTTTTAAGATGCATTATTGTAAGAGATTTTATCGTGAGGTTTTAGAAAGCTACGAGTTGGGACAATCTGAATCCAGGCAAGATCAATGTTTTGAATGCTATCAATTTTGCAGTTTCTACTTGGACAGTTAATGTTCATCAAGTGACAATAGCAAATTGTTTTCGACACTGCAAAATTCGATCAGATGATGGTGCCTCAAAAAATTTAGAAGAGGACTCAACTTATGAAAACAACATTCATGAACTTGAAGTTGTGATCAATAATCTTGGTTATCAGAATAAAATGGATGTTAATAGCCTACTCGACTATCCGGGTAAAAATGATTCATGCTTAGAATTCCAGAGTTTAGAAAAATTTGTGGCTTCTCTCCTTAATGCTGATGAAGAAGTTGAAGACGATAATATGACATCTTTGGAACCAGTTACACGTAAGGAAGCAATTATCGCGTCTCGAACTCTTCACAACTTTTGGATGCAGATCGAGAAAACAACACCAGAAGTGTTTGATGCAATAAGAAAAATTAGAGATGAGCTCCAACGGAATTCAAACATCAAGAAAAGACAAACAACACTGGCATCATATTTTACTAAATTGACTTAATTATATATGCGTATAGTTATATATGTCTAAGATTTATATTATTAATTTATGATATTATTGGAACCATATTTTTACATGGAGGTATTTAAAATTTTTTTTATCTTATTATCTTATCAAATTTTTCTATTTTTTACATTTACCCGAGTCGGGACCGGAAGATTTTATTAATTTATAGATTTTATTAATTTATCAAATATTAATTTAAAGAGGTTCTACTGTATTTAGTGGTTGCTAACTTAATGTCGTAGATTTTTTGACGCTATGTTACCACATAGTTTTTATAGTGTGGGTTACTACCGATTTTCTCATAATTTTCTTAATTAATGACGAAAAATAGAAATATTTTTTAAAAAAACGTAACTGAATAAGTTAGAATTTTGGAATGCCTACATCGTGTTCTTCCCCAAAAATTCTTCTAGTTTTCAACCCTCACCTCCAAGTTATTCCTTCTTATGATATTTCATCTTATTCTTTATCTATTTACTTATCATGGAGCGCATCATCCTTGTATCTAGAAAATGGATGTTTTGCAAATAATAGATGGTTGTTTGTTGTTGATAGCAAGAGTGGTTTTCGAATTCTACAAAGAAATACAAAAACTACTTATGATGAATTCATTGAAATGGTATATGAAGATTATGGGTTAGATAAGAGAATATGCAATGTTGAGTTGAGTTACATACTGCCGAAGAAATATTATATGTTAAATTATTATTTTATTATTATAATATTTTAAAATCTAAAATTAAATAATATATATATGTTATCTAACTAAATAAATAAATTATATAAATTTATTTTAAAATATTTCAAACCTTAATGCTTTGGAAATACTCCATCTTAGTGTTAGAGGTAGGATTATTAGCATAGCATTTAAAACTTCCAAATACTCTCACTTTAGTAACTAAAAGCTCTTCTAATTAAAACTTTTAGAAGAGAACTAGCTGCTCTTAAAGGTTCCAAATTTACTAACATGTGCTTTGATGTATTGTTATTGGTTCCTCCTAACTTTCACTCCATATATTTCTTTTTACTTATTGGTTTTCCATCATTGACATTGTTGTTACTTGTAGTCTATGATTTCCTCGAAACTGCTCAATTTTGAAAATATATTATTCCATGGCCATCAAATCTTAAGCAGTTGATCTACACTCAGACCAGAGTCACAATAGACCTCAACAAGAAGGATATGAAGAATTCAAAGCATAGCTCTTAAATCAAAACTACTCAATGCCCACACGTTTCTCCATACTTGCGTAGATGACATGACACTTATACACATGTTACATATAAGAATTGTATCGTATATCTAGAAACATCAATCACAAATATAGAAGAGATGAAGTCTAATGAGGTTAATAAAGAAGTTTTCTCTTTTTGTAGTTGTTTCTCTCTATAAACATCACTTGAGCTGCTTCTTTTCTTGAGGTTATGTTTGTAGAACTCCCTGCAAATACAAGATATGGTTTAGAGCCTGGACAAGATGGTAATAACTACTTAGAACAAAAGAAAAAAAATTGAAAGGGAGTGTGCCTACAACGATTGATAGCTGCTAACGGATATAAACCATCGATCTCAACATGGCACCTAGTGTATCCCGGGACACCTGAAATTTGACCTCTGATTTTCCTGTTGTTGTCTCGGTATCTTGTATCTGGAATAAGAAAAATAATAGATTTTTAACACAGCTATATTTATATCATAAACATACAAAAATCTTTCGAAAAAGTAAAAGTTTATGCAACAAGTGGATAGCAAATTTTTTATGTAATAGAAGGAACTACTTAAACAACGACATTTGTTATTTAAATTCTTGTCGTAATTAACATCTTCTAAGCTTAGAAGCTGCAAGAAGAAAAGAAAAAAAAATCATAATAGAAACCAGATCCGATTGAAATACTTACTCTTGCACATCAAGAACAAGAGAGGCTAAAACTTAACAGAAATTTAATAATATTTGCTAACATAGTTAGTCTCAATCTAAATTATCTCCATTTGTTCTTCTTATTCACGTTCAAACTGTCACCAAAAGTGAATTCGTGGACTCATGCTAGGTCTGTGAGTAACCCATACAACACTTCGATTAGTAAATAAGAGCTATAATACATCATTTTCAAATCTTAAAAGAAAAAAAAAATCACTAGGAGTCGGGGATCAAAAAAGACTTACACTGAATACGAACATGTTCTTCATCACGTACCCCATCATCTCCTTGGAGATCTATTGTAAGAATGATATTTCACACCTAATAACTTTCAAGATAGCTAAAGAAGAACAATGTAAGAACACCTCATATAAATCTCCATAATTCAGTGTGTTTGCAAGAGAAAAAAAAAAAAAAAAAAAACTAAATTTCCAGGTTAGTTAAACAATTCGAATAATCCGAATTCTACATTGGAACCTTATCAAACACTGTATCAACTTCGCCACCGTGAAAACCAAACCAACAAAGCCCAATACTCAAAATTGTGATTTCAATTTCTCTAAAAATTCAAAGAATTTCCACTAAAAACTGAGGAGAGAGATGGAGAATCATATAATCGTTATCCACTGTGAGTTTGGAGATGTGAAGAGGTTTCGAGATAAAGGCGAGGAAGAGATAAACAACGATGAGATAAAGTACGCGGCGAGGGTACAAAGAGTCCACAACGAGTCGACGGCGAGGCTGAGGTAAGTGGTGGTGAGAGTGCGGTGAGCAGCTGTGATCAGCAACGGCGGAGAGTTGAAACGCGATGAGGATGGTGACCAAATTTCAGAAACGGCGGTTCTGTGGTTTGAGTGAAGAAAAATAATTTTTTTAGGGAAATCGTGTGGGTTATTTTTTATAAAACTGATTTGTTTTAAATTTTTATCTTTTAGTTTTTTTTTGTTATTTTACTAATTATATTTCTCAATTTTAAATCATAATGGCATTTTTGTCTTTTAACCAAAGATTAGTATTAGACTAGTAAATTTTTTTTAGGATATCATTTTAGTCATTAACTTCAAAATTAGTATCATTCTAGGCAAATTTCAGTATATATATATATATAAAGTTTCTGTATATTCCCAATTTCATGAACTAAATGCAATGCGTTCTATTTGTATACAAAATCTAAACAGCTGTAAATGTATCCTTGAGCTAACAACGTTATTATCCATAATTAGAAAACAAACGAACTGATCATTATTAACTTGTTCATAGCTGTAAAATTAGGGACGATAAGTAAGGAAGGACATTCGTTTGGCATTTTATAGATGGGCTCAATTATTAGAAACTTACAAAGGCCCAAATAATGTTTAATAACAAAGCCCATAATCGGCCCACTTAAATCGGTTGAAAAATCTTTTCCCTACCGAAGCCGTGTCTGATTTTTCGCTCCCGATCGATTCTCATCGTCTCATAGCAGAGAATATCCATCGAAACAATTTCTCTCGAGGAAGAAAGGAGAAACATTCGAAGAAACAATCGGAATCTGGGGAGGTATAGAAGCATACCATCGGAGGTGAAACGGAGTGAAATTTCAAGTCAGAGTTTCGGAGACGGGAAAAAATGGGAGATCATTTGGTGAGAGCGGAGGAATTTGAGAAGAAAGCTGAGAAGAAGCTCAATGGATGGGCAATATTCGGATCTAAGTATGACGATGCTGCCGATCTGCTCGAAAAAGCTGCTAATTCCTATAAGCTTGCCAAATCATGTAATTTTTTTTTTCATTTTTTTGCAGCCGACCTTTTTTGTTTGCTTGTGTGCTTGATTTTCATTTCATCTGTTTGTGATGATGAGGAAGAAAAGGGAAAAGTTTGATATGTTTGATCTTAGATTCAACATTTAGATTGTTCGATAATGGTTTTTTTGGCTTTATAGCAAAGTCATTGATAAGTTAGGAGATTAGTGTAGAGTTTGCAGGAGCCACTGAGGGAAATAGTACCCCAATGGTTTCTATTTTGTTGAGTTTAATATGTTTATGTGTTAAATTCTCGAAACAGTATCTCTTGCTTATGTTCAATATGTGATTTTTCAGGGGATCAAGCTGGAAAAGCTTATCTGAAACTTGCCGATTGCCACTTAAAGGTAAAATTATTTGTTTACAAACACTGATGATGAAAGAATGTACTGATTTACATGATATCATTGCTCTGCATGTGCAGTCTGATAGTGGCAAACATGATGCTGCTAACGCCTATGCCGAAGCTGCTAAATGCTACAAGAAAGTTGACACAAATGGTATGAATAAGCCACTGGAAATTTTACTTGTATCATATTGCTAAAAGTTTCTCTTTTGTAATTGACATCTCAGTAATACTAGAGTGTGATTATCAACTCTTGTATGTTTTCCTCTCGCTATACATGTGTATCGCTTGTCCTAATATAACCTTGATCTAATATGCAGAGGCTGCATCTTGCCTTGAGCGAGCAGTG
The DNA here is from genome assembly GCA_028015245.1 of Cardamine occulta. Lineage (NCBI taxonomy): Eukaryota > Viridiplantae > Streptophyta > Magnoliopsida > Brassicales > Brassicaceae > Cardamine > Cardamine occulta. Next base: position 15,757,729 of record CM051379.1, on the reverse strand, counting down.
AATATATTTTGCGAGATAGGAAGGCTCAACATGGCTGCAAGATATTACAAGGTACCATGTGTCTCTTTTAGTAAGAATACTTAGAAGAGTTTTATTGGGGCACTTATTTAGTACTTCCTCCATTGCTCCTGTTTCCTATATGCATGTTGGATCCAATCGGAGATGTAGGTGTTTTTCTTACACTATAGCAAGATTGGTACTGATTTTCTGTATTTTGTTTTGTACTAATAGGTAAATTAATGGTCTTGTACTTTTGACAGGAAATTGCTGAGTTTTATGAAACTGATCAGAAGTTCGAGCAGGCTATTGCTTACTTTGAAAAGGCAGCTGAGTTCTTTCAAAATGAAGAAGTGACCACTTCTGCAAACCAGTGTAATCTAAAGGTGGCACAATACGCTGCCCAGTTGGAGCAGTAAGATTTTCTGCACATTAACCTCTTTTTTGCTTTCTCGTCAGCTGAAACCCTGTTAAAATTATATGGCCAATCCACAAACTCGATATTGTTTGAAATCGTGGTGTATGATAGCTTTTTATTTTACTTTGGGACAGATTGATTGATTATGGGCTTTATTGTATCTTTTATAGGTATGACAAGGCAATCAGGATTTATGAAGAAATAGCGCGCCATTCACTCAACAATAACTTGCTTAAGTATGGAGTTAAGGGCCATCTTCTCACTGCTGGCATGTGTCACCTATGCAAAGCTGATGTTGTTTCCATCACTAATGCACTGGAGAAATATCAGGTTCTTCTTCTGCCACAGAAAAACGCTCGTAACATCAGCATTCCGGTGGTGTGGTCGTTGGAGTAACTATGACATGTTTCTAACTTCTACTTTCTTGCAGGATCTGGATCCTACTTTTTCAGGAACAAGGGAATGCAAGTTCTTAGCGGTAAAGTTTGAACCATGGTTTCTTAGAGATTACGAAGTAGCTTACCTAAAGTATATGAAAATTCATTTGTTTTATTCCCATGAACAGGACCTTGCTGCTGCTATTGATGAAGAAGACATCGCAAAGTTCACAGACGTTATCAAGGAATTTGATAGCATGACTCCATTGGTTCGGGCAATAAACCAAATACAGATATTTGACTGTGGTCTCTTTTTAACTTTTTCTGGTCTTGATCATGTAATTGATATTATTGCAGGATTCATGGAAGACAACGATGTTATTGAGGGTGAAGGAGAAGCTAAAGGCCAAGGAGCTTGAGGAGGATGACCTTACCTAAACATCTTTATCCAGAGCTTTGCTTATAAACTATTCCCGGTTTGTATTATCAAATATCTTCGGTACTCCATCTCCGATTCTTCTTTGATTTTATTGTGTCTGGTTTCGAATTTTAAGGTTTCTTAAGAGGTTTGGTCAAAACTTGGGTTTGTTTGATATATCAACGTTTCTACATTTGTTCTCTGTGTCTCATCACTTCATTTATGTAAACTTCTCAAGTCTTTGGAGATTTGCTTCGTCGTTCAAAGATTTGATGAATCGACCTGATTATTTGTTTGCGTTCACGTCTACATCTAATAAAAGTGTGGTTTATCTTTTGAACGAAAATTTGCAGTGTTTTAATTAAAAATTGATGTCAAACTTAAATGGAAATTTCAAAAAAGTATAAAACGTCCGAGATTTTTACTAGCTCTTATAGATTGTGTATACGTGCATTCTCAGATATCACAGATATTTCTAACTAATATAAGTTCTGGTCTCCAAAACAAAACAGATATATCTCAATGTTTATTAATGTTCTATCGCTGAAAAAACAAACAATTGGACTAGCAAGAACTCACATTACATGGAAAAATTTCGTACATATATATCATGAGAATTGAACACATAATATATATAAATAGTGAAAGAACCAAAAGGAAGAAGAAACTCTAACACCAATTCTCATTGTCATCGACCATAACAAGCAAAGCAATGATGAACGCATAATCAACCTCTGGATTTACTCTCACCCTAAAGTTATATTTCCCTTTGCAGAAGCTTCCCCATGTAAACTTATGAGTCACCTGCAATATAAAGATTTCAACTCTTCCCCAATTTGTAAAAAATTGCCAAAATTAGAAAGAAATGGGGTTTTTAACTTTTACCCCTACCCCGGCGATGAGAGCATCAGAGTTGAAAACTTTGAATGAGATATTGGAGTATCCTCCTGAAGCATGAAAATCACAAGTGGTTCTCTTCTTGACATTGTTGTTCTCAGGCAAGAAAACATCCACAGATGTTTTCAATGAAACAGCTTGAGATTGTTGTACCGTGAATAGCAAGTCTTCTCTTTCTTTGCTCTCTCCTCCATGCACTTCCCACTTGTTCTTCAATGCAATTCCCTAAACAACACATACACAATGTCAAGAAAGAGTCTTTTTTGTTTGTTTGTTTGTTGAAAGATTGAAATGTTTTGTAACCTTTTGACGCATTGAGAGGATTGTGAAACCAGCTGGATCACGCATAACTCTTTTACGGTTAAATCCCCAAGCTTGTCCATCAATTTGTAGGAGAAGATTCCCACTTGGATCAAACACTTCGTAATGATCTTTGGAGAAATTTTGAACTTTTCTCTTCACCACTAGATCCATTGGGTATGGATTACAGAATTGATCGCTCACCACGCTTATCGCAGGATCTCCTACTTGCCATTCTGTTTTTTTATTCTTCGGCATTGATTTTTTTTGTTCTCTTTTGAACAATCTCAAGATGAAGACGATTATGAAAGGCTCTTGCCTTAGAGCCCTTGATAATCCTCCTAATGATGAAGAATTATCAAAAACACCTTTTTCACATTTATTTAGAAACATATATCAACTAAAAAACAAATTTGCAATTGCAGGATTAGTTGTTACTTTCTCTGGTTATAAATCATACTTTTATTCTCAACCCCAAATTGTTAAACCCCAAAAATAAACTATGTTCATATTTAGAAAGAAAACAACTAAGCAAACTTCTGTTTCCAAGTCCAAAGGAAGATTCTCTATTGCCATAAACATATCAATACATAAAACAGTATACAAAGAGCTCTTATAGTTACAACAACAAATCACATATTCTGCAATTCACAGTAATCATAATCGAATAATTGTTTGTTTTGTTTGTTATCGAACTAGACATAGAAAGGTCTCAGTTGCCTCCACGTTTGTTCTTTCTCCATTCCCATGGCTTCTCTGGATTTGAAGATGCCCACAAGCCAATACGCTTTTGCCTTGCCTCATTTTCCCACTGAACTCAAACACCAAAAAACGTTCAACATCAGAAAGACTCATCCAATTAAAGAGACTTGTAAACAAGATGCACAAAAAGGTTTACAAAATCTTGCCTTTGCGAGCTCTGGGCGCTTGTCGTAAGCTACATAATGCCAAGCAAGACCTTTCTTTAACATTACTTCCTGTACAAATTTTCCATTGCAGTATATATCTCCTACACATCTTCCATAACGATCCTCTGTATAAACTAAAACCTTCAAGCTTTTCCCTTCAACCATCTTTAGTAGCTCATCATGAGCCTCCTTTCCAAACGGCATTTTGCTTTCCGGTGAATCTATTCCCCTGTTTGTTTCATTTCTCAAACTGTTCTTAAAACTCCATATAGATAAGATGAGTTTATCTATATCTATATAAGTGTTTTTTTTACCTTAGTCTAATTCTGAACTTTTTAGCAAGCACTTCCTCATTCTGGTAATTTATCATCCTAAGCCAAAGATAAAAAGGATGGGAAGAATTATTAATTTCATAGCTCAAAATTTGATTAGACTCTATAATCTTCTTGTGTAAGTATATTAAAAACACAAACCTATAACCAGAAGCTACGATCTTCTTGTGAAGTGCATCTGCTTCTGTATAATTCTTCTTCTCACGCGCTTTCGCTCTTTTAACCACTGCAAGACTCACTTCCTTAGGAATAGAAGATGACACAATCGGGTCTGTGCTACTAACATATACAGTAACTGTATCTCCATCTGCCACAGATTTTGTATCCACCTTATTTCCATTAGAAAATTTCTTCATTAGCAACAACATTATCATCACATCACCAAACCTTTTAAAAATTCATAAGTTTTCTAACCGGAAGCGTCTTCAGCTCAAACTTAAGTCCTTGAGATAAAGACACAGGAGATTCAGTAGCGACCTCAACAAGATCGTGAGGCGAAGGTAGTCCATAGAAAGACAAAAGGCCCTGTCAATGTCATTAAGAAAATCAACCATATCAATAATGTATCTTTAGACTCGTTAACATTTTCGCAATTTGAAACATTATTAATTAAGATACCTCAACATCTGCTTTTTGATGGTTCTTTAGAGTCGCGATAACAAGCCTAGAAGCTTCCTCAGCAGTTTGAGGTCGAGGCTTAGCTTGCTTCCATGCCTCAAGTATTTTTCTATACCTTTATACATGTTTTAGAAGGAAAAGACAAATCAAAAATATGAAAACTTCAAATCTTTAGACATTCAAGAAAGAAAGATCTGTGTATTGTTGCTTTACCAGTTTGCTTGAGCCTTTATAGAAGACACAACGTAACTCCCAAGCTTTTCTGGAACCTAGAATATAAAAAAAAAAAATTAAACAAATCTGTGAATAAATCTATGGTGATTGGTATTAGTTCTGCTTAAGAGACAAATATGATTTTACACACTTCAGTTACAAGTAAGTTTCAAAAGAGGTACTATGAAGACCAAATCGAAAGACTAATAAGCTGAAGAAAAAAAAAGGAAATTTAGGAGAAAGCAATGAAGAAGAGACCTGAGAAGTGGTTTCGAAGTTAAAGAGATCACGAGAAAGAGCTGAAACTCCGTGAGTCTTATCGTCCGTCGTGGGATTCAAGCATTTCCGGTAGAGTAACCTAATTGCGTTACCCATTTCTTCGATTCGATTTTCTGGAAACAGAGAGAAACAATTAAAAAAAAAAAAAAGGAAGAGTTTTGATCTTTCTTCCTTTCTGGTATGAAAAAGTCTTTGATCGTTATATGGAAACAGAGGAGAGATTGTTCATCTAACAAGCGAAATGATACGTGGCAGTTCCTTATTGGATAAGAAACCAAATATATAATTATTTTTTTATTCTATCTAAAAAGTATTGGGTGTCTTGTCGTAATCAGGATTCGATTCCGCATAAGCAATCTTAATGTCATCGCATTCCTAGTGCTCAAAATATCTCCTATGGCGTGTAGCACAAATTATATATATTTCTTGAGCATCACTATATACTTTCTCATACCCCGGAATTAGGATTTTTAGAGTCTACAAGCTGGTTCAACTTACAGTTTTAATTTTCTGTTTCTCTACGTAATTTATATGAGAATTTTGGTATTCATATAGTTTTATAGCTTTTATCACACACAATATAGAAAGTTTGTCACACGGTCACACCGACCATTGTGCACATGATTCCTTCAAACATTTATGGAAGATTCGAATTCTAGTTGAGATTTTTGATCCATAAAATGTGGAACAAACAGAAATTTTAAATTATTGTTGCTTAATAAAATTTGAGAAAATGGGTTAAAACAATATATCAAAGCAATCGGACATGGGAGCATTTACTGAAGCCGGCGAATGATTTGCTTTGCACATTAATGTCATGTGAAAGTCTCTGGTTCAAAATAAAGGAATCTGAATAAAAATTATGGTGCTTCTTGATGTCCACATGTGTGAATTGTTGGTTTAAACCACATAATAATACAAATAATTTCCAAAACACAGTTATTAAAGGAGAAATTCCCCAAAATAGCACCAAATAGAGTTTTTGTTTCATAGATATCACATATTTTTATTTAGAACAAAATAGCATTTTTATAAAAGAAAAAAGTTAAATTTTTTTTGTTTGGGTTAACTATTTTAGAATTTAGGGTATAGTTTATTTGGGGTGTAAGGTATGGTTTAGGGTTTAGGGCTTAGAGTTTAGGATTTTAAAACCCTAAACCCTAAATCCTAAATTTTAAAAATATGAGGTTAGGAGATTTTGTGCTATATAAAGAAATTAATCTTTAATAAAAATGTTATTTTTGTCTTAAATAAAAATTTGTGCAACAAAAACTTCATTTAGTGATATTTTTGAGAATTGCCCATCTTCAAACAAAGAAACCAAATATAAAAATAAGTTGTACCACTTATTCAGAAAAAAACCATCATTGATTAATAAACCCAGTCAGCTAAATTGTATGAACCAGCAACACTTACTTCATTGTATACGCAAAATACCTGCCTTGACCTTGCCACAATACTTGCGTCCCCAAATACCAACAGCCTTTCGTTTAAAGCCAAACCGCAACCATGTTATGTTTTTCGACCTAATTTTAACCAAAAATGATTCAGCAACAGCAACCATAAATAAAAGAGAAGTGGATTATGATATTTACATTGCCACATAAGTACTTGCTGTGTTGGCTGACCTCCATCTTCTTAATCTGTTTCCTAATACTTGCACCATAACAAGTCCCTAATAAGTCCATAAGTCCATCTATGCTTCTGACGACACGAATCAGAACCCTGAAATCGTTTTCAATCACATTGCCGAAGGTGAACGAACTCTCTATATTAAAGATCTTTAATCTTTATGTTTTTCTCTATGTCTTGATCTGTGTTACGTTTATATACATATATGGTATGGTTTCAGTCTTTGAGATATGAGACTTGAGCGGATTTTTAGAGGGCTTTTTGTGTTGGGCGATTGATAATTTTGTACCAGCAAATTTGCTACTAATCCTTGGAAGCATCTCAGGACACATGGAGTTTGTGTATGCTTGTAATCTTGTGGATTCCGCAGGCGGTTACAATATCCTTGTGGTGCAGCCTCAAGACAAAACAGAGCGCCTACTTCCTGACGAACCTGCAAAATGGTTTTGGGAAAGCCTATCAGTTGGAGGAGATCCTATCACCAACCACCCAAAATGACACAAGTAGTTTGTATTAGATTGTCTTTATTGCTTGCTTTTGTTGCTAAGGATGTGTCAACTTTTTTTTCAATTACCAGTTTCGTTTCTGTCTCTTTAAACTCTCATGTTTAAAGTACTTATACCATAGAAAAAAAATGTTTTACCAAAATAGCGACTTTTATGGCGACTTTTACCAAAATGTTATACCATGGAACATGTTTTACCAAAATGGCGACTTTTATGTTGGGTATGACTATTTGATGTACTTATACCATAGAAAAAGAATGGTTATGTTTGAAATGGATTCATGCAAACCAATATGCAATTTTAGAGAGTACTGTCCTCCAAATTGTTTTACCTTAAGTTGAGGTTGAAAGACAACATATTTGTTTTTTTTTTTTTTTTAATAAACGGAAATAAAAAGAAACAACAGTAGCCACTAGCCAGTGGTAGGTAGATGAAAGTGTTTCCGATAAGCCGGACTATATTTTTCAGAACTGAGAAATGCATATTTAAGCTGTCTAAGATTGAAAAAAATAAAAAAATAAAAATCTTTCATTCGTCTGCTCACTTTTGATCCCATGGCGACGATAGCTAGTATACTGGCTTCAACTCAGAACCCCTTTTTTTGCTTCCGTGAACCACCATCTCCCTGGAGCCGTGCCGTCGTCCTCAGCCGCTATTTAGAACCCTGTGGCAGAGGATGTATTCCCAGATCCATTAGAGCATGCCAATCTTCCGACAAGGTCACTTTAGTCAATTTTATATATTGGTGTGGAGAATCATTGAAGAATTTTGTTTTGTTCACAGCTAGGTGGTGGTGGTGGTGGTGATGGAGGCATTTTAGCTTCAGCTAAAAGATTACATTTTGGCAAGGAATTGCTTAATTTTGCTTCAGATAATTTCTTGCCTCTTGGTAAGGCTCTTGGCTTTTTCCACTCAATTTACAAAACAATGGGCTAATCCTTATTTTAACCTACCATTCTTGGGATGAAAGTTTAGATTAGGCCTTTAAAAGTCTAATAAGATGATTGATTGCATCAAAATGGGTAATTTTTATGATAAGCTTTTATGACTAGACCTTTGAGATTTCACAGTTGGTTATTGTTTGCAGCTCTTGTTAGTGGAGTGGGACTGGGCTTTGCAACCCCAACTCTAGGCTGTCTTGCTGACAAATACTCTGTCTCAAAGATCAGCACATGCGGGATATTCATTATATCAGGTGGTTCTATCATTCTCTTATAGCGTAACCGTATAATGGAAGCAATCACTTTGAATAACTAATCCTTTGTGTCCTCTTTCTATGTATTGTGGAGCAGGGTTGACTTTACGTACTGAAGCGATTGGTGCTGCTGTTAAAGGATGGCCTCTCGGAATCTTCGGACTAGTACGATCTTGACTCCTTTTTTTTACCTTTCATATGTTATCTGTATGGTTCCTCTTCTCTCTAGTTTAAATATTTTCTTCTTTACTTTTCAGATCTCTATTTTGTTGCTCACTCCATCCTTCTCAAGGCTAATTATGCTGGTCCAACTCCAGCCTCCGGAACTTGTTACAGGTTCCTGTCTCTTTCTTGAAGTTAGAGTGAAGTAAAACTTCAAAAGATCATTTTCTTTCCTGAACTTTTTACCGCTTGTATTTTATTTTTTTCCATTGATTTCAGTGCATCTATAGTTTTAGTTACTCTGTCTCTGGTTTGATGATTATTAATTCAATTATAATATTATCTTTAGTATCCTAAGCTGTAATCAAGTGGTTGACAAATGAGCTAAATTTCATTGCTTTTGTGATCTTGTATTCAATAGTTACACCTTGATAGGCTCTTTACATTTATTCAGTTTCGATTTAAGTGGGATGGGCAGGAATGTATAGTAATTGCATACTACAGAAGCAACTTGATTGCTTAATGCTTTATTATAGTCTTTTCTTTTAATATCATATTCTTCAATTTCCAGCCCTGTTAGTTGATACTCAATAGTTATTGAGGACTCACTTGTTTATGTCCTCATGCTATTTACAGGGCTGGCTATGTTTTGCTGTATGCCAACCACCTTATCAAGTGGTGTTGCCCTTACTCACGTACTCACTTTGATATATGTCTAATCAATATTTTTGTGCATAATTGTTTTTCTTGTCTTCTCCACTGGCTTATCAAATTGCCAATTCAGCTTGCTGGTGGCAATGCTGCTCTTGCTCTTGCGGTGACAGTGGCGTCCAACTTGTTAGGAATTTTAACTGTAAGCTGACCCACTTGCATATTATCGTTCCCCCCAAGTTGATCATGCAGAATCAGGGATGGTTTTAGCCAGATTGTTTCCTAGACTATATTTCAGAATTGCTTAGCAATTTGTTTTTAAAATAGCATATGATCTTGTATTATGGGTAGGACTCAAAATCATTACTTTGGAAACTCTGTATCTATCAGTAGGTTTCACTGTCTTGTGTTAGGAATGATTATGCGTCTTCTGCCACTAAAGTTAACATTGTTGACCTCTTATCAGATTCCATTTTGGGTATCAAGATACATAGCTGGAGGAGTAGGGGTCTCTTTTCCTACTGACCAACTATTCAGAAGTCTTATAATTACTCTGTTAATTCCTTTAATCATTGGCAAGGTTAGACAATCTCTCTGTTTGTCCTATCTTTTGTTCTTGCAATGATGAATCCATATCAAATTCTGCTATATGTACAATTGTGAAAGCTTTATTTTCAGTGGCTGTTGTTGGCAAAAGTAATAGGAATGTTTTATTGGAAAGTATAATAGGATTTCTCATATGCTTGCAGGTCTGGTTATTATGAGGTCTTATACATTCTAGTTTTTCGTTTGCTTAGTTCTTTATTCCCCATAAAGTAAATAAAGTATGTGATTCATCTATCATTAAGAACATCTCGAATGTGACTGGTTACTATCTCTGATGTTTCCATTAACCTTTCACAAACAGTCATTGCAGCCTAAAGTTCTATCATTTACGATTTTGCACACCTCATTAAAGGTCAGGCTTTGACATATTTGGGTTTGATCTATTATAGGTTATACGGGAATCATTTAAAGGTGAGCGTCATTTTTTTTTATCTTTTCCCTTTCTGGTGAAAGTATTTGAATATATGAACACTATGGTTACCATCTCATATATATTTTAAATGTGATTGATAAGTAATAGAACATAAACCATTTTAAAATTGTTTTGGAGCAGGCACTTAATGATGACAATGGATCAGAATATATCTGCCAACTTTCTAACTATGTAGAATCTCTTTTTGATTTGTGTGATACAGGTTTCGGAAACTTTGTTGACAACAACCGTAAACTCTTTTCGAAAATCAATGCAATCTGCCTTAGTTTGGTAAGTAAGATATGAAATGTTAGTCTTCCATAGTTTCTAAACCCCTTGAATAATTTTCTTAGGTCGTTCAGGGAAGGGTCTTGAAGTTCTGCTTTGTTGCAGGAATCTTGATGTTGGTACTTTATGTGCCTATAGCTAAAACATTTCTCCTTTCCTATATGATATTTATCATAGCTTGAGAGTACAAAATTCCAGTGCTTATACCAAATAACAGAAACCATCTTTTCAGTCATGCTTATGACTTCTATAGTATTATATAGTTTAACCTCTTCCTCTCTGGCTACTTTCAATGGTCTGACTTTGTTATTGCAATAGCATTGACCTGGTCTTTTGTGGAACTTATATAGTATCTTTTATCTTATGATATGATCCTAGGTGCCATGGATCCAAGTTAGTAGATCAAGATCACTGCTATTATCGGTTAAGCCTAAGGTTTTTCTTGCAGCTGTTGGCACTGGAATGTATACATTCTGCTTTAACATATAAACATTTGCTATAAATTTCGGAACACGCACTGACAGAAGATTCTTGCGTCTTTTTGCAGATTGCTGCATCTTTCACTACTAGCATTCAATGCTCTTTCAATCCGCATCCTCACAGGTGGTAGCAAGAACTCCAAACAAAATGCCACAGCAGTCTTGCTTGTTGCAAGCCAGGTAAATAATAAAGCTTGCATTTATGGCTGATTTTTATCTATCTTTTAATTTGGAAGTCATGGCTTGGGTTGTTGTTCTGTGCCATAGAAAACATTACCGGTAATGGTGGCGGTGGTGGAGCAACTAAGAGGTGCATTTGGTGAATCAGGGCTTTTAGTTCTTCCTTGTGTAGCTGCTCACCTAAACCAGGTTAATTATATAGTTTAGTTTTATTGCCTCTTTTATTATGATATTTTTGTGTGCATATTTTTATTATTATTATTGACATATTTCTTGAATGTGTAGATCATGATTGATTCAATTCTTGTAAATTTATGGCTCCGGAAGGATAATGCGTCTTCTTCTGATGTAAAGACGGCCTGAAACAGATTGAAGCAATGAAATGTTGTACATCGCTAAACACATTCAATCTCTTAGAGGTGTTTGCAGATCCATTTGTTGGTTTATGTAAAAAATTTGTCAGACCGTTGTGATAAAATCATTAAAAAAAATAAAATTCAAAGCCAATGTTTTTATAATCTATACTAGTATTTTACCGATAACCCCTAAAATATGTTGCAAAGCAAATCCTTATAACTTATAAGCAAGCATCAAAAAAAGTATTAATTAACCAAGTAAAAAGGAATCGGTCATTTTCTCATGAAAGACATGTCATCAATTAGTCACAAAATACCGAACCGACATTTACATCGGTTTAACTGATGAAAACCGATCGGTTTATGATAAGCAGAAAGCCCTAATTTGTCCACACAAAATCTCCCTATTTATATTCGTCTTCTCGGAATCAGCTATAGTTTTGTCTTCTCCACTTCGATACGTGATTCTCCATTCGCAGATCTTCAAGCATCTTCATCTCCATCGTTTCAATTGAGGTAATTTCTATCTTTTAATCTCATATCGAATATGAATCGTTCAAATCTGAATTCCGTCAGGTGTTTTACCGTGAAATTATATATATATATATATATATATTTTTAGAATGGATTGATTTGATTTCGCACTTATGCATCTGTCTGGTTAGGGTTCTTTAAATCAATTTCACTCTTCATCTTGTTTACTTTTTGGGTGTATCAGGTTATTGTTCTCCCGCTAAGTAAGAATGTCTCGTTTTTTCGCTCAGGTTTGCTTCCTTGTACCTTTGTTTATTTATCAATTCATATTTCACAATACTTGCTTCAATTTTCTTAATGAAATTTATGCTATCTTCATAGGCTGGAAGTGATAGTGAAGATGAAAGTGATTTTGAAGAAGAGATCCAGGAAGTTCAGAATAACGAAGCCTCTAACCGTTACCTTCATGATGGTAGCGATATTGAGGATGATAGTGGTACTAAACGTGTGGTTAAGGCAGCTAAAGATAAACGTTATGAGGAGATGAGCAGCACTGTAGAGTCGATGAAGAATGCTATGAAGATCAATGATTGGGTCAGCTTGCACGAAAATTTTGATAAAGTCAACAAACAGCTTGAGAAAGTTATGAGGATTACAGAGGCTGTCAAGGCACCGACCTTGTATATCAAAACTCTTGTGATGTTGGAGGATTTCTTGAATGAAGCTCTTGCAAATAAGGAAGCAAAGAAGAAGATGAGCACTAGTAACTCCAAGGCGTTGAACTCAATGAAACAGAAGTTGAAGAAGAACAACAAGCTCTACGAAGAGGATATCAACAAATATAGGGAATCTCCAGAAGTTGAGGATGACAAGGAACCTGAAGATGAAGACGAAGAAGATGAGGAAGAAGAGGATGAGTTTGAGGACGATGTTAGTATAGCGTCTAAAGATGATATAGAGGAACCTGATAATATTCACTCTTGGGAGACGTCGCTGAGCAAAAAAGATAAGCTTATGGAGAAGCTTTTTAACAAAGATCCTAAAGAGATCACTTGGGACTGGGTCAACAAGAAGTTCAAAGAAATTGTGGCTGCTCGTGGGAGGAAGGGGACTGCTCGATTTGAGCTAGTTGATCAACTTACGCATTTGACAAGGATTGCCAAGACTCCTGCGCAGAAGCTTGAAATCTTGTTTAGTGTTATCTCGGCACAGTTTGATGTGAATCCAGGTCTCAGCGGACACATGCCTATCAAAGTCTGGAAGAAATGCGTGCTTAACTTGCTCACCATACTGGACATTCTTGTCAAGTACAACAACATTGTCGTGGATGACACGATTGAACCTGATGAGAATGAAACCTTGAAGCCTGCAGATTTTGATGGAACCATTCGGGTCTGGGGAAATTTGGTTGCATTCTTAGAGAGGATTGACACTGAGTTTTTCAAGAGCTTGCAGTGCATTGATCCTCACACCCGTGAGTATGTTGAGAGACTGAGGGATGAGCCCATGTTCTTGGCCCTTGCTCAGAATATCCAGGACTACTTGGAGCGGATGGGTGATTTTAAAGCTGCTGCAAAGGTGGCCTTAAGACGAGTTGAGTCAATATATTACAAGCCCCAGGAAGTTTATGATGCTATGAGGAAATTGGCTGAGTTGGTGGAAGAAGAGGAAGAAACTGACGAGGCTGAAGAGGAAAGTGGACCTCCTGCTTCATTCATTGTTGTTCCAGAGGTTGTTCCCCGTAAGCCTACCTTCCCAGAGAGCAGCCGAGCTATGATGGATATTCTTGTGTCCCTTATCTACAGAAATGGTGATGAGCGGACCAAAGCACGTGCAATGCTATGTGATATCAATCACCATGCTTTAATGGACAATTTTGTGACTGCTAGAGATTTGTTGTTGATGAGTCATCTGCAAGACAACATTCAGCACATGGACATCTCAACGCAGATTCTCTTTAACAGGACGATGGCGCAGCTTGGTCTATGCGCCTTCAGGGTTGGAATGATCACCGAGTCCCATAGCTGTCTCTCTGAGCTGTACTCTGGTCAAAGAGTGAGGGAGTTGCTTGCTCAAGGTGTCTCGCAAAGCCGGTACCATGAGAAGACCCCAGAGCAGGTAACCATTTATTTTCTGTTTTAGATATTCAATACAAACAGAATGTGATAAAAAGGAACTGTTTGATCATATTTTGACTAAATCATGATTATTACAAACGTTGTTGCATTTTTGGAGGTTATACATGTTTAATTTTCACATGCCTATGGTCATGTTGTTTCATTCAGTGTATTTATATGTGATATCAAATTTTGTTGGTTTTACCAGGAAAGAATGGAGAGGAGAAGACAAATGCCATACCACATGCACATAAACCTCGAGCTCCTGGAGGCTGTCCATCTCATCTGTGCCATGCTACTTGAAGTCCCAAACATGGCAGCAAACTCGCATGATGCCAAGCGCAGAGTGATTAGCAAGAATTTCCGTCGCCTGCTCGAGATCAGTGAGAGGCAAGCATTCACTGCACCGCCTGAGAATGTTCGTGACCACGTCATGGCAGCCACCAGAGCCCTGACCAAAGGTGATTTCCAAAAGGCATTTGAAGTTTTAAACTCTCTTGAGGTGTGGAGATTGCTCAAGAACCGTGACAGCATCCTGGAGATGGTGAAAGCTAGGATCAAAGAAGAGGCTCTAAGGACTTACCTATTCACATACTCAAGTTCCTACGAATCCTTAAGTCTTGATCAACTCGCCAAAATGTTTGACATCTCTGAGCCACAGGTCCATAGCATTGTGAGCAAGATGATGATCAATGAGGAGCTTCATGCAAGCTGGGACCAGCCAACTCAATGCATTGTCTTCCATGAAGTGCAACACAGCAGATTACAATCATTGGCTTTTCAGTTAACCGAGAAACTCTCAATTTTGGCAGAAAGCAATGAAAGGGCAATGGAATCTAGAACCGGTGGAGGTGGTCTGGATTTGAGTTCAAGGAGAAGGGACAACAATCAGGACTACGCAGGAGGTGCATCTGGTGGTGGTGGATACTGGCAAGACAAGATGAATTATGGACAAGGAAGACAAGGTCAAGGTAACAGATCTGGGTATGGTGGAGGAAGATCGTCTGGACAAAATGGTCAGTGGTCTGGACAGAACCGAGGAGGAGGGTATGTAGGAAGAGCTGGTTCAGGGAACAGAGGTATGCAAATGGATGGCTCAAGCCGTATGGTGAGTCTTAACCGAGGTGTTCGTGCTTAAAGAGGAGGAGGGTATGTAGGAGAGCTGGTTCAGGGAACAGAGGCATGCAAATGGATGGCTCAAGTCGTATGGTGAGTCTTAACCGAGGTGTTCGTGCTTAAAGAGGATTAAGGAAAAATCTGCAGGCAGTGTTGTTAGGCTTAAAAGACCTTTTGCGATTATCTTTTTCTTTATTTCACTTTGGGGGTGATTGGAAAAGACTTTGAAAGCTGTTATTTTCTTTAAAGCCAAATATTTATCAATCAGACTTTTAATTCCTTATTTTTCTCTATTTTATCTATTTTATCTAGTTTTAACTGCACACTTTATCTATTTTATTCTTTAAACTCAATTTTTTTTGAAGTCACCTAAATGAGGCTTTTAAGACTTTAAATTATTATTTGTGTTTGTTGGTTAATTAAGTATTTTTAAAATCTCTCTCTACACAAATCATTTTCATGTTAAATATATATATATATATACCAGTATAATTTTACCACAAATTTCTTTTACTATTTAAGTATATAACTATATAAAATATCAAAAATAAAAAAAACAAATTAAAATATTCAAATTGAAATATTCAACACAGTAAAAAATTATAGGTGACCAATTTATATTAGATAACGTTTAATGAAAAAAACAAATTGAAATATATTGTTTAAAGGTATTATATATATAAGATGAAAAAGGTAATATATATATATATATATATATATATATATATATAATATATGTGTGTGTTTATGTATTCACTAGTACTAGTGCATGTGAAAATTTTACAATTATAGTATTTCGATATTTAATACTGAAAATAATCAAAAAATATATATTTAGTGATTTATTATCATACATTTACTAATTATTCATGCAAAAAAATTATTTTAAGTTTATTTATTTATAGAGCAAATATTATTTTTATTTGTTAGTTAAAGTTAATAAAATAAACACTATATTTTTTAAGAAAACAAAGTTATATGAAAAATTTAGTAACAGTCAGAAGTAAAAGTTATAGTCTCAACAGTAACAGTTTTTACAGCAAAAGTTCTTATAGCCAAAAGCCTAAAGTAACAATCTATTATAAAAGTCCTTACCAATCGGCCCCTTTGTTATCGAATGGTTATTTCCAAGAGATGTTCATCACATGTTTCCGCTTTATGATTGCTTTTTTTCCATTTTGATACTTGCAGTTACTTGTTGGAAAATACTTTTAAGAATACTTTATTGGAAAGTTAAATAAGTTTGTTTGCGTCACTTCTGCTTTTGGTTGTTTCTTCTCATTGTTACTCATATGCTTGCAGGTCTGCTTTTTTTAAGGTGGTTTTATACTCTTTAATCTTTGTCTGCTTAGTATTGAGTTTTATTGACAAATTAATTAATTTTCGAATGAGTTTTTTTTTGGGGGTCAAATTAGTATTGAGTTTATGATTAATTTTTTTTTAGAGTGATGAATAAATTAAAAAAAAAAGTGGTGAAAGAATTAAAACTAGAGCTCTAAAGGAATTGCAACCTGGAACGAGAGTTGTTATTGGTGGAGCTCTAAATAATTATAAACACAATCCAATAAATCAACCACTAAATATATTGGGTTTCATATGCTTCAGAACAACCATAGTTGGTTGGATTCTGATTTATAGAAGTTAAAACTATTTAGTTCAAATCTATTCCTATCTGAATTAGGGGTACACAATAAATGTTTGTTGGATTGTTTGAGTTTATTGCTTGGATTTTTAAACTTTGGATTGTGTTTGAATTATTTAGATTAATATATTTGACTATTTGTACAAAAGTAACACCTTCTATTTAGATACGTTATTTATGAGCAATATTCCAATTAAAGGTTGATTTAATAGAATTTGAAACATGATATGTTTTTGCTTCTCTGGATAAGGATGACAAGTTTCCTTCCCCTTTATATATAAGAATGAAAATTCATTTTTCAGTAGTTAAGAAAAAAAAATTGGACTACTTATTACTTTTTCTCGTTTAAAAAAAATAAACATTTTTCTTTTTATTCTCTATTGTAGATCAATAGTGAGTAGAGATATAATAAATGTTATTACTTTATTGCTACATAATTTATTCATGTTTAGTTTTTCCTAAATTGTTTTGGTTGTTAGCGAAATAAACGTTTGAATTTTGATAAGAAATATGTTGTGGTTGTCATTCATTTTTCAAAAATATATTTTGATAAGTTACACTCAACTCGCTGTCACTATTTCTATTTCTATTTCTCCTCAATGTTTATACTTCTACACTAGTCTCTCTCTCTCTCAAAAAAAATGCATGGTCACTATATATAGTTGGTGGGACAGAGACTTTTTTGGCAAGGATTATAGAATTCGGATTTCAAGATTCTGCAAACAAAACATGATATAAATTCGAAAATCCGAAAATAAAGAGTGGAGGATAAGAACACGAATCTGTTCTTGTTGTGTTGCCAAAAAAAAAGAGACTTTAACGGTAACTTTCTTGGCAAGGTTTTGTGAGAACTTCTTCAATGGAAACAAAGACTTTGGGTAAGGATTATTGAATTCGGGTTTCAAGATTCTGCAAAGAAAATTGATGATATAAATTTGAAAATAAAGAGGGGAGGTTCTTGTTGTGTTGCCAAAAGAAAGAGACTTCAACAGAAACTTTCTGGGCAAGGTTTTGTTTTTATAATTTGAATTCTGATTGTTTCTCTAACGGTACAGAGGGTGTGAAGACACCAGTTGAAACCGAAGTTTTTGAAAATGTCAGAAATACCCTCGATACCCCCCTATAAACTTGATTCGAGGATTATCATATTTGAAAATTATACAAATGAGTTAAATAGCTAACATCATTGACAAGTTTCACTTTTAACCGAAGGTGTTTGATCTTAGGCTCTACTTAAAGACCTTTTGCGATATCTTTTTCTTTATTTCATTTTGTTATCGAATGGGTCTTTCCAAGAGATGTTCATCACATGTTTTTGCATTGTGATTACTTTTTTCCATTTTGATACCTGCAGTTTTTGGGGAATACTTTTATGAATGCTTTATTGGAAAGTTTAATAAGTTTGTTTGCGTCATTCTGCTCTGGTTGTGTCTTCTCATTGTTACTCATAGGCCTGGGCAAAAAAAACGATATCCAAAAACCGAATTAGAACCAAATCGAAAAATTCGGATCCAAAACCGAACCGAATATTTATAAAACCCGAACTGATTCTAAATGTTTCTATCCGAAATACTAGAACCGAATGCGAACCGAACTGAAAACCAAAGAGTATATCCAAAATCCCGAAATAAAATTATATATCCAAAAATATTAGTTATAATTTTATACCCAAAATATAAATAACAAAAATATCCTAAATAATCTAAATATCCAAAAATCTTTAGTTATATTTTTCAGAAAAATACAATTTTTAAAAAAAATAAACCAATTTTAGTTTTTTATTATCCGAATACGCACCTACCCGAACCGAAACCGAACCGAATAATTATAAAACCCGAACGTATAGTAACCTCTCTTACCCGAAGTACCCGAATCCGAAAAAATCCGAACTGATCCAAAAGCCCAATACCGATGCCTAGTTACTCAGGTCTGATTTTTTTAGGTGGTCACTCTTTTAATCTTTATTTGCTTAGTTTTTAAAGTATGAGATTAATCTCTCATTTAGAGCATCTCTGATTTGATTGGCTGCTTCCACTTCCACAAGTATACAAATGAATTAAAGAGCTAACAGCATTGACAATTGCCAAATAATTTTTTTAATTTGTTTTGGATGCGACTCCAGAGACTACCAGAGAAGAAGCATCCTATGAGTGAAAGGCCCTTCTGCTGCATATTAAGGATGGTGTTTCAGGTTATATCAAAGAGAAACAATTGATATGACCATAGGCACTCATGGTAGATCGTTCACTAACGAGAGTGAGACAAATGAAGCTATATTGAAACCATCACTATCTCCAAGAAGCACAAATACACAAATACAACTTAAGAATTGTGAAATTACTAAAGCTCATTTCAACTATCTAACGCTTAGAGGGGTAGCCTCACCAGTATCATTGATTATTGAGCTTGTCAATACTTTCCTCTTCAGTACTAGTATCACATTCCACTGTAGGTTCTTCCAAAGCCTCTGGATTTTCCTTAGATGCTGGGATGCTTTTCTGAGTTTGCAGACCAGTAGCGCGTGCAAGATCAATCCATTGCTGCAACAATTTTTTATGAAAAGTTGGGACACCATGAGTAAAGGAGAAAAGGAAATTAACAAGTACAAGAAGAAACCAAAGTGTAACTCTGACCTGCGTTCCGAAATATGAGTTAAGTGTCCTGACAACAAATGAAAGTGTATTTACAAGTAGAGGTTGTGAAGAAAGCTCATCAGAAAGGCGATGCTCTATTAATCCAGCAATTATCTGCATTTAAAGACACTTTGACGTTAGATGCATAAACCAAATAATAGTGTTCTTCATCAATGCTCTCTTCCTTTAGCTAAGATAAAGAAGTAACATAGATACACCATCACTGTCGAGCAGCTTGGATGATCATACCTGGTAACGAAGATTTGCAGATGTTCCCAGAAAACCTCCATAAACTATTGCCGTCTTCAGAAGAGGAGACCTCTTAGGCTTTGGAGCAACAACCAACTCGGGTTTAATGAACTTTCGTACCACATTCAACGAATTAGAAGCTCCCACAGCTGCGAAACTGGAAACAACTCCAACACCAGCAAGCTTCAAGCCACCAACAATAACTGAAGCAATTCTAAGATTAAGATTCCATTCTCTTCCAGCAAGACTTTTTTGAAATGCATTATCAGGTATGGATCCTAGGAGGCCTCTGAGGGCGTCTATGCTGTCTGGTCCAGTGGTCTCATCAGCATATGAAAGAAAAGACAAAGTTGGTGCAGGAAGCCAAACTGTGAAAAAATCAACGACTGATCCTCTCACTGTATCAGTTATAACATAGTCGAGTTCTTCAAAGAAATTCTCTTTCCGCTTCTCATATTGTGCTATAAGTGTGGTTGTTATTGATATAGCCTCCTCGATTGCTAACCTATTCAGGAATTTTGGATCTGCCAACAACCTTTCTCGGAAACCCTGTATCACAAATTCAGAGTGATTCATCATAATAATCCCATTAACTCATTAAATATAGAACAAGTACTGTACGATGGGTATGCAAGCTATGCTATATCAATATAAAGCAAAAAACATATATATTCCATGCAAAAATCTCACAGAATAAATATCATCCAGAATGGGTATACCTGAAACCGCTGAGTAAGCTCAGAAATAAGAGGATACTGCTCCAAATCAAAGAGATTCTGCAGAACCTCAGGTGACACCAGACCAAGGTCTAATCCATTTTGAATATCCTGGAAAGTATAGAATAGAGAGGTTCAGATACAAGGGCACATGTCGTCAAAATAATGAAAGCAACAGTATGAATCTACCTGTGGAAGGGCATCTCGCCTCCTGCCAGCTGCATTCATTACTCGAGCAATCTCTGCTCGGTCAAAGCAGTTTCTACTGCAGGGTCTGGCTGCAGAATACCACAAGAAATCAGCAACTGGAGTTTCACCCTCTCTTCGCAAGTACTGTCTTTCAGGATCAAGTAATACAATAACTTGGTTTTTCTTTGGAAACTTCCTTGAGATCCTTGCTGGCAAACCTGTTCCTCTTGAACCATACTCAACATGACTTGCCCCAGTCACCACTACCAGTAAACCAGTCCCACCTCCATCTGCTACTGCTTGCAAAATAACTTGTGACATTGTATGGTCTTCAACAACTCTTGCTTGTGCTGACAAATAAGAACTTGGTCCAAAGGGTACAATCTGAGTTGGGAGACTCATATCGAATGTAGATCTACGTGAGAATGAAGAAAATCCAGAGATAAACCCAGAACCAGCAGGAGGAGTATATAATTTACGCTCAGACTTTGAAAGACCACGGATACCCTCTGCTTGCACAGTTCTTAAAACCTACATTAAATTAAGCAGATTGCTCTCATCAGAGTCAAAAACAAAAGCAACATTTTTGATAAGCTCATTCTCTTCACAGCATGAGTATGTGCATACTCAGCTGAAATGATCAAAACCAGATTCATGCCACTTACACTTACAAACTTCAATAAGATGGAATACTTAAAGACTCTACCTTGAGAGGAGTGCCGCAAGCAATTAGTCGAACAGAGTTATCACGACAGTAACTTAAAAGAGATTCATATTCTTGCCACCGTTGAGCCGGCCAATCTGTCACATACGACTTCAATGTCTCTCCGTCTATCCTGCCACCAAAATTATCATAGACAATTGTCTGTTTCAGAAACGAAAGCATCAAAACAATATTCACGTTCAAGAATTACGCAGCAATCTCGAACTTGCTATCCAAATTGTCTATCATAGAAGATAAACAAACCTTTTATCCATGTATTGATTAAGCTGATCCTGCAAATCAAGAGGAAATGCTTCCAATGCCACAGAGATTTTACGCTCGCTCTCAACGCATCTATTCTTCAGGTTTCTTACGATTTCGAGTTCAAGCTCCTTGTCGTCTTTAGTAGGAACCTGCTCCGCCTCGCCTAGGTACACAACTCTTGCATTCATAAGCTTCTCCCACACTTTCTTCTTATCTTTTCCCATTGCCATAGGCTCGCCGATCGCCGTCGCGTCATATATTCTCGAGGTTATAGTCTCTTCCTTATTCACAGCTGGGGGCGGAGGAGTAGTGGTGGTCGCAGGAGGAGCTGCTGATTCAGCAGGCGAAGTAACTGTAGCGGTAGAGCTCTCCTCTGAAGCTGAAGAGACAGACGGTTTGAGAAATAAGGAAGCAGCGGCGGCGAGGAGTGGCGGCGTCAGGAGAATAGCGCGGCGAGAGAAGGCGGTTCGGGATTGACTATCGGAATCGGAAACAGCAACGATGGATTGAGAATTGTTCTTCCTAGTGACGTTGATCGGAAGATGAAGGCCATGAGAACGGCGGCGAAGACGAGAGGAGGAGAAGGAGCAAGGGCAGTGAAATAACGGTTGAGAAGCTAAGAAGAGATCATTCGTGGTGAGTTTCATTCTCAGCTAAGAGAAGAGAGCTCCGTTTGTACACGTCAGCTTACTAACATTTCTAAAGCGATACAAATAAGAGTCGAATTTTTAATTTTTCTTTGACCGCTAAAAACATTTCTCAATTTGCTTCTCTGATCTTATGAGTCTAATACGATGATCGGGGAAGATAAGATAGCCACGTCATTTATCTAAGGAAATCGATGCTCTTTTTTTTTTTCTGGTGCAGAAAATCCATAATCCGATAAATAAATAAATATGCAGTAACCATAATGTTAGGTGACAAATGATGATGAGATGAAGATCAAAATAGACTCTTTATTATAATCTCCATAAAAGAGACAAAGGAGAAGATGAATAGTACAGTCTCAGAATGAAGATTATTGCGGTAATGAAACAATCATCATCACTGAATATTGATATCATGGAACGATGGCAAGACCGCAACCAAAGGATCTCCATAACCTACGGAGTCTGTTTTGCACATGAAACATAAGTTAACATCATTTCTGAAAGTAAAATAATGTTTATGCTAACTGAAACGGTTTGATAAATACACAATGTTTTTACCTCCATCATCTGAAAGAAGCTTAAGGACTTCCCCAGCTACATCAGACTGCTCCACAAATATAGCAACATCGATGAGTCCTCCAATTCAAATAGTTTCAAAGATGAAATGTATACATTAGTTAAAGCTATTACCGTCACTGGAAGCTCTGTTCCCAACTGATGTAAGTATCCAATTACTTGGCCTTCCTTTATTGCATCACCCTGAGGATTTTTTTCTGGATATAAGTTTGATCTTATTTGCATTTTCATTTTGGGAGAGTTGAAAATAATCAAGAGTCGTTTACCTCTTTACAGATAGGAGATTGTTTTTTTCCTTTCACAGTTCTGCTCCTCTGAAACTCGCCCACCTTTTTTGTAAGAGAAGAAAGTGAAACAAGATTAAATCAAACAAGAAGAATGCAGAGAAATGGATATGAAAGCAATCAGTTAGTTAAGGAGATGGAGTTCATACCGAGGGAGATTTGACTAGAACATAATTGTTAGATCCAGATGCTTCCAAAGCAGCCAACTTTGATGGTTTCCCATATGATGTATTCATAAATGGAGAAACTTTTTCAGAGGAAGGTTTTGCTTTAGATGGGCTAGGAGTAGAAGAAACAGATTTATTCATGGGTTCAGAAGGAATAGGAGGTGCTATGGTTGGAGATATATCCGCAACGGGAATAGGATTTGTGGTCTCTCCAACCTTTCTTTTTAGGTTCATCTCGAAATCTCCAACCTGTAGTGAAGGAAAGCATTGTAATTCTTGGAACCTAGGTTCATGTTTATAATGACAGTAAAAGTTAAAACTTGCCTTAAGTTGCAGCACAGCAACCTCAGTCTCATCACACATCTCTAGAACAAGTGCCTGTAACATTTCAACAATAAACATACACATCTCATCTAAAAAAGAACTTTTCTCTCCTAAGGAAAGGTCCCATAAACATCATATAGAAATTTAAGAAAAGATTGCCTGAAGTTATTATGCATCCAAAATCTTGATGATATCGAAAGTACATACTTGAGGACAACTTCAAATCAGCACCTACCAAAAATATAAGCTAAAGAACCTAACATCTAACCCAAAGAAAGAACCTAACCTCCAGTTCTTTCGGGAAAGTTGTCCGTCGAACAGCCTTCTTCTTCCCATTTGACAAACTAGCATCAGATGAATCTGCAAAATCAAAGATAAAGAAAAAACAAATATGTATCACATCACTGTATATTCTGATTCCAAGACAACTGAAAAAAGACGAAAAACTACAACTAGCTAAGTCATGAGGCAAACAATTTCAAGCCTGATAGTAAAAAAAAATCATCAAGATGAAGAAGAATGTGGAAGATAAAACTAACCATCACTTTTGGTTGTTGTCGAAGTTTTAGAGGCCTTTGCACGTAACGTAAGCGTGTAGTTGTTGTTCCTGGTGAATCTCCACCGTGGCACACAAGAATTATTACCAGAGGCAGACCAGTTTCCAGAAAGTGAGTGAATCTCACTCTGTGACCCTAAAGTCTCTGTAAAATGGAGCAAGAAAATTCACGCTTAAGACTAAAATCCACTTTCTTCCAGCTGCAACAAAACACCTAAAGAAAAGACCAATGGAAACATCCCGACGCTAGACGATACAAATTAAGACATTACAGGATCTGAAATCAAAACATAATTTAAGTCACCAAAATGACAATTCACACAAAAAATCGGATCTATCGAAACATGAACTCCTCAGATACTAACCGTATAACTGAATAGTTAGTTACACTCTAAGAAGTAACGACGTTCCTAACGAATAGTTCGAATCTAAGCAAAACGTCAGAGAGTGAGTGAGAGAGTGAAGAGACTCACGATGGAGAGATCCGAAAGCTGCAGAAGACGCCATTGGAAGAAGAAAGCGTGAGGTACTGATTGAACAAAATGGGTTAGTTAAGCTTAAGATTGGTTGAAGAAGATGACGGTTGGCCAATTTTAACTTTTTTTAGCGGCTTTCTTTGGTAACTCCGTCCACCGCAGCTACCGTACTATTCTTGCTAACATGCGCCTGTATAAAGATATGCGTACTCTAACGGTGTGATGATGTGATATTGTCTATTTTTTTAATATGCTTACAACGTTTTTTTTTATCAGTCTTTTGATTTTTTTTATGCTCGTTGAGCATCTTCTATCTAGGGATTCAACAAACAATAGTGATTATTATTAAGGTGAAAAAAAAAAAACCTTTGATAAGCGGATGGATTCAAATTGTTAAGCTATAAAACACTCTTTGACACAAGACTAGTCTCATTCATTACTGATTCCTGATATTTTATGATACGAAAAGCAATAAAGAACAGATTTCAAAGATGTTTTTGATTCTTCTCTCTTTCTTTCCCTAAAAATGTTTTCTACTCTTCTTGCTTCAAGCATGCTTCAGGTAGTCTAAAGCTTAGGCAAAACATAGCCTGCATCGTCACAAAAAAATCCAGCTCAGGAACTACAGATGATATGTTTTGATATTCTATCAAAATTCATTAAAAAAAAAAACAAATAAAGGAAGACAAGTGGTCTCTTACCTTATTTGGAGCAACATCTCTAACCTTGTGGAAGACTGGATCTTCTATATGGAACTTCAAAGCAGTTTCAGCTTCCTTAAAAATATCATAGAAGCTGTATTTCAGATTTCAAGACATGCCGAAATATAAAAAGACGCGAGAGAGTGGATGGTTGATTCTTACTGCAATTATAAACTCTCTGGTTTCGCTTGCACGAATGAAACAATAGCAATGAATTAAAGGAAGAGGTCCTTTCCAATACTTCCTTTGGATAACATTACTGAAAGAATCTGCAAAAACAATTACAGAGCCAATATGCATTAGTAATATGATAAGAATAAATCTCGAGTTCCTTTATTACTCTTAAAAGAATCGGAGAACAAATCACAAAAATCAAATTAATACTCAAACAAGCTTTGCTTTATGCTGCATCTACTATTTATAATGATTCTAGTCCTAATTAACTAGCTGATGAGGAATGTAGTTGATGAACTCTCTTCTCACATAACATAAAAAGCATCACAATGTAAGAATCAACCAGTTTATTGAATCTATTTTATGAGCTGCAGTTTCTTACATAAATGCCTTGAAAGTAGACACAAAGCCATAGTCT
The DNA here is from genome assembly GCA_028015245.1 of Cardamine occulta. Taxonomy (NCBI): domain Eukaryota; kingdom Viridiplantae; phylum Streptophyta; class Magnoliopsida; order Brassicales; family Brassicaceae; genus Cardamine; species Cardamine occulta. The sequence continues at coordinate 15,732,076 of CM051379.1, read as the reverse complement.
CAATTTTTGGGAAAAAAAAGTTACAGAACTATTGGAAGCATACCGAGAAACTGCAAGGCAGAAGCTGGAAGGTTCATAATAACATGGTCGATATGTTCCCACGGCTTTGCGATTGGAAGCAATGTTTGTCTCAACCTCTTCTTTGCGTTTCCTTCTATAATATTGCAGTCTTTTCCTTCACCATTTCCTGCATTCAATCAACATTCTGGTGAAGACCCCAAAGTAATAGTACCTGTTAGAATGTTTTGGAGAAAACTTCTGACACATTTCTTACCTGTGTCTGAAACACCAGATGGCTTCTTATTTGCTCTACGAGCCTCATTTATGCTTGCATCGGATTCACGTATTTCCTCTCTGCTAATTCCCTTTTTATCTTCTACATTAGTCTCAGCTATGGTTAAGCAGGAGTAAAGAGAAATCCACTGTTAAAGCTATTCTTTTATCCGGCTAAAACCAAATATGCCAACTATAATGCAGAAAACTTAGTTTAAATCAAAAGAACTACCTCCTCGATTCACGACTGCTTCCCTTGTTTTGTCATCAGCTGCTGATTGCAAATTACTATCACAAGTTGACACCATCATCAGCTGAGAAATAAATTTCCGAGCATCCATATTGTGCACACAAACCAAATCCTCAACCTTATTGAACTTTGCATTGATCTTTAAGTACCGAACACTGTCTGGATTTAAATCATTGGCATAAACGAAGCATCCTTTTTGTGCAGCTGGAATAACAAAAGGCCCAATACCAGCAAACATATCACACACGGTTTCACCAGGTTTAAACAAAGATGAAAGCCGCATATGCTCATGCTCCAGTCTTGAATTCCAATAAACCAACCCAAAGTCCAGCTTAAATCTAGCACCATATTGCTTTACTTCTGTTTCCATCCCATTTTCTCCAGCTAACACTTCAAACTTTGGCACTCGAAACTCATTAGTGATAGTCCCGACTTTATTCACAATTGTCTTGATCCTTGGATAATTTTTCTACCAATGTAAAAGACCCACCAGAAAGTTAGATGTCTTTGCTTCCCTGACACGAGATACAATTATTAAAAATATTGCTATCATGAAAGGAACATAAAAAACTTACATCGTATATAACCTTTGCTATAGCATCTTTAAATGGAAGGAGCTCATCATGTAGATTTAAGTGGGCAATATGACCTGTACATAATAAGCAAAGAGATGTTGGTTCTCACGAGAGGCAATCTTCATGATGCTTTAATAACAAATGCACGAAGAAACTACTAGCTCAGGTAAACAGATTCTTATAAGCTAGGTTGTTAAGTTCACGAAGCAAACAAAATTTGAATACTTAACTATTGTTTCAAAAGATGAAGGTATATCCACTCCATCTGGCAGAATCTGCTTCAATATGTGATCTGCGAGAAACGATGTCAGAAGGTTTTAGATCACCTAAATAAACAAGTATCAAGTTTAGTAATAACCAGAAAAAGTTGAAATTTGTTGTCTTACCTACACTCCAATAGGAATAACCAACAGTAACCGAATGAGGAACTACTTCAACTTCACTTAGTTTCTTAAGCTGGTTTAGTTTTTCATCGGGTATCTCCGACAAATCTGTCCTATAACAAAGAACAACTTGGTTAATACGATCATAATCCGCCACTTCCTAAACACATTCCCATATAAAGAACATGCTCTTACCAGCACTTTTAACGCTTTCAGATAATATCACCAAACGAGTCTTTTCACAAGCAGGATCTTCAGTGATAGGCTTAATTCTTGGCATGTTGAGCATGTATCTACAAGTTATCAAACCAAGAAACTTCCTTTTAATCAATAAAGAACACGAACCACATTCAAATGCAATTCATTTCCCATAAGCTCCTACAAACTTTGGTTCAACAAGTTCCGAATTACTTATATAAATATGTGATAACTAACATAATGCAAGTTCCTCATTGAACTCATTATCAAATTTAGGAATCTCTAAAGTTGAGATCAAACGTACCCATTGAGTATGCGAGTTGCGCTTTTACAGAGCTCACGGGGAATTCTAAGAGCCCACAGCTTAAGATTGACATCGAACTTACTTTCATCAATCATGCTGCTTACGATGTCGTTTAACTGAGCTCAAGTCTCATCAACAAGGAGAAGAAGCAGCAGCGTGAAGAAACAATGGAGAACTCGGCGGGTTTTTTAGGGTTTTTTTTAATTAAAAAAATAAATAAAATTGATCTCGTAAAAAAAAACAAAAACAAAGTGTTAAAAAAAAAAAGCAAGAAGAGGAGTCGAACCCATGGCTTAAGGTTTTGGGCCGGGCTTAACCTTATTGGCTTATTCTCAGGCCCTAAAATATCTACACGGAGCTCTGATCAGCCACAGCAAATCTTTTTTTTGCCGTTCGCACTCAAAAAATCGAAATCTGACTGCCAAACCAGCCGCACCTAACCTCACGCGCCGCAGAGATGGCCAGTACTCCTCCACCGACGTTACCTGTCACCAATCAGCAAGCTGCTCAATCTCAGCCGCCAATCAACACACCTGCCTTCCGTACTTTCTTCTCACGCCTCTCTACCTCGATCCGTGATGGCTTGTCACAGCGCCGTCCATGGACTGAACTCGTCGATCGGAGCTCCATGGCGCGACCTGAATCTCTCACCGATGCTTTGTCCCGGATCAGGAAAAATCTCGCCTACTTCAAGGTTAACTACGTCACCATCGTGTCCCTCGTCCTCGCCTTTTCGCTTTTCTCTCATCCTCTCTCCCTCCTTGTCCTCATCGGTCTTCTAGGCGGGTGGATGTTCCTCTACCTCTTCCGGCCATCAGATCAGCCATTAGTCATCTTCGGTCGCACTTTCTCAGATCGAGAGACGTTGCTTGCTCTTATCTTGTCTACGATCGTCGTCGTGTTTATGACGAGCGTTGGATCTCTCTTAACCTCCGCGCTTATGATTGGAGTTGCGATTGTTTGCTTACACGGTGCGTTTGTGGTTCCGGATGATCTGTTCATGGATGATCAAGAGCCTGCCAATGCTGGATTACTCTCCTTCCTTGGAGGTTCTGCTACCTCAGCTGCTTCCGCTGTGGCAGGAAGAGTTTAAGAGCTGGATTCTTCGATTCAGATCTCGTCACCGGAGCTGGAGTTGAGATGAGTATTCATTGCCTTTTGTGATGGTAACTCCGTACTGATTTTTAGGGGTTTGAGATGAGTATTCATTGCCTTTTGTTGAATTGAATGTAGATTCGTAACGAAGCTTTACAGATTTAGAACTATGGATTTTGTTTTGGGAATATCTACTTCTTGTGTTGTTTTTTTCTCTTTGGTGGCTCGACACTGTAGAAAACTTGAAGTTTATCTTTCTCAATCGTTCTCTTATTGTGTGATTCACTGTCACAATTTGGTTTGTTCTCTTGTCATTCTCAGAGCATTGTTCACTATAACGAAGAAGTATATTGCTGTAATTGAGGTAATCATAGTGAGTTCTATTTGCTTTCAGGATTCTTTAGCAGATTGGTGGCGATTTAGTGACATAGTAGTTTGATCTGAAAGCACTTAGCTAGAAAATTTAGTAGTTTCAAATGCTGTATGGTGTTCTCGAACTAGTTAGGTGATTTGCTTGATTTTTGATATATTGTGGCTTGGTATTAGTCAGTGACTTAGAGAACAGCTCTTTGAAATAGAACAACTGGTAACACTTGTTGTGTCATCGACTTATTTGATATTTGTGTCATGTTTAATGTCAAAGCACAGGGAATCCTATGCGTTGATTAATTTAGTGTTCATAGCTATGTTGCATTGATGGTATAATGGCTAGTTCCTCTGACTCCGGTTATCTTGTTTATTTGTTTATTGGTTTTGTGATTTGAAATGAGAATCTTGCATGTTTTGTGGTTGGAACATATATGATTGGGTTGCTTTTTTTTTTCTTTTCTGAGGGTTGATCAGATAGCTAAAACTAATTTAAGATCTAGCAATGTGAACTATAAGGTGGTTGATTCAAAATATTGACAGAGTGTTTCCAGATACAGATAGAGTTAATACTGTTTTTTTTATCTCAAGAACGCAATAGATCAGCAAGATCACCTGCAAACTTGGTGTTCTTGTTTGTTGGGCAGGAACAATAATAGTCCATGGGCGTATATCTAGCTATAGTAACACATTTAGAAGAAAAAGGAAATGGAAGCAAGTTTTCTTGGTGAACTTATAGAACTTCATTGGCAAAAAGGGATTAGAGAGAAGTCAGGGTGAAGCGTAGTTGTTACCTTGTTGGCCATATAAGAAGTAACAATTTATCAGAAGTTTACATTGTCTTTTGCTACCCAAAAGATAGGTAACCAATAGGGGAAAGAAGAATCGCAATTTGTCTTCAAATTAGAGTCCAGCTGTCAATTTGCTCATAAGCTACCGAAAAAAAGCTAATCGGAGCAATACTCTAGCCTCTAGCTAAGTTCATGGTGTCCCACTTTTGAGTTCGAAAAGGGTAAAGGGAAAGAATAATAATTTGACGGCTTGAAAGAAGATATAGCAATTTAGTATTTTGCAAAATTATTTGTTAACGGGGCTTGGTAAAGTAGTGATTCGTTTAGCATGACTTATCGGTAGTGAGTATAGTCTTAAGATTAACCTCAGTTTTGTGGTAAGAGGTTAGTGTACCAGGAACATGGTATTTGACAACGTAACCTTTGAGAAATTTGTTATAGACGCAATTTCTGCGAATTTAACTTTGACAACTTGGTATAGTGTTGGGCCTTTTGGCCTTAAAGTCTCGGATCTAAGAAGATGTCAGGGAGATTCCAGTTTTATCTAATTGCTTAGCTTGATAAAAAAATTCCCTTCAAAAACCATCTTGTTTTCTGTTCCTCTTAAGTTTTATGTTTAGACACTAATCCCTTTTTTTTAAAGAGACGCACAAATCTTGTGATAACATTTACAATTAATGGAACATCATTTGACTCTAAGGTAAGATTTGTCTCCAAAGTTTTATTCTTGTAACCATAGGAATGGATATGACAGTATAGAGAGAATCTTTTGCTTTCAAAAGAAATGGTCAGGTTTGGTTTAAATTCAGAAAATGTGTTTGTACTTTGTACTTGGAAAAAACATATGCAAGAATGTTTTAAAATTTTGAGTTCAAAAGCTCCATATCTCACGGGTTAGATCCAGCGTTACACGTGTACCAATCAGCAAATAACTAAAATAAAAAAGCAAAGATAGATCAACGTCAACATTATTAACCTCGTACGGCACAACCCTTCTCTTTGATTTTTCTTAATTAAATTGTAAAAAGTTTCACTTTCGAGAGTTTCAAAGCCGTGTGTATCTTCTTCTAAACTATATTTTATTACTTTCCATTTTAGAGGGTAAATTAGTCATAAAATTTTTAAGAAATGGCTTTGTTAATTAATTAACTTGGCACACTTGGGCCATACCAGATCTAGTGATCTGTGGCCGGTCCTACAAATATAGCCGTTAGGAGAAGAAGTGAAGGAGCGGTTTGTTGTTCGTGTCCATAGGCAGCTCCGGCGCATTAAACGAAGCTGGTCTGCAAACAAATAAAAATTAAATGATGCTGTCTTCTTTTTATTTTTTTACTTTATTCAGAAGAACGATACTCTCTGATCTCGTTCTTTAGATTTGGAATTAGTAATGTACCTTACATTGTCACAAACAAACAATTAAAAGCTATGAGCTTTTTTCCAATAAATACAAAATAACCAACAAAATTTGAATATAAAGTATTATATTATTGGGTTCAATTTGAACCATGAACGCTCATGACAAAATCAAAATAGTTTTTTTTTTTTTTTTAAACAATTATCAATCTTTGTCAGAACCACCATGTGCGTATTGTGATTAATGAATTTATCGTTTTCTAGACTAATAAAATCTACAATCCTAGAAAATTAGTAATTCGAAATTTCCAATGAAATATATATATTTTACTAACACGGTTAAACAAATGACATGAGTAAGAGTGACCCAACGAACAAAACAGAGTTTCAAACACTAAAAATTTAAGAAAGATAATAAATGAAAGTAGCCGTTAGAGCTCATTTAGTTAAAGGCAAGGCAGAGAGAGCCACTGTTCCCACCCCCAACCTCTTATTACCATCACCTGATCTCACTAGAAGATAAAAGAACACACACCAAGATTCTTCTCTCTCTAAGATGGTCACGTGCTGTGTTCTTTTCCAACGACTCACTTTACAATACTCTTTCAAATCCAATATCTTCTTTCTCTGTTCCATCCTCTTCAACATTACTATTTACTCTTAAATCTTTCTTCTCTCAATGGAGTATATTATTACTCGAAATCAGGCTCTCACTTCTCTAAGTATGATCAACACCACCATTGATCAACCTCTGGCTTCACTTCGACGCCGATTTCTCCTTCACCTAATTGTTTTCTTTCTTTTACTCGTTCCTCATTGCTCTAGCCAAGATTGGGATGGTGTAGTAATCACACAAGCTGATTACCAAGGTCTTCAAGCAGTTAAGCAAGAGCTTATTGATCCAAGAGGCTTCTTGAGAAGCTGGAATGGTTCTGGATTCAGTGCTTGTTCTGGAGGCTGGTCTGGAATCAAATGTGCTCAAGGTCAAGTTATAGTCATTCAACTTCCATGGAAGAGTCTTGGAGGTAGAATCTCTGAGAAAATTGGACAGCTTCGAGCTCTACGCAAGCTTAGTCTTCATGATAATGACCTCGGTGGCTCGATTCCAATGTCATTGGGACTCATTCCTAATCTCAGAGGAGTTCAGCTTTTTAACAATCGTCTCTCTGGCTCTATCCCTGCTTCTCTCGGTGTTTCTCGTTTCCTTCAAACGCTTGATCTCAGTAATAACTTGCTCTCTGAGATGATCCCACCGAATCTTGCTAGCTCCTCTAAGCTTCTTAGGCTTAATCTCAGCTTCAATTCACTCTCTGGTCAAATCCCAGTGAGTCTCTCTCGTTCTTCTTCACTTCAGTTTCTTGCTCTTGACCATAACAACCTTTCTGGTCCTATCTTAGACACTTGGGGTAATAAGTCTCTAATTACTTCCCCTAATCTCCGTGTCTTATCTCTTGATCACAACTCTCTCTCTGGTCCATTCCCATCTTCACTCTGCTACTTAACTCAGCTACAAGACTTTTTCTTTAGTCATAATAGGATCAGTGGAACCCTACCTTCTGAGTTAAGCAAACTCACTAAGCTTAGAACAATGGATATTAGCAGTAACAGTGTTAGCGGTCAGATTCCTGCAACTCTAGGGAATATTTCTTCTCTTACATATCTAGATTTGTCTCAAAACAAACTTACTGGAGAGATTCCTGTTTCGATTTCTGATCTGAACAGCCTTAGCTTCTTCAATGTCTCTTACAACAACTTATCTGGTCCTGTTCCTACTCTCTTGTCCCAAAAGTTCAATTCATCCTCTTTTGTCGGAAACTTAGAGCTTTGTGGATACAGCGTTTCAACATTGTGTCCTACTCTAAATCCACCATCTCCTGAAAAGGGACGGAAGTCATCACACAGGAATCTAAGTACCAAAGACATCATCCTCATTGCTTCTGGAGCACTCCTCATTGTTCTGCTTATCCTTGTATTTGTTCTCTTATGTTGCTTGCTGAGGAAGAAATCCGGTGAATCCAAACCTAAAGGTGGAGAGGCTGTACCTGGAGCTACAGCCGCTAAGACCGAGAAAGGAGGGGAAGCTGAAGCTGGAGGTGAAACCGGAGGGAAGCTGGTTCACTTTGATGGACCAATGGCGTTTACTGCAGATGATCTTTTGTGTGCAACAGCAGAGATTATGGGGAAAAGTACTTACGGAACAGTTTATAAAGCTACACTTGAAGATGGAAGTCAAGTTGCAGTGAAGAGATTGAGAGAAAAGATCACCAAAAGCCAGAAAGAGTTCGAGAATGAGATTAATGTCTTGGGAAGAATCCGGCATCCAAATCTCCTTGCACTTAGGGCTTATTACTTAGGTCCCAAGGGAGAGAAGCTTGTCGTCTTCGATTACATGTCTAGAGGAAGTCTTGCCACATTCCTCCATGGTAAGTTTCGTACCTTTATTTGAAAAGCCTCCAAGTTTGATACTTTTGCTTAAAATGGAACATTTTGTAACTCTGTTTTCATGTTTGAAATTGCAGCTAGAGGACCAGAGGTTCATATCAATTGGCCTAGAAGGATGAGCTTAATAAAGGGAATGGCTCGTGGCTTGTTCTACCTTCACACGCACGCAAATATCATCCATGGAAACCTGACATCAAGCAATGTACTTTTGGATGAGAACAATAACGCGAAGATCTCAGATTACGGGCTTTCTAGGCTAATGACAACAGCAGCAGGATCAAGCGTGATAGCAACAGCTAGTGCATTAGGTTACAGAGCACCTGAGCTTTCAAAGTTGAAGAAGGCTAACACGAAAACCGATATGTATAGCCTCGGTGTGATCATATTGGAGCTTTTGACTGGTAAATCTCCGAGTGAGGCCTTAAACGGTGTGGATTTGCCTCAATGGGTAGCTACTGCGGTTAAAGAAGAGTGGACTAATGAGGTATTCGATTTAGAGCTGTTGAATGATGTGAACACAATGGGTGATGAGATATTGAATACACTGAAACTGGCGTTGCATTGTGTTGATCCTACACCATCAACAAGACCTGAAGCTCAACAAGTGATGACACAACTTGGAGAGATTAGACCTGAGGAGACGACAACAACAACATCTGAACCGTTGATTGATCTTCCTGAAGCTTCTGCTTCCACAAGTCAATAGAAAAGAGTCAAGATTTTGGGAATGTTGAGACTAGTAGTAGATTTTTCTTTCTGCAATTCTTGTTTTTTTTAATTTCTTTTTGTCAGTGTTTTTAAACCATTTCATCATCATTAGTTTGTATTTGTAAATACTGTAAACTGGTTATGTTTTCTCTTTATGTCTATAGAGTGAAAAAAAATGAAGGTAGAAGCTGAATAAGAAACTCTAGAAACAGAGTTTTAGGAGAAGAAAAGATACACAAACCCCAAATGCTTGTGAAGTTCCGGAGAGTTAAAAGGAATCAGCACCAGCCTCCATAGTAGATAGGCTCCTCAGAAACAGAGGTTCCCTCCTTAGAATCAGTTTTCACATAATCTTCTGCACCGTAGATAGGGGCTCCTCCTTCAATGAGGCTATCCCAAAGCCATACTTGGCTTGCAAGATCATGTGGCAGTTGTTCTGACTCGACGCAGTTACTATGTGCTCTACCAATTGAATATTGTAACCTCTCACTTTCAAACTTTGAAGAATACTGACCAACATCGTGTCTTCTGGCATGTTTTTTGAAATTATCATCAAATTATTAACTGATTTACCAGGGATCGGACGATGCCTCATTGCCCAGAAAACAATATCCAAAATCATATTGTCAAGTCTCGCACGTTTATGCTCAGGAGCTGCGCATGCATAGAGTACTATATAAGTAAAAATATAAAGAAGATTGAAAAGATGAGGTAGGAATTCACCTTCCAGCCCTAAAATTTCAGAGGCGTCATGCATAAAGTCATGTAACATTCTTTCCGTTGCGTTTTTCCTATCAACATATGTATTGATGTCTAATTCAACTTCATAATAATCCTTTTTCTTCTTCATTCAGAGCTGATTTGATATTCTTCACAATCGTGAAAATATAGGAACCTTCAGGGTAAGGGAAATCATTGACGTCCCAATAAACGGACGTTGTAGTCCCTGTGAGGTTTAACCAAACGAACAATACAATTAATTAAAATTTAATCTGATTCGCTTGTTTAGCAGATGAAATACTATAATTAATCCAGATTTAGAAGAAGGAAAAAAATAAGCAATTTCGGGAAAGATATAAAAACTTACTCATGTAATATCTGTCGGTTTCCATGGTTTCGACGGAGATGGAGAAATTAGGGTTAGATCTGTGGAAATGGTGGGTTTTACTTTTGTAGATGTCGAGATTGAGAAAATTAGGGTTAGTTCTGTTGCAATCGCTTTTATAGCTGCGGATCCAAGAAACTACTGCCGTTGGATATGATAATTCTCGTTTCTACCCCTTATTACAACACATACACAACAACAAAGGTGGTGAAATTGGCCGAGGGATAACTTTTACAACACTAAAAAAAATTGTGGTTCAAAGAGTTGTTGAAGAAAGAAAAAGAGTAATTGAAGGCAAGAAGAGATTAGAGGGAGAAGATTAGTTGAAAGCTGCAACGAAACAAGAGATGTTCATTAGCAACAGGTTCGGCTTAATGTTTTATTCGAAGCTCTCGGACTATTTTTCTAGAATTTTCTTTTTCCTTTTTAAATTTGTCTTCAACGAAAATAAGCATTCAATGATGGATTAGGACTAACTAACACAAGTTAAAAAGAAAAGAAAGATTTGTTTTTCATAAACAAAAACCAAGTATCACGACAAAAGTGAGATGAACACTCACAGAAAAACAACTTAGGTCCTCATATCAAGGCCAGCACAGCATATGCTACAAGTAATGTCTTCGAAGCTAGTACAAGACTAGTCAACACAGAAAAACGAATAAGGCACATGTTGTCGATTTCGTAGGGGATCTGTTACGCTTCGCTCGATAGGCATACCTTCCTCTAATAGGCTTTTCCAAAGCCAGAATGAGTTTGCATCAGGAACTGACCATTCTTGTGATTCAAAATCATCAGGCAGAACCCACACAACATTAAAATAACAATCATATAACGAATTGAGAACAGGCCTGAACTGCCTTTCTCTCGACAAGTTTTTTGAGATTACCACCACATTTTTTGGGTCGTCAGAGTCCGCAGGATTGTCCAGCATCCACACAAGAATGTCGCACATCATCTTATCAAATCTCGCATATTTATCCCCTGGAACTATACATATTTATCAAGGGACATGTAGATAATTACAGATATATATCATAGAGTATCTTTGAGAAAAAAGGGGTTGGAGTAGATATATGATGATGAACTCACCATGGAGGGTGATTCCAGCATCACGATATTTTAGCAACTGTGAGGTTTTACGAAACGGAGAATCGAAAAAAAAAAACAATTAGATGATGAATACAATCGGTTAGATGCAATAGAAACAAACAAAAACGATTTCAACCAAAAAAAAAAAATCAAATTCAACAAAGAGATAGAACTTACCCTCGCAATCTTTGGCCCAGATACAATTTTTGTACTGTCCCTCGGTGTCCATGGTTTCGACGGAGATGAAGAAAATTAGGGTTGTGTGTGTTTTATTATTGCTGCGGGTGACTACTTTATTTTTTACCCGTTGGCTCTCTTACTCATTTTTACAACACGTACACACAGCCAAATGGATGAGGATAATTTAGTCAATTCGTTAAACATTACCATAACATAACATTCGAGATAATTAATTACATTTTCTTTACTTAAAGTTTTATTTATACTTTACGCCAAATAAAACTCAATGTCATGATAACCTTGCAAGGAAGCATCAAGTCGCAGAGGTCAGAGGTGATCAGATGATCAAAACTCGATTAGGTGATCAGCCAACAGAACAGTTGAGAGAAGACACTCGAACAAATGCTGCAAATGCTGCTTATATAATTCAGGTAAATTCTCGATTAATTGTTCTGCATTTTGAGACTGGTGATATATTCTTACGATATCATCTGCATAACACAATAAAATTGCATCAATGTGGCTGCCAAGAATCACACCAGTGCAAACTTATATGGAACATCAGATCCTTATGCTATTGTTATTAATCGTTTTCAATTACATGTTATAACTTTCAAAGGAACATGTTATGTTAGCAACTTTTTTTTTCTGTCACTTTAGGACTCAGAGTGATGATGTGCCAAACTTATTTCAACTTTAAGTTGTTTAGACTTGTTATGTGAAGCTGAGGCATTAGGTTAATCATCACGTTCAAAACCTTGGGATCTCCTAGTTATATCACCGAAACACTTAATTCTTTAAATCAGGCATATATATATAGATTGAATAGTTTGGGATGCAAAACATGCACCTGTTATGTATGGTGGTTATGATATTTTTCAAACGTTACCATATACATATGTAGACGAAGGGGTCACGTTGGATCAGTAAGGCCCAACTAGTTTTTTTTACGGCGAGCCCAACTAGGTTTTTTTTTACGGCGAGCCCAACTTTTTTTTTTTTACGGCCAGCCCAACTAGTTTTGCATCCCACACTCAGCACATAATATTCGCAATAAAATAATGTCAGGTTGGGACTGGGACCAATTAAAATGGTTGGAACAATAAACATCCATCTCGTTCGTATTTTGGATACCCGTATAACCATTGAAGACTGTTGAAGTGACTAATTCCTGGAAATTTAGGAGCGTTGAGAACAAAGAAATTTTTAGAGTTTACTTTTTTATTTTTATCTAGCATGAACCCACTTGGTAGTAAGAAAAGATTTTTGGAAGAAGGTTGGCTAGGGATTTCTTGTAAAAACATTAGCCCCGCTTAGTTCATAATGACAACACTTTCTTCCATATATTATTTTCTACGATTTTTTATTGAAATCCAACACAATTCATAAAAACATATTTTAATATCAGTTATAGTAAATACAGTTATTAATAATTTTAGAATTTATAGAAGGTGCTTTCGTATTCAACAGTCAACACAAAAGTTTGTACAACAGTATATACACAATTAAAGATAGATCATAAATCTATTAGGAATTTAGGGCTTATTTCCTAATAACACAATATGCAGCATATAATATCTCCTACAAATAATCATTTTAAAAAGATCTGCTAAGTTAGAATAATGCAGCATGTAATATTAGGACTTAATTCATACAAAAAATATATATATTTAGGACTTAAATTCATTTTTTTCTCACCAAGAAAAATGCATTTTGATATTCTTTCCCTTACAGAGAAAGCCGAAAAGGTAAAATGAGAAACGTCCAAAACAAGAGGGCCCAAATATACACAAAACCCAATGGAAATATAAAATATCTTCCAACAAAGCAATAATACCATACGCCAGCCACGCGCCCAAATCCATCACTCAATCTCGTCCATCCACGTGTCATGAATCCATAGCCTCATCATCCATTTATAGTACCTCCTTCCGCCACCAGTCGCCTCACGAAAACCCTTTCTCCTCCAATTTCGTAGCAGAGAGATAAATCTGAGACCAAAACATTTTCCAGGAAAACAAAAAAAATGCTTCTCAAAGCAGCTTCAACTTTCTCACTCTTGAACATTCATGGAGAGAAGAAGGACCTCTCTCCTCTCTTCTCCTCCATTTCGTCTCCGATTTCCTCGGGAAAATCCGGAAATCTCTCGTTCGCTCTTCGTGCCTCCACCACAAGCACTTTAAGCGGTGTCGTTTTCGAGCCGTTCGAAGAGGTGAAGAAGGAGCTCGATCTCGTTCCATCTGGCCAGCAGTTTTCGCTTGCTCGACATTTGTACTCCCCTGAGTGCGAAGCTGCCGTAAATGAGCAGATCAAGTAAGTTTTTCGTCTTGGATTCAAACATTTTGGTGATTTTTTTGTTGTCATGGATTTAAGTATTTGGTATTGTAAATCTGTAGATTTAACTATAGATCGATGTGGTTTTTGAGTATCTCATGAATCTGGATTTATCGTTTGTGCTGCAGTGTGGAATACAACGTGTCTTATGTGTATCACGCTTTATATGCGTATTTCGATCGCGATAACGTTGCTCTCAAAGGTCTTGCCAAGTGAGTTTTTTTCTGGAAACGTTGGAGTTTTATTCAATCTTTTGCTAATTTGTTCGATTAGTCAATTTGTTTGGTTTCTTGCTAACAGGTTTTTCAAGGAATCGAGTGTGGAAGAACGAGACCACGCTGAGATGCTGATGGAGTATCAGGTCCTTGGTCAATGATTTCATTTCGTTTCAATTCATAAGCCTTATGATTTGAGCTTAGTTTTATAACACCATTTCATTTTTTGGTTTCTTTGATCTACAGAACAAACGTGGTGGGAGGGTTAAGTTACAGCCAATGGTGATCCCTCAGTCTGAGTTTGATCACCCTGAGAAAGGAGATGCTCTCTATGGTAAGCTTTATAAATTCAGGTGTAAAGTATCTGTAGCTTCTTAAGACTTGTTATTGATATGATGTTATTATTGAAGAGGATTGTGAGGTAGTTAGTGATTGTGTTGCTTATTTCCGTCGAGTTCCAAGTTTGGAATGTTAATTTTATGTTCATTGTTGTTGCAGCCATGGAGCTTGCTCTGTCATTGGAGAAACTTGTCAATGAAAAGCTCCTAAACCTGCACAGTGTAAGACTCCAATTCTTGTTTTATGGCTTTCAAGTCATAATCTAGTTTCTTAATACAAGTTGGGATTTGAATAATGTGATCAATAGGTGGCTTCCAAGAACGATGATGTCCAGTTGGCTGATTTTATTGAGAGCGAGTTTCTCAACGAACAGGTGAAATAGAAAAGATATTCACGTTCTATGTTAGTGGCAAAGATATGGGGTTTTTGATTGTCAAAATGGGATCTAATGAAATCTTAAAATAACATCATTTCGCAGGTGGAAGCAATTAAGAAAATCTCAGAATATGTTTCTCAACTTAGGAGACTCGGCAAAGGACATGGTAACCATTTGTTTTATCATTTTAAAAATATTAACACACAGACCTTAATTCCTCCACTTCGTGCCTTACTTGTTTAATGTTTTCAGGAACATGGCATTTCGATCAGGAGCTTCTCTAAGCTACTGCTGCTTGATCTATTTCGGCTATAATCTCGGAGTTTGGTTAACTTTTGGGTTATTTTGAGTATGAGATGTAACTTTTGAGGTAGACTTTTTAAAATATCTTTTATTTTGTGAGGGAAAAACATGTTACTAGGCCCTTTGGGTTGACTTCCTTTTTGGTTTCACTTCAGTATTATGAATTATGATTTCATCCAATTCGTAAAATCTGTTTCCAAAACCCCCCCAAGTACCAAAGAAGTACAAGTACACGGTTTGGACTATATTTGACTTTGAGTCACAAAGAAGATGAAAAAACCATCTCATGAATGAAAAGCACAGCAAACTCTTCTTTATTAATGTGCTAATAGCCTAATATATGTATCACTTGTTCTTAACTAATCGTAATCAAAGACACTTAACATGCAGCTTCATTCTTTTTTCTCTTGCTTGATGTAATTCTAGGCCCAATTGATTTAGCCCAAAAGAACTGTATGTATTGTATCACACTTGTTGGAAGAACTAAAAACCTCTTTTCTTACTCCATTAATATTCTCTGATCCACTAAATTAATATTCTCTGATCCACTAAATTAATAATACAATGATTGCTTCCTAAAGATAGAGATTATTTTCCATATCTCAGATCATGTTAGAGCGAGTTATAGCATGACACACGTCAATATGTCGTAAACATTTTCTTATTTTTATTGCTAGTCATGTTTTCAGTTTTCTATTTTTAGCTCTTTTACACACAAATTCAATATCTCTCTTCCCTCAAGATCGATCAGAGTCTCTCTGTTGTGTGGAGAAAACGAAGAAAGAATGATCAAGAACATCTTTCAAAGTCGGAAACACTCAGGCCTCTGTGTTCTCTCAATCTTGCTTGTATCTGTCACGATCCTCCTCTTAACCAATGATACAATCGATCTCTTCCCTTACTTGTCTCTCTCTTATCTCTGACGATCTTCTCTCTCAGACATCCCCGCTTTTACGCCAATCTCAAGTCCCACCAATGACTCGTCATCTCCTCCTGAATCACCGGTCGATGATCATCCGATCGATAAAGGTTTAGAACTGGATTGGATTAAAGACGACAAAGAATGGAATGTGAGTTTAAGCGTGGATTGGAAGAGATGTGAGAGTCCAGATTACATACCTTGTTTGGATAACACAAAAGCCATCAAGAAACTCAAGTCAAAGAGGAACATGGAGCACAGAGAGAGACATTGCCCTGAGCCTTCACCAAAATGTCTAGTTCCTTTGCCAAAACGCTACAAGGTTCCTCTTCCTTGGCCTCAGAGCAGGGACATGGTGAGAGAGTCGTTTCTATTTTTTCGGTAAGGTCATTTCTTTCGTTACGGTTTCTTTGGTTCTTGCAAAAAACAAAACCAGGTTTTCTTGATTCAGCCTTGGAGATGATTGGTACATGCAGCTGGAGATTGAGAAAATGTTAGTGATCACTGCTTTCTAAATTCTTGTTTTTGCAGATTTTGTATGATAATGCTCCTCACCCGAAACTTGTACAATACAAGAAAGATCAGAACTGGATTCGTAAATCTGGACCTTTCTTTGTCTTCCCTGGAGGCGGAACTCAATTCAAAGACGGTGTTATTCACTACATCAACTTCATACAAAAGGTAAAACATAAAACCAACATTGATTTGTTTCCTCTTTTCTTGATTTTATGGTTTCTTCTTTCAGACGTGACCTGTTCTTGAATGGGGGAAGAAAGTTAGAGTGGTTCTAGATGTTGGTTGTGGTGTAGCTAGCTTTGGTGGGACTTTACTTGACAAAAATGTTATTACAATGTCATTTGCTCCTAAAGATGAACACGAAGCTCAGATTCAATTCGCACTAGAACGTGGAATTCCCGCCACTCTCGCTGTTATTGGAACTCAAAAGCTTCCTTTTCCTGATAATGCTTACGACGTTATCCATTGCGCTAGATGCAGAGTCCATTGGCACGGATACGGTTTGATAAATAAACAAACACATCCTTAATTTTTGAATCAGAGAAGTTTCTTGCTTCGTTAATACTATTATGGGAAAATGTGATTGTTGTAGGTGGTAGACCGCTTTTGGAACTTAACCGGATTCTAAGGCCTGGAGGGTTTTTTGTTTGGTCAGCTACACCGGTTTATCAACACGACGAAGGGCACCGTAATGTTTGGAAAAGTTAGTATAAATTGTTCTTTAACTTCTTCTCCTGATTATGTTAATTAGTATTACACAAGTCATTTATGAATGTTCTGCTTTTCTTGTAGCAATGGAGTATTTGACTACATCAATGTGTTGGAAAATTGTGGCTAGAACTCGATTCACAAAAGTCGGATTCGTGATTTACCAGAAACCAGACTCAGATTCTTGCTATGAATCGCGTAAGAAGAATGATCCGACTCTATTCAACGAAGAAGAAACAAAGAAAAACAGCTCATGGTAAATGAAAATTTATCCTTTTTCGTTTCGTTTCAACAAAAACAGAGTTTTTGATGTCTTTTGACCAATACTGTTTTTTTTTTTTTCCAAATTCATAGGTACACTCCTCTTCTTACTTGTGTACCGAAAGTACCAGCTGGCTTAATCGGAAAATGGCCTTCCCGTTGGCCAGAAAGGTTAACCGATAGGCCGGTTAGTCTAACAACAGAACAGAGCAATGAAGAGAGTTTCAGAGAAGACACTAAACTCTGGTCTGGAATCATATCAGATATCTACCTAAATGGTTTAGCTATAAACTGGATTAAGATTCACAATGTTATGGACATGAACGCTGGTTATGGCGGGTGAGAACAGTCGTTCAATATAGTTAGTTCAGAAAATATTATTTCTATTGCTTAGCTTTTGTTCTTAATTTGCTTTCAGATTTGCAGCTGCTCTTATAATCAGACCTCTCTGGGTGATGAATGTGATTCCTGTGGATGGTGAAGACACGTTATCGACTATTTTCGATAGAGTATTGATCGGGATTTACCATGATTGGTGTGAGTCTTTCAATACATATCCAAGATCATATGATCTCTTGCACTCTAGTTTTCTACTCACCAATCTTTCTCAAAGGTGAGAATTACAACTCTGAGACTAGACTTTTTGTGTCTTGGATCTACTGAAGAAAAAATCTAAATGGTGTTTTAGATATTCTTTAGGTGTGATTTGTTGGAGGTGGTAGTGGAAATAGACAGAATAGTAAGACCAGGAGGGTATCTTGTGGTGCAAGATACCGTTGAAATGCTAAAGAAGCTAAACCCTATTCTTTTATCTCTCCGATGGTCAACGAATGTGTACAGAGGCAAATTCCTTGTTGGTTTGAAGTCGTCGTGGCGTCCGTAAACACAACATTCATCTTCTCTAACAAGTTTTGTTCATTTCGTATTGATTTAGGGATTTTCAATGATTTTTGGTGCGGATTTTTTTAATTTTAAAAGTTTTTGTTTGGTTTGGAAAGTATAGGAATCAAACTGAACGCGAAATTATTTTGACAGCTTTTCAAAAGAATTGAAGTTTAAATACATCTTTTTTGCTTCCATATTCAGTTTTAGTTTTGATTAGCCAATTTGAAATTAGTTTTTTTTAGTTGGGCCTGATTCATAATATGGGCTTTTTTTGACGAGCCTGTTACGGAAGGTAAACAATGTAAAATACGAATAGCATGAGGACAAAACCGAGAAACACACATATAACTCTGTCTCAAGCTGTCGAAACGTTAAACCCTAGCTCCCAAATCCCTCGAGCCATTGAGCCGTTATATAAATCTTCACTCACATCAGCAAAGTTAAGTCTACAGAGACGAATTAGAGTTTCATCTGAAAAGGTATTTCAATTTCTTGAGTATTCTGCTTCTCCTTGATCCGATGATTCTGTATTTCTTCATTTAGTGTTGTATCGCGTAAAAGCACATATCGAAGGCTTGCAGATAACGTATAATTAAATCGCCTGCGAGCTCAATATTTGTGCAAAATCCTAAACCATCCATTGAGATTTTGATAAAAGTCTTTGTGTTATAAGAATTTATCTTTTCTTATCGACAATTTTGATGGGTGGGACATTTCTTTCTCTGTTTTATGATTTTAGCGTTTGATTAGAAATCTCAATGAGTCAGTTCTGAATATTTGTATCAATAGTAGCAATCGGATACATCTAGTGTTCTTTAAGGTTTTAATGAATTGAGAATTTCACAATTGTTGTTGTTTAAACAGTTTAAGACCTATGGTTGTGTCTATGTTTGAACAAGTTAGAGGAACTGATTAGGTTTTGTATATACCTGAGTTGCTGAATTGTAACTTTGTTATTGACAGGATTTGGAGATTTAGTGAAAGTTGAAGAAAATGGCAAACCCAAAAGTCTTTTTTGATATCTTGATTGGAAAAATGAAGGCAGGGCGTGTTGTAATGGAGCTATTTGCAGATGTAACACCGAGAACAGCGGATAATTTCCGAGCTTTGTGCACAGGAGAGAAAGGAATTGGGAAAGCAGGAAAGGCATTACACTACAAAGGCTCAGCCTTTCACCGTATCATCCCAGGATTCATGTGTCAAGGTGGAGATTTCACTCGTGGGAATGGAACTGGAGGTGAAGCCATATACGGGTCTAAATTTGACGACGAGAACTTCAAGTTGAAGCATACCGGTCCAGGGATTTTATCTATGGCTAATGCAGGTCCCAACACAAATGGGTCTCAGTTCTTTATCTGTACTGAGAAGACATCGTGGCTTGATGGGAAACACGTTGTTTTTGGGAAAGTTGTTGATGGGTACAATGTGGTGAAAGCTATGGAGAATGTTGGATCTGACATGGGAGATACATCTGAACGGGTTGTGATTGAAGATTGTGGTGAGCTCAAGAACCAAAGTTGATCAGTTTTAATTCACATTGGGTTGATCTTGCCAAGTGCTGCTATCATATGTTGTGAAGAAGCCAAGACAACTTCACAGATGTTTCAGATCAATCTAAACTTTTATGCAGAGTACTACTTAGGGTTTGACAATATCATATGAACCTTAAGATCCGTTTAAAAATTTTCATGTATGAGAATAAGATGAATAATAATAATGGTAAATTTTTCTAATAGAGGCATTTGGTTTTGCAACATTAGTTACGAGAATTTGTATTCAAATTTATTGAACTGCATAGCTTTCATCATCAATACCCCAACAACATTTGGATTTTGGACAATCTCCTTTAAAATTAAGATAAAGCTCTAACTGCCAGTTTGCCTTTCCAATTAATGCTATTTTTGTAACTACAAATCTGTCTCCCCATTTTGGTACAACAACTTTATTTAATGCATTCATCATTTATAGTATATTTTTGTCAACTACATGTATTATGCAGATTTGAATAAGGAACGACACACTTAGCGGTATTAGCATTAGGGCTCGACTGGTTTAAATGAGCCGGTTGCATTTGCGGGTGCGGAAATTTGCGGATGCGGATAGTTGTGGTGATAAACGTTATTAATTGATTTGTAAGATTGGTTCAATAAATAGAAACGAGTGCGTTTGCAAAAAATTACTGACTGGTTGACAGCGGTTGCGGATGATGTTTAACATATTTAAAATATATAATTTTTATAAGAAAAAAATTTATATTACCATAATCAAAATTTAAAAATAAAGTTCTAAACAAATTTTATAATAACTAATTAAAATTATTTATTTTAAGAGGTTTGAAACATTTTTTTATTTATAAAATATTTTTATACTTATAAATATATTTTAGTTTAGTAAGTAGATATATAAATAATTTAAGAATTTATTATGATAAATTTTTATTTTTCAAAAATAAAATTGTTTTGATTTTTCTTTTGTAAATTTTTATTAAATTATAAATTAAAAATTAAAAAAATATATTTTAAACCAATCGCAACCGTCCGCAGCCGTAAACACTAGATGGAATATACTTTAAAATAGAGGGATTTCATGGGTTTGGAGAAGTATATTGCGATTTGCATGATAAGTATAAAATGTTTGCAACCGCAAATACAGCGTTTATTGGTAGTTGTCGGTAAACCAATCAAAGCTTAAGTCATAACTAGTTGCCTTGTCATATATTCACTATTAAAAAACATTGGTTTAATATTTCTTAACTTCTTCTAATTGCACATTGTGGACAGCCATGCTCCACCACCTCATCACAATTACAATCATTGGATTTGGTTTCCACTACATTATGTTTTCTTTGATTTTTCGCAAGTTAAATAATAGAATAAAATCAGATTTGATGATGTTAGCTTTGAAACTGTTTTCCCTTAATTGAGTAACCAATCAGAAAATTGTATTTCAATTATAATGTATGGTTGACCAAATCTTCTGTTTTTATGCTGACCACAGAAAAAAAAAAAAACTTTTGTATATTCAAAAAGAAAGCGCGTATAAGACCGTGGCGGCGGAAGCCCGGCCACGCCACCATCGCATAAGACTTTTGCTCTAACCGTGAGAGATGGTTACTTTTTTTTTGGGGTGGGGGGGGGGGTGTTTGTTATACATAAGCGCATGAACCTAATCTTTTTTTGCTCCAAATAATTTATCATTTCTTATACAATTTAAACAAATATAATCTTTGCACTACAATGGATTTTCATATTTTCCGACTATTTCATTTGATGATCGTCGCAGTTTTCATATTCCACAACTCATGTTATTCTGATGAAGGTACAATTAGTAGTCTCCTTTACTAACCATTCAACTTATGATTTTTTCGATTATTCCTAGTACATATACTAATAAATATCATCCAAATTTTATGAAATTTTTGTTTTCGTGAAGCTGGAAACTATAGATTTATGAAAGATGCCACATCAGCACCAAAGTTATCTCACTTTGACTACATAATCATCGGAGGAGGAACCGCTGGATGTGCACTAGCCGCAACGCTCTCTCAAAAAGCTAACGTTTTAGTTCTTGAACGTGGCGGGTCTCCTTACGACGATCCAACCGCCACAGACATCAACAACTTCGCAAACACAGTCTTGAACACATCTCAAAACTCATGGTCTCAGCTATTCATATCCCAAGACGGCGTTTACAACTCACGCGCACGCGTTCTCGGCGGAGGCACGGTGATAAACGCAGGGTTCTACTCTCGTGCGGAAGATGAATTCGTGGCTGAATTAGGACTGGAGAGAAATGAGGTCGAAGCGGCTTACGAGTGGGTCGAGAGAAAAGTTGCGTTTGAACCGCAGATTAAGGGATGGCAATCGGCGTTTAGAGATGGGCTTTTGGAGGCTGGTGTGACTCCTAACAATGGTTTTACGTATGAACATATCGTTGGGACGAAAATTGGCGGTACGATATTTGACCGGGATGGTCATAGACATACGGCGGCAAATTTGTTGGAATATGCTAATCCAAATATGATTGTTGTCTACTTGCACGCTTCTGTCCATAAAATCCTCTTTACTACCAATGGTAATTAATACACTTCTTTTCTTTTATTTTATTTTCCATCATGAGTTTTATGATTGAAGAAGGAGACAAAGTGTGACTCGTCCCTCGTGAGGGTTCAGAAGGGAGAAAGAGACGTAGCTTACACGTAATCAAACTTTTATCACAACTTTTGTGGTTTTAGTTAATTCTTTAGAAAAAAAACTAAGATCAATTTTTCGACACTTTTTTGTTATTTGTGGATTTCTTGTTTTATAATTTATTAGTTGTCTAAAAGAGTGTATAATAGGGACTACTGAATAGGACATAATTAAAAACCAACAAAAAATTAAAATATTGAATGAACATTACTATACCCATTTTATTTTATTTTTAATTCCTCCTGATATGAAATTTCTGCATTGGACAGGAAACCAAAGGCCTAAAGCATATGGGGTGATATTTAGGGATGCGAGTGGAGTGTTCCACACGGCAGAATTGACAACGCAAGACCCAACGAATGAGGTGATCTTATCAGCGGGTGCCATCGGGAGCCCACAAGTATTGATGCTAAGTGGTGTGGGCCCTGCGGCCCATCTTGCAGCCTATGGGGTGAGTCCGGTCATCGTAGATAACCCTATGGTAGGACAAGGGATGGCTGATAACCCGATGAATCCAGTTTTCATACCTTCTCCTGAACCAGTAGAAGTGTCTCTTGTACAAACCGTTGGGATCACCAAGTTTGGTAGTTACATTGAAGGTGGAAGTGCGTTAAGTGTTTCTATTAGTTTGACTCGTAGCTTCTTCGATAGTGTTTTAAAACTTCTTGAAAAGGTATAATCTATTATTACAATGTTATAAATTTGCTATATCAAAAGATTGTAATGAGTTTTTTTTTATGCAGACAAGACTTCCTACACAATCCATCTCAAGCTTTCTCAAATCTTTGGATCTTAGATTGAACGTGACGACTAAAGCGGGTGTGATCATACAGAAAGCGAATGGACCGCTCTCGAGTGGTGACTTGAAGTTGAAGAACACAAATCCAGATGATAACCCTTTAGTAACATTCAACTATTATCAAGATCCAGTGGATTTGAGCAAGTGTGTTGAAGGACTTGGTACCATTATTAAAGTGATAGAGTCCAAGGGATACTCCAAGTACAATTACCCTGGAGTGAGTGGGCGTGGGCTACTGAATCTCATTCTTGCCCTTCCCACTAATCTAAGGCCAAGACACATAACTTCAACGTTCGATTTGCAGCAGTATTGTATTGATACTGTGATGACTATATATCATTACCATGGAGGTTGTCAAGTTGGAAAAGTGGTTGACAACAATTACAAAGTGTTAGGGATTGATGCTTTGAGGGTCATCGATGGTTCCACGTTTCTCAAGTCTCCAGGGACTAATCCCCAGGCTACCATCATGATGCTTGGAAGGTAAACGCATGCATAAACCAATTGATACAAAATGATCCAAAATTAGGTTTATAAAGTTATGATTATTAGATTATGGATTTCTAACTCAAAACCAATTGACAATGAGTGGAGTGGCTCATATCCTTTATGCAGTAGAACCTCTATAAATTAATACTCGACAAATTAATACACACTATAAATTAATAAAATTTGCTGGTCCCAAGTCGGATCGGTGTAAAAATGAACAAAATTCGATAAGATAATAATTTTTTTAGAATCTCTATGTAAATATATAGTCTCATTAATAACATAAATTAATAATCATATAAATTTTCATATATATATATATAAACAATATAATTTTGTTTTTATGAATTTATGTTAGAACTCATAAATAACTTTTTTTATATAAGAAAATATTATGTTGTATTTTAAACTATATTATTGTTATAATGTAAATAATTTTTTCATAAAATAAAAAAAAAAATTTCTATAAATTTTTAAATTATAAATATGCACAATTTTTATTTCAATAGTTGTATAGACTGTTTAAATAAAATAATTAATGTTACTAATGATAAATTTAAAAGTTATGTTAATTGTTTATATAAGTGAATTCATCTATAATCTTTGTTATTTATCATCAAAATAATTTTTTTTTTAAAATTTTAAACTTTCAAGTCCAAAAATATTAAAATTTATAATATCCAATACATTAATTTTATTTAGATCAAAAAATTTTAATTTATTTATTTTTAATTTTTGACAAAAAATCTCTATAAATTAATAAATATTACGATCCCAACATTATTAATTTATAGAGGTTTTACTATATTTGGACATAGATCGGCGGGCCAAACTTTTGGATCGGACCGATTATGGATCGGATTGGATATAGTGTGATCGGACTCTAATACCATATTAGATTATGGACTTCCAATTCAAAATCAATTGACAATGAATGGAGTGACATATATCCTTTATATATTATTTAAGATTTCTAACTACATCCGATGTGGGATATTTATTTTTAATATATTAGATTATGAGCTTCTAACTCAAAACCAATTGACCATGAGTGGAGTGGTCCATATATTTTATATATCATTTAAGATTTACCTACGATATGAAACATTTATCTCTAGTAATTATTGTTGGAGTTTGATCACGTGTAGGTATATGGGGCAGAAGATTCTTCGAGAGAGGGCGGCTTTCTCAAGAAATGAAGAAGAAACATGAGATTTGAATATCCTTAAGAGTCTTGTTATATGGGAACTATTGCTCCCATATGGAAGATGAGTCAATATCATATTCATTTTCTAAATAAAGGAAAATCTGAAGACATAATCATTATATTAGTTGTTTATCACATGCATGTTCATGAATATTGAAAGTGGGTTTCCTGTTGTACTAAGTTATTTTGTTTATGAGTGATTGTTGATGTTCTTAACTTTGTAATTGCTATCTTTTTAATATGGCTAGAAAACGACCGGAGATTGCTGATTACTTATGTTGATAAAGGTCTACTATATCAATATTTGTGTGATCTTAATCCAATAAATATAACAATTATATAATTTAATTCATGTTACAATTTATATAGTATATGTAAGCTGGTAAATTGGTAAGCGGGAATTTCTTTTCTCCTTAGCTAACTACGTGGAGGAACTTTTCTTTGGCTGTCAAATAAAATTTTCTAGAAATTTTTTTATTAAGGAACGGATGATGTATTTCATACGTATACAACGGTTTTGAATCCTAGATAATCTATCACACGTGTTGATAAATGAAAGGTTTAAAAAGAAAAGCCAAAAACATCATCCAATGAAACCTTTTTTCTTCTATCCAATAAGACTTTTTTTTTGTTCTCTTGACAAAAATCCAATAAGACTTTGCCGTAAGCGTAATGATATTTGGTTCCTTCTTTTTGTTTCAAATACAGCTCTGACCACACTTATTTAACCCGCATAGATAGTCTTTTTTTATGCCCCAAAGTTTAAGGTACGTACAAAGAAAAAAAAATTGATAGGTAAAAATTTCGAGTATAATCCTACACCATAATGATTTTTCAGATATTCGGATTATTTCGTTTTATAATCGTCACAATTTTCATATTCCACGACTCATGTTATTGCGATGAAGGTACAATTATTAGTTTCCTTTAGTAACCTTTTTAACTTACGATCAATTTTCGATTCGATTATCCTTGAAAATTTTATGAAAATTTTGTTTTCGTGAAGCTGGAAACTATAGATTTATGAAAGATGCAACATTAGCACCAAAGTTGTCTCATTTCGACTATATAGTCATCGGAGGAGGAACCGCCGGATGTGCTCTAGCCGCAACGCTCTCTCAAAACGTTACCGTTCTACTTCTCGAACGCGGTGGGTCCCCTTACGACAACCCTACGGCCACAGACATCAACAACTTCGCAAACACATTCTTGAACATAACTCCAAACTCATGGTCGCAGCTTTTCATCTCCCAAGACGGCGTTTACAACTCGCGAGCTCGCGTTCTCGGTGGAGGCACGGTGATAAACGCGGGATTTTACTCACGTGCGGAAGATGATTACGTGGCGGAATCGGGTTGGGAGAGAGGTGAGGTTGAAGCGGCTTATGAGTGGGTCGAGAAGAAAGTGGTGTTCGAGCCGCAGGTAAAAGGATGGCAATCGGCGTTTAGAGACGGGCTTTTGGAAGCTGGAGTGATTCCGTACAATGGTTTCACGTATGAACATGTTCACGGGACGAAAATTGGCGGTACCATATTTGACCGGGATGGTCATAGACACACGGCGGCGAATTTGTTGGAGTATGCTGATCCGAATATGATTGTTGTCTACTTGCATGCTTCTGTTCATAAAATCCTCTTCACCACCAAA
Source organism: Cardamine occulta (assembly GCA_028015245.1). Taxonomy (NCBI): domain Eukaryota; kingdom Viridiplantae; phylum Streptophyta; class Magnoliopsida; order Brassicales; family Brassicaceae; genus Cardamine; species Cardamine occulta. Next base: position 15,705,776 of record CM051379.1, on the reverse strand, counting down.
GGTAATTTGATCGATAAAAATCAGCCCCAACTCTTTTTTTTGGATATGACTAGAGACTTGTGAGGGTTAGGAAGAGAGGAGAGACTTATCTTACATGTAATCAAATTTCTGGCTTACAAAAAAAAAACAAATTACTTACCAGAAATGTTCTTCATTCCAAATTAAGATTAAAAAAAAAAAATATTGACACTGTTTGCTAGTTATGATTTTTTATTTTATTTTTGTCACATTTAATATGCGGCTTTTAGTTCGAGTGATGATATATCAAAGGCTCAAAGCTAGCAAAAATTAGTAAAATATATGTTTGGATTTATTTCATTTCGTTTGTTTATTTGATATCTTAAGAGTATACAATAATATTTTCAGTAGAACATAGTTAAAAAAATTCAATGCTAACATGATAAAAACATATATTCAACATTTCAACTATAACATAACTGATGTTAAAAAAAAAAAAAACTATAACATAGTTATATTGTTAAGTTATAACATAATAAATATGTGTACCTCATACTTTTTTAAATTAGAGCAAAACTAGAAAAATCAATGATTATACAAAACATAACTAAAACAAACTTAAAATTTAGATTAAGATTTTTTTCTACTCTTCAAGTTTTAGTTCTAAATCATGACTTTTAATTGTCTGCTTAGTTGTTTTTAAGTAATATTAACGTATATCACACAATTATTACGATCATTTAGGTCGTTTGTCATCCGCCAGAGTCGTCATTCGTAGTTTGAACATGAGCATACCACATTGTTTTTTTCAATGATTCAGTCAGATATGAAAACTTGATTTTTGTACAGAAAGTCCAAGGCCTAAAGTAAAAGGTGTCATATTCCGGGATGCAAATGGATTATTCCACACAGCAGAACTAGTGGGTCACAACGCAATGAATGAAGTGATCTTATCAGCAGGTGCCATCGCAAGCCCACAGCTATTGATGTTGAGTGGCGTTGGCCCTGCAGCCCATCTTATAGCCCATGGGGTGAATCCAATTATCCTAGATCATCCCATGGTGGGACAAGGAATGGGTGATAATCCCATGAACCCTGTCTTCATTCCTTCTCCTAAACCCGTTGAAGTGTCCCTTGTCCAAATCGCTGCCATCCCACATTTTGGTAGTTATATTGAAGGCCTAAGTGGGTTAAGTCTCTCTATTAGTTTGACCCATAGCTTTTTCGACGGTGTTCTAAATCTTCTCAATGAGGTATATAAATATAATCAATTAATGTTTACTAATCTTTATATAAAATTGTTATTCACAATTTTGTATGATGTTTTTTTTTTGCAGATAAAACTTCCCACCAAAGCCCTCTCGAATTTTTTCAAATCTTTGGATCTTCGATTCAACGTGACTACAAAAGCAGGTGCGATGATTCAGAAAGTGGATGGACCACTCTCAAGAGGTCACTTGGAGCTGCGAAACACGAATCCAGATGATAACCCTTCAGTGACATTCAACTACTACCAAGAACCGGAAGATTTGAATAACTGTGTTGAAGGACTTAATGCTATAATTAAAGTGATAAATTCTAAGGGATACTCCAAGTACAAGTACCCTGGAGTGACTGGACGTGGACTACTGAATCTCATTCTTGCTCTTCCCATTAATCTGAGGCCAAAGCACATAACCTCGACGTTTGATTTGAAACAGTATTGTAAAGATACAGTGATGACTATATATCATTACCATGGAGGTTGTCAAGTTGGAAAAGTGGTCGACAATGATTACAAAGTATTAGGGATTGATGCTTTGAGGGTCATTGATGCATCCACGTTCCTCAAGACCCCGGGGACTAATCCTCAAGCCACGATCATGATGCTTGGAAGGTAAAAACTTGCATAAAACAAAATGAAGCAAATGATCCAAACATGTTATATAAGAGATATGATTGTTGGAGTGTTATAATGTGTAGGTATATGGGGCAGAAGATTCTACGAGAGAGGGCGGCTTTTCGGGAAAATGAAGAAGAATCATGAGATTTTACATATGCTCAAAAGTCTTGATGTTGGAGAACAAACCTCTTCATCGTGCAAAGAAAGAAAAATCTGAAGGCAGAATTAGTATGCTAGTGTGTCACATGTTAATTTCATGAATCTTGCAAGTAGATTTTCTCTTATGTTAAGTTTATTGGTAACAAAATTTAAACAGACAAGATTAAAGTTATTCTGGTCAGAAACAAGAGTAATTATTGATTATCAACTATCTTTGTAACTGCAAAGATTGATATCATTTTGATAGAAAATGTCAAAATGACCGGAGGATCATTTCAACAAAATAAATTGACCTGAGGTTGCATATAGTTTTGGTTTTTAATTAATTATGTATACTACTATATCCTTTATCTTGGTTATGTATGACCTTAGAAGTCTAATGACCTTTAGAAGTTTGTTCATTTTACAATTTATATAGAACATATAAGGTTGTGAAGAACATGGAAGGTTCTGAACCGTATAATTACATTACGTACGTACATAAGTGACATAACAAACATATAAGATTTGACGTCCAAAAAAAACATATCAGAGCATCATTATTTGGGTTTCTTAAATAATATTTAATTATAATTTTGAAGTTAAGAAACTCTGTTAAAAATTTTCTGTTTTTGCTGTTTTATTAGTAGAAATTCATTAGGGGTTCTTAAATTTTTTTTTTTAATAATTTTGTTTTATTTTAAATAGAGTTTATTTTTTAATTAAATATAGGTGACATAAAAACATAACATTTTAAACATAGATTTTGAAAAAAAAATACAAAAGAACGCTCAATTTGAGTTTTTTTTTTTTATCTTGTCTATGAATCGCTTTCTGTTCATCCACCGAACGATTCCAATTCATTAATATGTAAAAAAAGTTTAGAATTTTAAAGTTGAAGTTAAGAAAAAGTTAAAAAAAAAAAAATTTTAGTTAAAGTTAAGAAAAAGTAAAAAAAAAAAACAAGTAAAAAAAAATCTAGCAAAAAAAACTGAAAAAAAAATCTAGCGAATTAGGGGTTGATATGTGATTAAAAACTGTAAAAACTCCTTTAAAAACCAGTTCTTAAAATTCTTATTTAAAAATCAGTTCTTACACTGTTTATAATTATTTTATTATTTTATTTTTTTTGGTTAAAAAAACTGTTTTTAGGTTTAATAACTCTGCAATAACGATGTGCAATAATGATGCTCTAAGATGCATATGTACGCTAACAGTAACATGTGATTGCAGCAGCTTCAATTAGAGCACACTCTTGTAAGAAAAAAAAAAAAAAAAAAAAAAAGGGAAATACTAATAATTGTCTAGTGGTCAAGTGGAACAACGAAAAGTCTACGCTAAGACATCTAATACGTGTAAGGTTGAGATTGCGTATACGTAGACATGCCGGTGAATACAATCATAATCATAGTACTATGATTTGCTATTTTCTTCATCCAATCAAACGATGGCTTTCAGTTTCAGATTACGTCGAAACCGTTAGTCTACCGTATATACATACACTATACTTTCATTCATGCATTTATTTTTCCGAGTCTCTTAAAATATAAGTCACTGCTTATACTTACATTTCAAGTAAAGACAATATGGGCCTGGGCAAATGAATGTAGAACATCCGACATAAGTGTCAATTTTCTAAAAAATTTAATACTATTCTACCCGTTTCGCACCCATAACCCATTTCTAGTCCGTTTTGCACCGTTTTCATTAAGAGTTACATCGAATTTTTTTAATGTAGTCTTATTTTGATTGACATAAAAAATTTATTTGATGAATATTAAACTATGATTTAGTTTTCATATTAACTAGTTATAATAAGTTAGATTACCACACAAAAAAATGCATATAAGCTGAGATAGAAATGTATAAAACTAAAAATATCAAACGGTATTGTTTTTTTCTTTTAACTTTTAGAGATCAAACGGTTTGGTTAATATTCGACTTGAACATTATGGTTCGAATTTCCCGAATTAATAAATGTTAATGTTAATGTTTATTTAGGCTAAACATGTTTTAGGATTGATCTGAATTATATGGGATATTAATGTTAAGAAGTTTAACTTTAGATTATCATAAACAAAATTTGAATTATTCCCGTGACAAGGTTGTGACTGATAACAATAAACTGATGGATAACAATTTGATGGAGATTAGATCGTGGAAGAGTAGAGATATTGACACTTGTGGGGGCAAAATTTTAGCTCTTTTTAAGTTGGATAAACATCGCAAAACGTGGGCGGTTTGTATACATTTATGTAACACTTGGATACATGCAATACTATTTTGTATATTCTTATAAATAATATAATATAATAGAAGAAAATGGGGCATGCTCCCATTACATCCATGAGTATGCCCACATGGCAAAGAGTTGGATTGAAAACGAAGAAAGTAACAGCCAAGCAAAACCTCCACTTTGAATTAGTCAGAAACTACCTCATACATTATACACAATCATTCAATTTCAATCATTCCAAAATCCAACACATCATAATAAAAATTCAAACGTGGCATGTAGACCCCACTATCATACTCGTTAATTATGCTTTTTTTTTGTTACTCTGTTAAATAACATTTAAAATACTATAAGGCAAAGCATTTCCACATAAGGATACATCAGTGTCTTTTTCGACTGTGGCTTTGGCGTTTTCTTTTGAACCCTTTTACCTCTGGCATCTTAAGGTCCATAGATTCTTCTATTTTCTATGTTAGATATTTGCTTCTTAGTATATACAATATTGAATACACTGATAAATGTTCAATTTGAATATACTTTGAACAAATATAGATACTTGTTTGACAGAAAAAAAAAAAGAAAGTTATTGCTTCTTCTTTTTTTTTTGTCAACAGGAAGAAGTTAATGCTTTACTCTGCATCCTTTAATTTATTATCCGCCAAACCACGGGGACACGCGCTTTTAAATCAAAATAATTTCCTTAAAGAAAATTAAAAAAGAAAAAAAACAAAGTTGAAAAGTCATCATGTTGCTCTCTCAAATCGTCTCCTCCGCCATGCGAACTCAAACTCATAGCTCTCTCTCTCTCTAGTCTTCTTCCTTCGTCTTTCTAGCTAAATTTTGATTCCTCTGTTTCCTACTTCTCCTTTTTCTAATCTGTAGTATTAGATTCAGATCGAGACTCGATTTGCTCAGCTTCCGCGTTTCTTTTGGACTCCGTGCTACTTTTTAGTCTCACGATGAGTAAGGACTGGAAATTCGTTCGATTAAGGCTTCAAAAGCGTTATCTACTGTTTCTTCTGGCGATTTTGAGCTTCGGTTCATGCTCTTCGTTGAAATATGAAGGTATGAGCTGTGTTCGTTTCTTATTTTTTGGTTTTTGTCAATAGATATAGAAGCAAGTTTCTGATAATTGTTTCTTACTCTCTGTTTCGCTTTTGGCTTTCAGGTGTGGGGTTTTTGGATTTTCTGACGAAAGATCTTTGGCCAGATAGAGATACCATGGATTTGTAAGTATCTTTGATTTTTTAGATTTGGTTCAACTGCTTGATTTAGTAAATTCTAGGTATTTTAGATAAGAACCTCTTGTTGATTTTCAGATTTTTAGCTTCCATTTTGATACCTGAGCTTGAACATGAGATGTTTTGGTGCGTTTTTTTTTTTGAATTTGCTAAGATCTATTGTGTGATTTGCTTTGACACCGCAAGTAGATTATTCAATGTGGTTGCAAACATGATTTGAAAAATAAATTTTGGTTGAACATCAACATCAGTCTAGTTGGTATTTGTAGATCTATGACTTTTAAGCACTATACTTTTAGATTTTTTTTTTTGAGTGAACTAATACTATTTCTGAGTGATACAACATGATTACCGACACTTTTTTTTATGCATTTGTAATCTAAGTCTTGCTGAATTTACTTTGAAGGTGTTGCTGCATAATCGTTTCAATCTTATTTAGAAACATGTTTATATATCCTCTCCTTTTGATACTCAGTTTCATTTTACCTTTGTCTTTTTGTAGGAGAGCGGTTAGGTCTCATAGGAAATTACTTAGCGGTTCCGATAAAATATACAGCAATTTGACTATATTCAGCCGTCCTATTGCACCTCGACCACCTTCGCCTCCTTCGAGATCGTCATCATTGCCTCCACCACCAAAAAGTTCTCCACCGCATGTTTCAGCTCCACCGCATGTTTCAGCTCCACCTCCTTTTGTGCCCCGTGCAAAAAATGTTCCTAGTCTAAGAGGCTCTAAAACTTCTTCAAACAGCACGGTTCCTATAGTGGCTGGTTGCGTAGGTGGGGCTGTCTTTCTTCTCCTTGTAGCTACTGGTGTCTTCTTTTTCAAAAGTAAGGCTGGGAAATCTGTGAATCCTTGGCGTACAGGTCTTAGTGGACAACTTCAGAAAGTGTTCATAACTGGTAATTGCCTTTCTACTTGCTCATACAATATGTAAAATTGACTTTGTTGTCCATAATTTTTGATAAATAGATGTGGTTGTCTATGTCAACTCCATTTTCTTTTGGTTTCAATATTAATGCTGTGATTTGGTACTCAGGTGTCCCCAAACTCAAAAGATCTGAGATTGAAGCTGCCTGTGAAGATTTCAGTAATGTCATTGGGTCTTGTCCCATTGGTACATTGTTCAAAGGTACACTATCAAGTGGGGTGGAGATAGCTGTGGCTTCCGTTGCTACAGCGTCTGCCAAAGAGTGGACAACTAACATAGAAATGCAGTTCAGAAAAAAGGTATTTTCAGTCAACCAGTTCCCTTATATTTCCAACAGATTTTGATTCTATCTCCTTATCGTTTATGTTTTTGATGATTTCAGATTGAAATGTTATCCAAGATAAACCACAAGAATTTTGTCAACCTTCTTGGTTACTGTGAAGAAGATGAACCTTTCACTAGGATCTTGGTCTTTGAATATGCATCAAACGGATCAGTCTTTGAACATTTACACTGTAAGTAAAAAAGCTCTCTAGTCGTATGAATAGTTACATTGTCAGTTGTCTCGTTTTCTCAAACGATTTAAAATGGGAAACAATATTAATTTTGTTTGCAGATAAAGAATCAGAACACTTGGACTGGGTAATGCGGCTAAGAATAGCAATGGGCGTAGCATATTGCCTTGACCATATGCACGGACTCAAGCCACCTATAGTCCACAGCAATCTTCTCTCATCATCAGTTCAACTCACAGAGGACTACGCAGTCAAAATTGCAGATTTCAATTTCGGATATCTAAAAGGCCCATCAGAGACAGAAAGCAGCACCAATGCTCTCATAGATACACGCATCTCAGAAACAACCCAAGAAGACAATGTTCACAGCTTTGGGTTGTTGTTGTTTGAATTGATGACTGGAAAACTCCCGGAGTCGGTTAAAAAAGGCGACTCAATAGATACCGGATTGGCTGATCTTTTGGGAGGAAAGACTCTAAGGGAGATTGCGGATCCAACAATGGACAGTGTTGATGAGAAGATTGAGAATATAGGTGAAGTGATCAAATGCTGCATAAGGACAGACCCAAAACAGAGACCGACAATGAAGGAAGTCACCGGGAAATTACGAGAGATCACGGGATTATCGCCAGACGATGCTATTCCGAAACTTTCACCTCTCTGGTGGGCAGAGCTGGAAGTGCTGTCCACTGCGTGAAGAGACAACTACATTGCTTCTCAGCAAATCTGTAAGTATAAATATGAATATCGTGTGAGGTTTTTGAGTCTCTATGGAGCAGCTCTTTCCTTCTCTTTAGGCTACTTTCATCTATATACATATATAAATCTATGCAACTTAGTTTATATAACGACTCTAAAATCCGGTGGATCCATTTGCTCTTTATTTCGTAAACAGAACATGTCAGAGATCATGGTAATACCCTCCTTTTTGGTGTGCATAATGTTAATTGTTGTTATTGTGTTTGTAATTGTAGTTGCTATGTTTTTTTAATTGTTAAATCATATCAGGTTCTAAAGCAACATAGGGAAAAACGATTAAAGTTTTTATCACAAGGTTTACTCGATCACATAATTTAGTTAAGGATTGTACTCGCAGTTTTGAGATATCACACACAAGTCACACAATCTACCAAATAATAAAATTAAATAAAAAGAGTATGAGGACTAGATGGTTTATTCCTCTCAATCGAATATTCGAATTCAGGAAGTTCAATGAATAATTTGATAATATTTGGATTTTCCCTATACAGTAAAACCTTTATAAATTAATAATGTTGGGACCAGAAAATTTTATTAACTTATAAAAGTTATTAATTAATCAATAAATTAATAATTATTAATTTATAGAAATTTTTCCAAATTTAAAAAATATTAATACTTCGATGTGTTTTACACAATAGGAAATAATTATTGCATATATAAACTTTTTAATAACTTTTGATGCAATTTGAGAAGATAATATCATATTTTTGATATTTTAAGAAAAATAGAAATAAACTCCAACAAAATTATAAATTTACGAATAAATAAACAATATTAAAATCATATTTCACTAAAATATCTTATATATAAAATAAATTTATATGGTTATTAATTTATGTTATTAATGGGACCATATATTTACATATAGATTTCAAAAAAATTATTATCTTATTATCTTATCGAAATGTATTAATTATTATACTGGTTCAACTCGGGACCGAGATAATTTATTAATTTAAAGAGATTATTAATTGATCGAGTTTATAGAGGTTCTAATGTAGTTTTACAATCAAATGTACAATATCGTAGCTAAGAAGCAAAAACACATTTAAAAAACAACCCATACCCAAAAATGAAATTGTTTGGTCGACATGAACATGGCCCATCGGTGTAATCCAAAACGGTGTCGTGTGCACCGTCAGATTAAAGATTGCATCACACGACAGTCACACATCGCTTACACAATCAAATCCGAATTCGAAGCCATTTGGATTAAATTTCCATATTTTTTTTGTTTTTCTCTAAGAAAAGAAGCAATCGTACACTGAGCTAAGGAGGAGGGTATATGCTTCGAGTATCTCCTCCTTATCCCTCCTCCGGGTTCTCTTCAAAAACCTCTTCGTCCTCCTTCCCCTTCCTCTGTAACCTCATCTCATCATGGCTAATCCTCAAGCTTCTCCAATTCTCCACCACCAGAATCATCTCTCTCTCTTCCACTTCCGCAATACATCTCGTCTTCCTTCTTTCAACTCTCTGCATTTCACAAAGCCTCTGCTCTTTCTCCCTTCTTCTTCATTATCCTCGCAATTACCGCAAAGCGAGCAGCAATGTAATAATCGCCAGGTGAGAAGACACGTGTCCACCGTGCCTGTGGAGTATTCGACACCTACGCCTCCGGAATCCGACGATTTCTTATCGGAAATCGATCGGCTTAAGGCTCTCCTATCGAAACTAGACGTTTCCAAGGACTTACGGCGGAAAGACGCGGTTATCGACGCCGATTCCAGAGTTCGTCGATTCTTCAGCGAGAATCGAGGCGGCGGTTTATCTAAGTTTTTAGGTTCATTTGGTTTGAATTCGAAAGAGATGTTTCTCGTTAAGTGTGCTATCGCGGCGGGGCAAGAGCACGCGCTTTGTCTGGGTTATGAGGAAGCATTTGAAGAAGAAGAGGAGTATACAGTGAGAAGTTCGGTGAAGAGCGTGCTTTACGCTTTGGTTGAGATGATTGAGCGATTCGATGTGAATAGTAGCGGCTATAATGGTAGAAGAGAGACAGGTACAGTTTTAGATGCAGAGGAGATTGCTCATTTTAGAAAGTTCTTGACGTTTCTGGAAGAAATTGAACAGTTCTACGATTGCATTGGAGGAATCATCGGGTACCAATTCTTTAACTTCCTATGAACCTTTTAAAGAGATGCTTTGAAAGTATATGGTATATTCACTGCTGAAGCACGCATTTTTGTGTGTCAGATATCAGGTTATGGTTCTCGAGCTTCTTCACCAATCATCTAAGAGGCTTAATAATACTAATCGGTCACATTTTGTTGAAGAATCCTTGGGTTGTCAGTACTTAGAAATGCACACTCCTAGTGTTCTTGACCTCACTCAGAGGAAAGAGTATGCCTCGCAGGCGGCTCTATGGGGAATTGAGGTTAGTATTGTGTTGTCGCTTTTGAAATTAACGGACTTTGTTGTGTATGGTTTCTGGATTATAAGTTGTTATACATATTAGGGATTGCCAGACCTAGGTGAAATTTATCCCCTAGGAGGTGCAGCAGACAGATTAGGTTTGGTTGATTCAGAAACTGGAGAATGCCTTCCTGCAGCAATGCTTGCTCATTGTGGACGAACTTTGTTGGAGGGACTTATTAGAGACCTTCAGGTAAATGTTAGCTCATTATTTATGTGACTCTTGGTGGGTTTGTTTATATTTGAATGTATGAAAGGGAAAATTTGAGGTTAGAACAACTGTGCTTTTTGATATGCATTAGTAATGTTATATATTCTCCTCTTTTTTTGTGTGCGTAATTGCTAGGCTAGAGAGTTCCTTTACTTCAAACTTTATGGAAAGCAATGTGTCACCCCTGTTGCAATTATGACAAGTGCTGCAAAGAACAACCATGAGCATGTAAGTTCTCTTTGTAAAAGGCTCAAATGGTTTGGAAGAGGTCAATCAAATTTCCGACTCTTTGAACAGGTATAGAAACCTAAAGTTTTTATATATTTCTATTACCTTTTTCTGTAACAACTGTATATTAAGTATTACTATTACTCACAGTTAATGGAATGGTTTTTGATCTCCAGCCTCTCGTCCCAGCTGTTAGTGCTGAAGATGGCCAATGGATAGTATCAAAGCCCTTTGTGCCAGTTAGTAAACCTGGTGGTCATGGTGTGATTTGGAAATTGGCTTATGACAAAGGTGTCTTTAAATGGTTTTACGATCATGGAAGAAAGGGAGCAACCGTTCGGCAAGTTAGGTTTGTCACTTGTACCTTTGTGCAGTTGTTCAGTAAAATAAAAAATCAAAAGTATCTGGACTTAGTGTTTATAATTGTGATATTGCAGTAACGTTGTGGCTGCCACAGATGTTACCCTCTTGGCCCTTGCTGGGATTGGCTTACGGTATAATAAGGTATGCTTGCATCTTATGTTTATAACCCACACACTGCATATATTCACAAGATTATATGTATCACTTTGAGCGACGATAAGTAGAGCATCTGTTGTTGATTGCAAATGGTCTCGTCTAAGTTTCTTGAGTGTATATTATGATGGATAAGTTCCTTTAGAAGTATGAGCTGTGGCAGTTAACTATCGACTAATATATGGCTATTCTTTTCAAACTTGCTTATTAGTTGAGAACAAATATTAACCATGCATTCATCTCTGTCCTACTTCAAGAAGAAGGGGCAGAATAATACCTTTTTTGGACTTACAAACATTGATTCCTACAAACCTTGATTTATTAAATCTTAATGTGACAGAAACTTGGGTTTGCATCCTGTAAAAGGAATGCTGGAGCAACTGAAGGGATTAATGTATTGATGGAGAAGAAGAATTTTGATGGGAAGTGGGAATATGGTATATCGTGCATTGAGTATACAGAATTTGATAAATTCGGAATCTCCAGCAGATCTTCTTTAAATGGGTATGATATTTCAATCATTGAGTTTGTTCTTGCTTAAAGTGCATGTATCCGAGAAGTGATTCATAGTATCTCTGTTCTAGCTGAATGTAGTGCAAATTTATCTCCTCTTTCGTTGTCTGTCTTTATTGTTAGTTATTCTTTCTTGTTCTGTGGTTAAATCTAGTGCTTTTTATTAGTGTGAATCTTCAATGCTCTTTTTTTTGTTACTTATGAAGTCTGCAGGCCGATTTCCCTGCCAATACAAACATTCTATATGTTGACTTACATTCTGCCGAGTTAATTGGTTCGAGCAGTAATGCAAAAAGTTTGCCAAATATGGTTCTTAATACAAAGAAGCGAATTGAGTACATTGATCAGTATGGAGACTATCACAGGTTTGTAATTCTGAACATTTATGTTGACTGATTCTTTGTTCTCCTGTTATATGTCACATTTCTTCTTGTGATATATTGCTTCTAAATAGAAGCCTCAGCCAAATCTTAACTGCTTCTTACAGCTAAAATGGAATTCAGACTGATTCCTTTCGACTCCTAACATTTTTTTTTCTTTTCTAAATGCAATTACCAATCACTCTCTTGCATTCAATCTAGATCCCATATACTTTGAAATCTTTACTTCAAATAAACTTAAGGAAATTTGTTTTTATCATCGTTAGCAAATTTCTTATTACTTTCCTTATTGGGCAGCGTTTTGGGTGGTAGATTGGAATGCACAATGCAAAACATAGCAGACAATTTCTTAAATAAGTTTCCATCTAGATGCCAGGGCAATCTAGAAGGTAAATTTATTTGAATTAACTTGCAATGTATAATGTATCTATCTTTAGGTATTAATGACTCTTAATATGATCTTACCAGATAAACTGGATACATATATCGTGTACAACGAACGAAGAAAGGTCACTTCATCAGCTAAGAAGAAGAAACCACATGCAAGTGCTGCATTACACCAGGTTATCTTTCTCTAGCCACTTGTTTAGTCCTTCTTTTGTCTAATTGCATTTTGATTTGCCATCCAATGGAATAATATTCAGCGGAATTAACTTATTTCAAACTTTTCTTTACAGACTCCAGATGGTGCATTGTTGGATATACTCCGGAATGCATATGAGCTCCTTACGGAATGTGATATTAAACTGCCCATGGTTAGTCATGTCTTTTAAAAACAGACAATTTCAGAGCCGTGAAGATGTTTTACTAGTCAGCGTGAATCTTATCAATAACAACTTCAAATTGAAAATTAATAATTTCATTCTACTTCTCCAGATTGAACCTAATGATAAGTATGTGGATTCCCCACCTCCATATCTCATTCTTCTGCATCCTGCTCTTGGTCCTCTTTGGGAAGTTACAAGACAGAAAGTGAGTCAATAGTCTGCTTTCGTTTTTCTGCTTCAGAAATTCTAGCAAATGCTTTTATTATGACTAATCTTATTTGATCACTGTTACAGTTTAAGGGAGGGTCCATTGCCAGTTGCTCAGAACTGCAACTGGAGATTGCAGAGTTCTCATGGAACAATGTTCAGGTTCTCAATATTTTTATTCTGCCAACAAGATTTCGCATAGCTTTCATCATGTTGAGTTTCTTAAATTCTAAATCATCTTCTGTCGCATAGGTTGATGGTAGCTTGATCATCACTGCTGAAAATGCCATGGGTTCAACAACACCTAATGATACTGGTGAACCAATATTACAATACGGATTAAGGTAATCTTGTACTTGATTATCTCTCCAAGATACATGTCTATTGGTTTGCATATGTGAATTCATATAAAACTCTTTTTTTTTGGTAGGTGTGGCAAGTGTAAACTGCATAACGTCAAAGTAGTGAACCAAGGAATCGATTGGAACAGTAAATCAAATGTTTACTGGAGAAACGATGTGAACCGGCTTGAGACTTGTAAAATCATATTGCATGGAAATGCAGAATTCGAAGCAAGCAATGTAACTATAGAGGTAAAGTAAACTAACATGAAGGTTTTAATCATTGTACAAAACAGAGATTGTAATGTACTAATGTCTGCTTTAAATCAAGTGATATATACTCTCTTCATAGGGAAACCGTGTTTTTGAAGTACCTGACCGTCACAGACTGAAGATCACGCCAGGAAATTCAGGTTTAAGCATCAATTTGGTAGCAATAAAAGAAGAAGTAATGGAAACAGGAAGCTGGTACTGGAGCTACCAACTCAATGGATCCCACATTCATCTTGAACAAGTAGAGGTTTCACAAAACTAACCCCACCAAAATAATTGGGAACTAAGCCTCCCAAAAGTATAAAGTTTATAACCTCTCCTTGCCCCTGTAATCTATATGTTGCAAATAAAATAAAAAGAGTAGAAAGTGTCATTTACTGTACATGTTGCTCCTTTGTAACTTAAACAAAACTTTTCACCATCTATCTGATGTGTTCTTTTTTCAAATAAAAAGCTTCAGAGTTGTAACAATCGTACTTAGAATTTGAAGCCATGAATAATTACAGATGTGTGTATTGTTCTACACTATAATCATGATTTTAACACATAATGGTCTCATGAAAATCACGCAAAGCATTTCCCATTCTCAATCCTCTAACACTCATCTCCTTCAAAACCAACTTAGCTTCCTTAAACCTTTTCCTCTTAATAAGCTTACTAGCCAAACTTCCCAAATTCTCTTCATCCAATCTCTGATCTTTTCCGGCGTACGCCATCACAAACTCCACACCCTGCGCATAATAGCCATTCTCCACCATCTCTCCTATAACATGCGCATGCGTAGCGTACAATACCGGTAACCCTTCCTCCTCCATCCTCCTCAGAATCGCCATCGCCGCTTCCACTTTCCCCGATTTGCACGCTCCTAACACAAGCGCGTCGTAAGTACGCGTATCCGCTGATATCCCTTCCTCCTCCATTTTCATCAACACCTTGCTCGCCTCCGCCACGTCACCGTCGTAACAGTGCGAAGTTAAAAAGTAATTGTATGACGTCACGTCCATCGGAAGAGCGTGAGATCTCATCAATTCCACAACGCGCCAAGCTTCCTCGATTTTGTTCTTCTTCGTGAGAGTGTTCAGGATCGGGTGAAACGTGGATGATGTGAGCTCGAATTTCCCGGTTGATATATCTCCGATCAGGATTAAAGCGTCGTCGATCCGACCGAGTTTACAGAGGCGCGCGATGAGAGTTTCGTAGGCGTGTTTCCTCGTGTAACCGGCGTCGGTCTGAGGTAAAATGCGGCGGAGATCTTCGAGGTGGGAGGAGTAAGAGACGGTGTTAGTTAGGAATTTGAAAGTTGCAGACGTGTTGAAACAAGCGTTAACGACGCGGGTGTTGAGAAGACGGCGTACGGATTCGAAGTCGCGGGAGCTTCCGGCCTCGTGAATGAGATTATCGAACTCAGTGGTAGTACGACGACCATGATTAGCAATTGGATTGGAATTTACTGTGGAAAATGAACGTCTAGAGATCGATTGAAGGAGAAATCTGGAATTGTTTGATTCTTTAACGACTCGCCGGAGAAGTGACATTGTCAGATTGAGAACGACGGAAATGATGAAAATGAAGAAAAATCTTCGGGAGGGTTTTAGCCGGAACTTTAGAATATTGGGCTAAAAATGTTTTGGAAATATATGGGCCTTTAAGCCCATAATTAATAAAGGGCCAATGTTAAAAGCTTACATGTCCAATACTTATTAGTCTCGTTTCATTTGCTAGGGTTTGTGGAATATATATTCCAACTTTCATCCTGTTGTGTCTCTCTGACTACGATTAGGGTTTTGAGAAAAAGGAGTTTTTGAGTCATGAGAGCTAAGGTATTAGGATCTTCCAATCTTCTTCATTTCATAGTGTTATTCATCTGCTAATGTCGTTACGTTTGTAATACTTTGCGACATGTTTAATTTGTATTTGTTCTAAGTGGATAATTAATTGTGGATCTGGTGGTGTTTTATGATTTTTCAGTGGAAGAAGAAGCGTATGAGGAGGTTGAAGAGGAAGAGACGAAAGATGAGACAGCGATCTAAATAGACAGATCTACTCGCCAAGTGTTTCGCTTTCCCCTCTGCTTTGTATTTCGTTTGCTTCAATTTTTTTCTCAGAACTTGATACTATTTTGTCTTAGTTTCAAGTTTTTGCTGTTGGATTAATGGATTTTCAGTTAATGTTAAGTTTATTTTCCTTTGTCAATTCGCTCTCGATTTCATATTTTATCTCATCACAGCTACTAGTTGATCTGTACACACTTTCAGATACTCCCGAATTAGTGATCCGAGACAGATCAATTGTAAATATCATCAGGTCTGCAATCATTTCTGATAATCAATCCCTTATGTTTAATAAGTTGAAATCGTAGTTTCATATGCCCTGGTAGATCTTTCAATATGTGTGGCTATTGTTTTCGCTTATAGCTAATGATAATTTCGAATTTCATCTTAGTTAGTGTTGGTCACGGAGAGAATCTTTCTCACTAATTACAGTTATGAAGCAGAGCATCTTTTGTTCAAAGCCTTGAATAGGAAACCAATCTCTGCCTCTTGCTTGTGATCTTTCGTAGCTGAAAATTGCTGATATGAATATGTGATCATCATCACGGGACATTTAGATTGCTTTTGTTCTTGTCTCTTTAGATCTGACTATCCTTTGTTTTCTATTTGTGAGTCCTAGTTAAATATTTCAAATGTTATTGTCCAAATTTTCAATCGCTAAAATCTGGTACACATTTGAAGACTTCTTGACTTGGGAGTTTAAACATGAGTTGTAGTGTTGTACAGGTTAAAATTTGCAAATGAAACACGAAGAGAGTTAATAGCAAAATTATGTGTACTACAAAGTATATGTATATACACTCAAACCGGCTTAGCCAAGTGATGAACATCCCCACCCAAGTATGCATATTAAGCTAACCTCGTCACAAAACTCTCTCATTCTCATTTACTATTCATTGAAGTGTATTGCTCCGAGTTTCCAGACAAGAAAAGTAGTAGCAAACATCACTGTGCTTATAAACACAAAGGAGAAAGCAATGACAAGTATATCTGAGCCTCCAGGGAAATCAAACGTAAGGCCATTCTTAGGCATCCCTCTCCTACTATCATCAAGCATATTGGTTGGTGCTTCGGGTAAACCTGGTTTCCTGTTTGATTTCTTATCACTTTCTTTGAGCACATCAAGAAGTTGGCTTCCCATTTTGGGTTTTGCTGGCTTAGGTGTTGCTTCTGTGTATCGGCTAAGAACACGAGCCGCTCTTAGTCTCTCTCGTGCTGTCAATGGAGCTTTTTTAGTAGAACCATTGCTTGATTCAACTGATTCACTTGCTGGTTTATTAGAATCCGAAGAGGCAGTAGAATCCACTGATGTTGTTGTGATGGATTTGTCATTTGTATCCAAACAAGATAAAACCAATCTTGTTTTGCTTGAAATTAAGCACCTTGAACTGTTTAGAGAGATGTGGGACACAAAAGGAGAAGGCTTTAACGGTATAACTTGGGTTGAGAATCTTAGAACTGGATGTGATTTGTTATGAAGCTTCAAAGAGATAAAATTTGTGTTAGTTTCAGCAAAACAAAGAGGTTCATATGAAAACATTGAGGGCTTTTGGCATCGAAGAGATTTTCAATCTAGAGAGACCAATCAAGGAGATTTTAAGCTATAGAATTGACCAAATCAAACCCAGTTCAAGAAATCTACAGATTTTTTCAGAACCAAAAGAATAATATAGTCAAATTCATCTAAATTAAAGTGGTTGTGGAGCAATCATAGAGTCGTAAGAGAAGAAGAATCTTATATGATCATCCAGTAAATACTTACCAGAGAACTGAAGCCGGCGTTGAGAACGACGGACATTGCGAATGGTACTTTTAAGAGCGACGCATAAGGAGAAGAAGAAGCTGTTCTGTGCGTTTGTGGCAGTGAAGCTAAGCATAGAATCGAAGATTAGGTTCTGTCCTTCCTCTTGTTTCCTCAAATTCCACTCGCTCTTATAGCGCGTGAACACCACGACCCTTTAACCATTTTGTTTTTATTTTTTTTTTGGTGTCATCAACCCTTTAACCATCTTGACTAGAAAGAACCTTAAAATTTTAAGAGTAAAGAAAGATGAATTTCATTGAATTATATATATGTATATCAGTATATGATTATCAGTTCAACATTTATAATCTTAGCATAAGGGCATTATTACAAAGCATAAATAAATAAATTTGGCCTTAGAATTGCTTTACGATTAGTACCGAAAAAATTATTGGAAGGATAAGAGTACTACTACACATTACATGATTGCATCATGATTTTGTGTAGAAATAAATTTGGGTATTCTTGTAAAGCATTACATTACAATACATGATTTAAATGATTCTTATAGTAATGTAATGCTTTAAGAAAATACCCAAAAAACTAGAAATTTTAAAGTTTATGTATTTTTTTTTCCAAAATACGTGTATTCATATGCAAGTTGCAATTTTTTTTATGAAACTTTGAAATATGTGTAATTTTGTTTCTAAACCAATGACTTTTACATTTTTATAAAAAAAAATTCCTTAGAATGGTCCACTAATCGTTGACTTTGTGTGTGATTAATCGTCTACATTGATGAAAGGACCCATCTAAACAGCTTGTCTTTAGTGACTATTTCACACATGTAAATAATTGCTTATCAATATGAATGATATACGTGACTAAAGAATATAAAGATAATATAATTTGTATTTTTCTTTTTCTCATGTAGAAATGCTTTTGTACACAAATGTCATAACTTTTGGATATGTATAATCTCTCCATCATATGAATGATTGGCATGTTTATTAATTGTCTGTTAAGTAGTCTCGTTGTTGTGAGCATTTATTAAAATGTTCAAAAAAGTGCCTCTCTCTCATTGATCAGTCCAACTATGCAACTATTACTAATCTCGATAGACATTTAAATTAAACAAAAGTCAGAGTTTCTGATTATGCCAAAGATTATTATAATCTCAACATAAAATCTAAGACATGGTGTGGTGTGGACACAATCAATTCCAGCTCAATCAAATACCATTTATTTAGTTTCTATGATCACGACTATACATGTCCTAAAGATTATTTAATCAAAATAAACAAAAAGACTTTACTAAATCAAAGACAGATGGAAGTTAAGACAAAAGAATGTTTGATCTTCCTAAATCTCAAATCTCTTTCTCGAGGACGATTTCTAAGTCCTCTCTTAGTTTCTGCTAATACTCTCTCAAACCAGATTGTCTCTTCTGAATTTGTGTTGTGGTGAAGTCAAAAGGGTCTACAATGGCGACATCTTCTGATGGATTATTCAACGACATGAGCTTGTTGGGAGTGATCGGTTATGTATTGGAGCAAACAAGGTTTATCTTCCTCGTACCGATTTTGAATCGTCTTGTGAATCTATGTCAGGTGATTTCGGTGTTGTTGTTCATAGATGCAGCTTATATGGCCATAGTTGTAGCCATTGTCAAATTACTTGGACGAACACCACAAAAAGTTCTCAAATGGGAAACTTTTAAGAACAATGAAGACGTTGAGCTAGCTCCTTCAAGTAATCATCCAATGGTTCTTATTCAAATCCCAATCTACAACGAAAAAGAGGTAACTTGAATTTAAAACGAAAACAGAGCACTCTGTTTCACAAAACAGAGCATTTATGTTTCGAAAGTGACATTTTCACAAAACAGAGCACTCTGTTTCACAAGTGGCATGTTTTTTTTTTCTAGGTATGTCAACTTTCTATAAGAGCGGTTTGCAAGCTATCATGGCCATCAGATCGAATGATTGTTCAAGTGCTCGATGATTCAACTGATGTAGACAGTAAGGTCCTTTTGTTTAACCCTTCTTGAGCTTGTTTGACTATGTTTTGATCCTTTGTTTCAGCCTTAATTATTAAACGAAAGTATTATTTTGAAGGAAATAGGAACTGGTTAGATTGGAGTGCAGGAAATGGGCGAGCGAAGGTATAAACATAAAGCCTGAGGTTAGAGACAGTAGAGAAGGTTACAAAGCAGGAGCTCTCACTGCAGGAATGAAGCATACTTATGTAGAAGGATGCGATTTCGTTGTTATATTCGATGCAGATTTTCAACCTGAACCTGATTTTCTTGAACGTACTGTTCCTTTTCTTGTTCACAACTCTGAGATAGCTCTTGTACAAGCCGGTTGGAAATACGGTTAGATCTTTCTTCTTTCAATTTCGAGTTAGCTAAAGATCCCGGTTAAGTCGATTTTGTTAAATTGGTTTTGCTTATTTGCGTGTGTGTGAACAGTTAATTCCAATGAGTGTTGTATGACAAGAATACAAGAGATGTCTCTTAACTACCATTTTGCAGTGGAGCAAAAGTCTGGATCCTCTATTCATGGTTTCTTTGGATTCAATGGTGCAGCCATCCATATCCATGCTCTTGTGTGCTTTACATTATATGATTCTTGATTTGAGTGAATAAAACAACATTGTTTGACTTCAGGTACTGCTGGTGTGTGGAGAATTAAAGCTTTGAATGACGCTCAAGGATGGAAAGACCGCACGATAGTCGAAGACATGGATTTAGCGGTTAGAGCTTATTTACGCGGCTGGAAGTTTGTTTTTGTCGACGATATTAAGGTTTAAAATCAAAGAAACTTTCCACTTCAATGAAATGACTCAACTTGCTCCTGATCTAGAGCTTTTATTTCAGGTGAAAAACGAGCTTCCGAGTGCATTTCAAGCATACCGGTTTCAGCAACATCGTTGGTCTTGCGGTCCAGCTAACCTATTCAAGAAAATAGCCATGGAGATCATCCAAAACGAGGTTGATAGAATAAACAAATCCCCAAAATATGATTTCTTTGGAGCACAAGTATATATATATAACTCAATGATCTTCATATTTTTTTGTGTTGTATGTTTTGAGACAGAGAGTGTCTATATGGAAGAAGGCATATTTGATATACAACTTCTTTTTAAGGAAGATTGTAGTACACATATTCACATTCGTCTTCTACTGTTTGATTTTGCCTGCTACCGTTATATTCCCGGAGATCGAAGTACCTAAATGGACAACTATTTACATTCCAGCTACCATCACTATCCTAAACGCTATTGCAACACCAAAATCTTTCTACCTCATACTATATTGGATCTTGTTTGAGAATGTAATGGCGATGCATAGGAGTAAAGGAACTCTTATTGGATTGCTAGAGACTAGTAGAGTTAAAGAATGGGTTGTGACACAGAAACTAGGAGATACTAGTACTCTAAGACAAAACCTCATTCCTCACTATAGCTTCCCTGAAAGGTTTGAACATTTTTTTCTTTCCCGCTTACGTATATTGCAAGAAACGTTGTGTGATTGTGATTTGTTATAATGTGTTTGGAATCTTGCAGACTTCGATGGCGAGAGATAATGGTTGGGATGTATCTATTCATCTGTGGATATTACGACTTTGTGTTTGGGAAGACATACCTTTATGTATACCTTTTCTTGCAATCTGTTGCCTTCTTTGTTGTTGGAGTTGGGTACATTGGAATGTCGGTTCCAAGTTGATCACTACTGACATGTTTAACTTCTTCTTCTTTCTTCTTCTACAAAATTCATTCTTTCAAAAGGTTTCGATTGTATAGAGATTAAAAGATGTGTGGTTTTTTGTCATCAGGTTACAGTTTCATTTGAAGATTCTTTGTGACTTAGCAAATAACTATATAAACTAAACTAAACATTGAATCTAATGAGCCCATTTGCTTAATGATAATGGTTTCTTTAACTGCGAGTTTTGTTACCATTCAAAACTCTTCATAGTCCATAACAAAAATAGCAAGAGATCAAATACATATTGACCTTTATATTATTTTTTCCAATGAACAACAAATCGACTGTTTAAATATACAGTCGATTTGGGGAAAATTTGTACCCATTTAATTGAAAACAAACATTTGGCATCCTTTGTTTCCCACCTCACTTCAACGTTTTAAAAGTGTACAAAAACAGTTAAAAGATCCTTCCATTTCATCCTAATAGACACTCTAATAACCATTAAGAAAGAAAAAAACATTTCACAATTACAATTCAAGAAAAAATTATGAACATTAAGATGACACGAAAATAATAAAATTTCGAAATTTTTTAAAGAGAAATTTCATTTTTATTTTCTTGATCTTGTCTTTAGGTCACGAACGGGAAATAATACGAGTGTAAAGGAACTCGTTCCACGTGTCAGGTAAACCGGGAAGACACCAATGTATACAATCGGCATAAGTGTTGGGATCGGCTTGTTGCTCCGGCGTCAGCATTTTGCCTTGTCGGATTGTGTGTACCGAAGTGTGAGCATCTTTCCGGTATTCGGAGAGTTTCGTAATGTTGAGAAAGTAAACCGGGATTTTAAGAGAATGCATGACGTTTTCCGCTACTGAAAACAGCCTGTAGTCTGTCCCTACGCTGAACGGCATTGACATGTTTAGGATTGGTGTCGTCTCCAATGCGCATTTTATTCCATCTGGATTCTCCCAGTCCAAACTCCTAAAACACAACAACAATTAAAAATTACATTATGTTTAGTTAAATACTAGTGCTATTTACGATGATAAACACATACAATTAAAGTAAGTATTATATATAAGGTGGTTACACCAACTCATTAAAATAAAAAATAATTTTATGTTTTATGCTAATTAAGATGTTATATATATTATGTTAGCTTTCCAGGACAAAGACTTGCTATCTCTTTTTCTGGTAGTTGCTTGGTTTTCAAGTTGCCTACGTCCGCCTATTAACAATCTTACTAAGAGTATTATTATTTATACTGTAAAAATACTTTTAAAATTTTGCTATTTGTAAATGATTATTCCAACAGTGCTTATTATATGTTTTGAAAGCCACTTTTTTTTGTAATGCCACATTATAACAAAAATAAAAGAATAAGCTAAGTGCCATCTTTGACCCAAAAAAGAAAAAAAAAACTAACTATAATTGGTAATCTATCAATAGTCTAAACCAGAGAACAAAAAATTAACCCTCTTCTATTTAGATTTAATCATAGTTGAACTCATTTTGGTAAAACAAAAAAAAAAGGTTATGAAAACAGATTAATATATTTTACTACTAATTCTCACATATATATTATTGAGCAGTTCAACTGAATGGAGTTAGTACGCTTTAAGTTATAAGAAACACATGGTACTCAAACACAAAACGTAGCAGCAATTCACTGTTAACTGTAACCTAAAATTCTATAATCATTTAATAGTGACCGTATATATTTTGTATAATATTTTCCTGAAAATTATGAAACGGTGACACTAGTAAAACATGGTCTCTCACTCAATTTGTCAGTAGTTTCACATTGCAAGCAAAGCATCCCTAGCTAGTTAAAATTCATTGTTATCTTAACATAAAAATTAAAATGGCAATTAAGAAAAATTAAACAAAAGAAGAAGAAGAATTACTTTATATGGAGAGGAGACATGCTAGCGAAAAAGATAGTGGTACGTAGAGGATCAATATTTTGTTCCACCCAATCTCCCCAAGTCCTTAACACTCTCCTGTACGCTACTGGCCGTTCGATCTCTTCATACTCAGTATCTCCTTTATCAAACGATCCTCGTCTGCTTTCATCAAATCCACAAATCTCAATTCATAACTTTGTAAACATAGATAGAACACAAATCGGTAAACAATATTGTAGTACACTTACAGGACTTTCATGGCAAATGTGTTCATCCACCAGATGTAAGTGTTGAAAACAAGAAAGTCAACACCTTTCCAGTTGACTCCATGCTTTTGTATTGACTCAGGCATTATTATACGGTTTAGTATACTATGCATATTTGGATCATCTGAATTTGATTCCACCAAAAATGGAGCCCAATAAAACTCCACCGTCGCATTATAATCCTTTTAAACCAAACAACAAATATATTAATTACGTGACTAATCCACACTTAACAACTACACTCTCAAAATCAGCTACTCCACCAATATTATATATAAAAACACTCCCATATCATTAATACAAATTAATAACTCAATCACCTCGACTCGGAAAACAGAGAGAGAACCGGTTTTGTTCAAGCTTTTTCGACCGGGAGGAACCACTGATTGAACCAAGCAAACCATTGATTCCCATTGGTTCCGGTTAAGTGAATCTCCAACGAACATCATTCTCTTGTTCCTTAGCTTCTCCAGCAGCAACTTCGCTTTGAACCTTCATCAAATCAAACAAAACCGGGAAAAAAATTAGATTAAACAAAACTAAACCAAACCAAATAATCAATGAAGAAACAGAGCTTTTTCCCGGTTTACTTTGGTAAAGAACAGTCTCTTGGTTGCCATCTCCAATTCTGATACAAAGAATCTCTTCTTCCATTTCTCATGCAGGTCACTTGCGCCGTCAAGAACTCACATTGATCCTCTTTATACAACGGATGCGTCTCGTTATCGAAAACCCATTCTCCGGTGAACAAATCACACTCCTCCGGCGGCAATTCCACGTCGTCTTCATCCTCCGTCGCATCGAAAAGCTCAATCTTCTTCACTTCCTCTGTTTTCGATACCTCCTCCTGAATTGGCTCTGCTGTGTCTCTCACTGAATCATGATCTGTGTCTGTGTTTTTCACCGATTCCTTAATTGATTCTGCGTTTCCCGCGGAATCTTGGATTGAGTCAGAGTTCTTGATCGGTTCTTGAACCGGTAGTGTCGTAATCTCTGTGATCGGTTTCGTCTCTTCGTGAACGTCGTTAGGCTTCGAGCTGGAGAAAGGGAACTCAGCGATGGATTTGACGTCTTCATTGTACAAGAAGATCCCAAAGAGAAAAACAGAGAAGACGATGACGAAGATCGAGAGATTACTGTTCTTCCTCTGTTTCATTGTTATTCCTGTTTCGAATAATGGAAATTTTCTTCTCCAAGGTTGCATCTGATTTATAAAGAAACAGAGTAAGAAGAAAGAAAAAAAAAAAACTTAAATGAAATGAAAAAAAAATCTCTTCGAGGCGTTCTAAAATGTCAGTATGTTTGTGAGAGAAGGAGAAAGATCGATGGAAATATAAGAGCAAAGAATAAAGGATACTAAAATAAAATTTTGCGAAATTGTTAGACGTTAATTAGTTTTGTGATTAATAATAGTTTGGTGAGGTGTGATTATCTTGAACTGGTTTTCAAAGGCTTTCAGGTGAAGGAAAAAAAAAACTTATACATGTAATCTCTCTTTCGCTTAACTAATCTATTTCAAGTTGTTGTTATAGCAAAGTAGAATTTGGAGCGAAGAGTGGACTCAAAGATTCTAAAGATTGTCTCAATCCTCACCTATAGAAAGGGACCACAGAAACAACAATTATGGGTTGATTTTAAACCCAAAAAAAAACAAGAAAAAATTGTGGGTTGATGAACTTGTATGATTTCTTTTGTCTACAATGTCTATGTTGAAAGTTTGAACTGGAATTATGTTTTTATTTTAGATCTAAGTTTAAAATGATCACTACGACTGTCAAACTTATTTTGTGTATTTTAATTTAGCTATTAGGTAGTCAATTTTTTTTTTTTGGGTTAAATTAGATCATCAAATTTGGTAGAAAAACTTAACATCTTTGTCAATGTGAGTATATTGTTCACGTACCAATATATATACTAGAATAGGATCCGCACAATGTGCGGAAAGAAACCATGTTTAAAATTAAAATTTAATAAATTTAAATATAAATGTGCTTTGGAGAATTCCTTACATTTTTTAGTTATACAATTTGATTATATTGAGATACAATGTTGGGTCTACCCATCTACGGCAGCGTATTATGAATCAGATACTCTAACTCTATTTGTACCTGATCCGAAATATCTGAACATGTTAAGTTAGAATGATATAAGTTATCCGTTTAAATCAAGAAATTTATTTTAAATTTCTAACGATTAAATGTGGGGTATTGTATTAATTTTCTTTGGGTATCTAAATTACATATGTCGATCATTATAATTTCTAAATTATTTATGAGTGTTTAAAATATACTTAAATTTATTCAATATTAAAAAAATTTAAAAAATTATTTTAAAATTCAAAATTTTTGCAAGAAAATCTTGTTACAATTTAACTATCCGCAATTATCCATTCGGATAGTAATTTAATTACAAAAATTCTCTGTTTAGGCATTAATCACAAAAATGAGAAACTAATTCCTATTAAAACTCTATTCCAATCGGTTTACTTATTTTACTGAAAAGCAAATTTTCATTTTCTATAAATGTTTTATTATATTTCCCCGTGAAATAAGTTAAATTATATTTATAAACACATTCAAACTATTCCATAAAAGATAACAAAGTTTAAGCTGGGATTGCATATTTTGAAACATCAACTAATAATTTTGATTTTTCATACTTAATTTTTAATCCTTTTTTGATATCAAGTTTTCTTCGTTTGGATTTTGATTTTAGAAAAAAAAAATCAAATTTCTTATTAAATGTTAACGAATATTAATTATGAAAATAAATTAAGTTTTGACAACCAAATTCCATATATGATATTTACGATTATTGATCATGCAAAACATATTTCATAATCAATAACAGATTCAGAACTAAAAGATTGAGCATGATTTCATTTTAGGAATATCAATTATTAATGTATTTTAATTTATTCCCATGTTAACTAAAATTACAATTGATTATTTTACACATTATTATTTTGTTAACCATAAAATTATTGATATATATAGGTCTTGTGCTGGGATTTTATTCTATGAACAAATTAAGTTTTTTTTTTGTTTGCTAAGAAGCGAAACAAAACCAAATTAATTTAAACAAAACCATACACTACATAATGACAAATACTAAAAACTTACAAAAGAGACAATAAAAAAGGAAAAAAAAAACAACATTCAAATACAATAAAGAGAGCAAATATAATGGCCTAATGTCATGAATTTTTTTTGTGACTTCTGGACACACTTCACAATTCTCTAATTCTTCATTTCTTAATGCTCTGCTCATCATCTCCTAGACCAGCTTGAATAAAACGCTTTGCACCTGCATCATTTTATGTAAAGAAAAGAAACTAATCTTGAATGAAAAACAAACGTTAGATGTCATTCAAATTGTGAATCGGCTCTGTATGGCAAAAAATAGAAAAAAACAAACAAACAAATAAAGGAACATAAAATGTTAGATGAAGAAGAAGAAATGAAAAAAAAATACAAAAACAAATAATATAAATTCAAAAAATAAAGAATTACCTTTTTGTGTGTATATGATAAAAAAGAATAAACCTAGTAATTCATTCAGACAATGAGCTTAACATTATTCAAATGTTACAAAACAAAGAACAAACAATAGTTGATATACCATTTTCATTGAATGTAGAGCTATGTGATATAACCTTCTTTGTTCTGCATCTTGAAGATTTAGCTTCAACAAAGGAAATTGACATCTGCCAATAAACAAAAAAAAAAATTGCTGAGCAATCAAATATTGCTATTATACAAAAAAAAAATCAAATATTTGAATTCGTTAGAGCTAAAATTTTGTGAAGATGAATGTTATATTGAGAAGCTATTTATAGGGATTTAGAATTATAAGGGTTTTATGATAACTTTTTTAAGTTGAAATATTTGAAAAGATGACGAATTAATTGTTGATATCATGATCGCATATTCTAATTAGATATCATATTATAAATTAATTGATTGAGAGAACAAAAGCAGTTTCCATTTTTGAAAAATCTATAATTAACCCGCATATATATTTACTAAGTTAATGAAATTTTTAAAAGATTCTTATTGTGTTGCACACATAGACCATCATTTATTATAAATAATATCTTAATTATAACTTTATTTAATTATCAGAAAATATATAATTTTGTAGTCTGTTACACTTAAAATCGGGAAGCAATAAATAGAGATCAAAATTTGAATTCTAAATTTTTATTCTAATTTAAATCTGTTTATTTTAATATAATTATCGCATAAATAAATAATATAGAATTTAATTTACATATTAAACAATATATAAGAAAACTAAACATTTAAATATGGTTAACTTTTGTGAGTTTATATATATATTATATAAATTAAAATAATAAAACTTGTAGTTGGATTTCTATAAAAATTTAATATATATTAAAATAATTTTATCATGAAATTATAATTAAAATAACATAATTTTAAACTACTATTTAAGTGTTATCCGAATAGCTAAAGAATTATTTATAAAATGATTTAGTTATAAAAAATATAATGTAACTAATGATTTATGTCCAATGGTATTTGTGTAATCAGTCTAATCATTGTTATTTTGTTTTAAAAGTCTCTAAAAATCGACGTGGTGTCGATACATCAGCATGACATCTCTGTAAATCCAATGTGTGAGCAAAGTTACTCTCTAAAGTGTTTCTCAAATAATATATAGTATATATATATGTATATATAAGTGTTATATTTATGTAGTAAAACAAAGACTATATATATATATGCAATTTAAAACTCACAAGTGTTATTTTGTTATCAATCAAACAAAAATATTCGTATGTGTTTTTCTATACTAAAGTAGGATGAAATACTGAAATTACAATTGTTTAAAGCAATTGTGTGTCTTGCGTCTTAATCCATACGAGTTCTAGCATCTGCTGTTGTCTTAAAATTTGTTAATGACACATTCACATATTTTGTTTATGTTAAACACAATTTAACTCCTCCAAAACACCAATTTAACTAATCGTTTGCTTAGGGTAAAGAAACTAATCTTTCGTTTTCTGTAACAATCATGCTTCCATCGCATGTTGAGGGTGAAGCATCCGTGGTCGTTAGGAGAACAATAAATATTTATGGTTTCCATTTGCAAAACTAAAGGAAAAACTAATAAGACAGGTCAAAAACTCAAAATGATATATGAAGCTTTCTCTTTTAGAAAAGTAAAGGCTAAGGAATCACATATACACACATAATATGTATAACAAAAAAGATCGTTAGAACTTGTGTATCATAAACATATATATATACGGCACCAACCATAATCAATCAGTTTATTTACTCCATCTTCTACATATATGAACATTTATATATTTATTTTCTTGGCAGATTCTGTGTACTCCACTTGGCTTTAGTTGTTAGTTAAAATATTTGAATCCTTTTGCCTTTGCTTTTGCTTTGAACTAAAGCCACAGAAACCCAACCCAAACCTTTAGTATTTTAGTTGTGTGAGTCAATCACACATCGTATAATATACTAAATGCTTTAATTTTGCTTCAAGTTCACCACGTGCGTAATGATGTATCTGAGGCGCACGTGTGTAACAACATCTTTGGCATTTCCCCATTAAAAAACTTGTACATTTCAATCTAAGAAAATTCTACTATTTAATTGGAAATTTGAAAACTAGACTTGATTAAACTTCACCATTTTAGGCATCCCTTAATTTGGCTACAAACCATATACTAACAGTAACAACAAAAGAAAGTTACAAAAATTAAAGAATATAAACTACAGAGATGGCCTTGTCCTTGAGTGTTTACGCCACAGTCTGTTCTTTCTCTCTATACATTTGCTCAGCCCACGACATTACCCGAACCCTCTCATTCATCCCAAAGCCTCTCTCTGACACCACACTGTCTTTAACCAAAGAGTTAACCCACGACACATCTGGCTCGTCCCTGTAATCTCTAGCTGCGTTATTGTTATTGTTGTTGTTCCCATGGATTCCAAAGGAAACACTTCTTCTCATCTTATTCAGCTCTTCTCCTTTCATTCCCCATTCGAGCTTCCCGTTTGGCGATCCCCAATCCAAGAGATTCGACTGCGCTGCGGCTTGAGTAGCTGGTTTGAAACTCAAGCTACGTTCGAAAACTGCAACCGCTGCAGCTGCTGAAGATTCAAACCCGTGGTGAGATGGCTGTTGCCTTACCGGGGAAGACGGGTAATGTTGGTTCATGTTTTGACCTATTTGAGAATTCCTACTTGGAGAGGAAACATAAGACCCGAAAGTCTCTTCGACATTGTTGCCAAAACCGCGGAGTCTAAGTTCCATCTCCATCTCCATATCGATATCTCTAGCGCTCAATGTCGACTTCAATCTGCTTCCACCATTGAGCTGCAAAGTTGGTGGAGTAAGAGTATTGACTCTGTTCTGCCATGATCCGCTGTTTCTTGGAGAGGAAGCGAAACTATTATTAGCCATTGGAGAAACAGGAGGAGTCGAAACTCCTGAAGAATACGCAAGAGGAGACAAACTCTGCATCATCTCCAAACTGCTAAATGGAGACTGAGTTACAGCAGAGCCAGTTGAAGCATTAACAGGTCTCATCTCTTCACGTTTATGCGCAAAGAAACAAACTTTCCTTGCACAACCCGTCTCATCTTTACAAAGCCGAGTTTTATACTGCGCCGGGTGAAGCCAAGACTCGAAAACCCCATGAGCGTACTCGCAAGAATCTCCTTTCGGACATGACCCTTTACGGAACTCAAGACAAGGGACACAAGTGTAAGGATACTTCCTCGGATCTCTCCTCCTAGCATTCTCTCCCGGATGAACAAAAGCACACTCAGTCCAATCATGAGAATAAGCTCTTGAACACGGATTAACCTTAAAGCTATACATCCTAAACTCATCACTTCCATAGACACCTTCGTTTATATCCGGTAAAGAAGCATCAGCTGGATACTTAGACACGATCTTGATCTCTTCTTCAACCGTCTCATTCATCAATCCACCAACACCTCCTCCTCTGAGCAACAACTCAACAGCTTTTCTCCTCGGACTAGCCACGAATCTTGAAACCCGAACAAACACATCCGAAGGTTGATTCCCATTAGCATCAACAGAGTTAACCAAAGCAGAAGCATCAAGCAAGATATTGATGACTTCAATCATATTCACAGAACAGCCAGCAACAGCACAGTGCAGCGCAGTGACTCTCTCTTCACCACAAGCTCTGTTCACATCAGATTTTCCAGTGGAAATGATAAAGTTCAAAACTTTAGCACTTCCATACATAGCTGCGACCATTAGAGGTGTTCTTTCTTCAAAACCCATCTTCTTGGACCCGAGCCTTCTACAATACCATAACCCTGGCTCATCCAAATCAAGCCCTTTCTCTTCAATCTCTCTCTTGAACGATTGAAGATCATCACAGGCGGCGAATTCGAGAAGACACATCGTTTCTTCTTCCTTTTTCCTTGATTCGATTTCAGTTAACGTTTTTGAAGAGCAGAGATTGCTCTTTGGGCCACTACACATAATAATATTGATCCTGTAGATTCAAAAAAGATAAATTGATGATGAGAAATTAAATCGCCGCAATAGAATCCGATTTTCAAAGCTTAATTCTTTGTAACTTTTTCCAATTTCTAAGATTCATATTCAGAAGTCAGAACTTGATGCCGCAAGTTTAGCGGATATTAAAAAAAAAAAAAAAAAAAAAAAGGAAACTACTTTATACTAAGACAAGCCAACGACCGTTGAAAATTTCCAACAACAAAAAAAAAGATTGAATTTTTTCAGAAATGAAGTCAAAGATAAAGCAAGAAAATTTAAGAAGTAGATACTGAAAGACGAATATTTGAGTATAAATAGCAAGACTTGGAAACCAGAAACGAAATTGGAAAATACAAAGAAGAAGAGCTACAAACCTTGAATGAAATTGAGAAGAGTTTGATTGAAGAAAGTTGGAAGCTTTCTTTGTTTTTATTAATGGGGAATTAGGTGAAGATGCAGAAACGAGTGGGGAATGGGTTGGGGGTTTTAAGGTGAGTGAAGAGATAAAGGCTTCTTCTCTCTTTAAAAGATGCTTCGTTGCATTGAAGGAGAGACGAAGTTTCCTTCCTCTTTCTCTTTCTTAGTCTTCTTTACTTTTTAAAATTCTTTGTTTTTATTTCCCTCGACATATAAATGATTTTAAGTCAAAAGTCAAAAAGTTGAAACCAAAATTTTCACTTCTGCTGACTCTTCTCTACTACAGAAATGGAAATCTATTACTTATCCATTTATTTCTACTTTCGTTATTTATAAAAATAGTCTAATATTATTTATTTGTGTTTAGGTTTTGTTAGCTGTGTGATTCTAATAATTCGATTTGAAAGAGTATGTATAATAATTTGTATATAGTATACAGTTGTGGGTGGAAAATGAATTGGAGTTGGGGAGTGTTAAAGAGGGACCCACCACTTAACTAGAAATCTGACCGATTAAACCGGTAACACTTCAACACGCGTGTGCGTGATCCACCACACAAAGTAGCACGCGCTTTCAAGAGCACGTGAAAGAGACTTTTACCAGTCAACTCTACTACTACTTGATTTTTTTTCTTTTTCTTTTATCTTAAACGACAAGTTTTACTTGTGTTTATTATTTACAATTTCATTTAAATTTAACATTAACATGTTAAAGTTTTATTCCTTGCTTTTAAATTTATATATTTTTAGTTCATACATATCACTTAAAATCATTATTATCATTTTTGGATAACCGGATGCTTTATTAATGTGATCATAAAAAATTAAAACCTAAACTTCTTTGAAAATAAAACATAACCGGATGTATGAAATAATTTTACAAGGAGAGATTAGAATGGCACGTGAGGAAAACGCGGTGAGAGAGGCGCGTGAAGAGAGAAGGGAGATAGAGAGTCAAGGACGCGTTCTCTAATCTTTGTTCGTTCCCTTTGGGTGGGCGACCAAAAATGTCTTCACTTTGGCTGCCCTCTCTATTTCATTTTGCCCTTACTTTATTTGCCATTATTAAATTAAACACAACCCAAATCATCTTTGTTTATATCTTATATTTAAGTATTGATCACACAAACACATGATTGTTATTTATTAGTACTATTTTGCAATCATGAATTTGTGGGAATATATATGGATTTCGGCAACTTGGGGATCATATATTCTCATGTGTATAATAAGTTGGTTGAAGAGTCAAAACTTGGAACAAGTGAGACTGCATTTTGGGGTCAAAATCATTATTATTACAATATTTCTGATGCAAATCTCTAAATTATTGGGGTTTTCCTCTCAACTTTTTTTTTCGCCAAGTCAAGGTTTGGACTATAATTATGATGATGAAGATTCCCTTTGAACTTAAGAAGAGACCAAATAAAACACAAGTATTATGACGGAGAATCGAAATGTCACATTTTCCATTATAATACTTGGATAGTATCTACTAAAACTACACGATTATATTTGTATGAAATATATTTTACCAAAAATGGGTCAAGGGAACCTACAGGCTACAGTAACACGTGGGCTTCTTAGGAATCATTATAAAGATTTGTGCAACCCAAATTTTCAACTGTTAAAGTGATATATGGTTTGTCCGGGGATTTTTAAGTAGCCTGAAAATATACTCACGTAAATTTGTTAGGTAGATTTCTAAACTAGGCCTAATTAAGACCAAAAAAATAGAAAAATAGTTTCCAGCTGCTACTTCGGCCCAATGTACCCAAAGACATAGTTTCATAGGCCATTTTAGTTTCTAATGACCCAATATTGGCCGCAACTTTAAGAGTGTCGATCATCTCACGAACTAAGCTTTTTTAAAGCGAAAAGGACATAACCTTTAGAAGTAATAATACAAACTTATGTTAAAAAAGAGTCCAAAACGTTTTAAAACTTTTATTTAGTAAAGAGAAAGCCCAAGAAGTCATGCAACTGGTATCCAAATTGTTTTAAACCATTAAACCCTACCCAAATACATTCTCTCTGATTATTGATTAGGTGAAGTTATTGAATATTATATTTTAATAGTGTTATTATATTTTAAATTTAGAGAAAAATTCAGTGTTATTGAATTGTGTATTTGAAACAATACAATAAAATCTTCTGTTATTAGATACAATATTTGTTTAATGTATTTTAAAATACATTAAAAACATATGTTATTGAATATGAACATGATTTTATTGTAATCTAATAAAGATGGATTTTGATGTAATCTTTTAACTAAAATATGAGTAAACAAAATACCACATCTTATCCTAGTTTTCTAATTTATTTCATATTTTCTCATGTTCTCCCATTGCTTCCAGAGATTCTCACAATATCATAATAAAAAATTAATTTTATTAATTTAAAATAATTATCAATGTAAATTTTTGATAACGTGGAAATTGAGTATTGTTGGAAATATAATAGATTGCATTTTTAGATTTTATTTTTTGAATTTATCATAATCGGATATTCTACATGTTCTATCCATGAAAAAAATTATTGGTCAACAGTTAAGATCGAGTAATTAGTTAAGATCGAATAGACCCAAAATTTTTGCTTCTTTTCGAGCTACTAGGTATCACCTCCAAGACTTTACTGGCCAAAGTTGCGATCCTGAAACTCCACATGAATTATTCAATCATCATTATGCATCATTAATAAATATGATTGAGAGAATATTTGATATTTTTTAAGTCACAGTGTTCAAGTCAGTCCGACGAATTTCTTATTAAAGAAGATAATAAAAATATGGAGGGCAACATATCATCCGATGATTCTCAAAACGGTGAAGAAAGTTTTGGGACACAATATCAAAAACGAGAAATGCAAACATATGGAGAGAAACAATGGTCCAGAAGCTCCAGACGATGTGGAGAGATGCAACTGATAAGAAAAATTAGATATGGAGATAAAGTTTTTTGTTGTTTTTTTTAAAGATAATTTTATATTAAAATTTATGGATTTTTTTTATAAACGTTTTGATGAATATTATATTTTGTTATGACTATTTTGAAAATATTAAGTAGTTATTTTATTTTCAATGATTTTCGAATATAAAGTAATCCATACAAAAAGTTTAACAAAGAATTACCCACTAATTATATTTTAAAATATCTGTAACTTTAAATCCATTAAAATCAAATACAAGTTCAATCCAATAACAGCCTCTTAAACTATATTCCAAATGCCATATGAAGTTATGACATTTAGGCCTCATCTTTAATAAATTTTTTCACTAGAGTTAACGACAGTATTTTTTTAGGTTTTTTATAGATGCCTTCTTTATATCTGACCTGTTAATATAAAAATAACCCCCTCTAAAAACCCTGTAAATGTTTTGGACAGGTCCTAACACCATCACCAATAGTTAAGAATATATGAGGAGTTCTAATAAATATAAATAATAATATTTTTAGTATAATTTAATTAAATAATTAAAATTTAAATAAGAAAAGGAAAATAACCTAATAAATGAAAGACAAGTGTATAATTTCTTTTAATAACCTCTCAAATGGGATTATAAAATAAGCAATTTTAGATATGAGTTCTAAATTCTCTCTCTCTTACATACATTTTTTATTTTTTATTAATAAAAAAATTTATAACTTTTCTCTTATAATCTCGATTGGAGGTGCTCTAATATATCACGGCTCTGATTTGCGTAGGGTGATAATTAAGGATTTAATTATAACATGGTACAAGTAGTGGCACAAAAAAAGAAACATCATTACAAGATATACCGGTGAGATTTGGGGAATAAGTCATATGCCAAAAACTTTTTATATTTCTGGCGTCCAGAGATGCATTAGCCATAAACCGAGAATCAAATTCCTTGCATTTTATGGTCCAAAACATATTATGATGTCTTCCCCAAAAAAGAAATACTCAAATCCACAAAATATTGTCGAAACAAGTAAACACAAAACATAAATATTATCATTAACAAAACAAAATTTAGGGGAATATTTCGATTTGTGTAGCGTTTAGGAATATATATATAGAATGATCTTGGTTTTCTAGTTTTTTTTTTTTTTAATAAATGGATTTTTATATATACTAGGTGACAGTATTATCGGTTTTAAGATTTTGGGAATAATTTCGAAAGTAAAAAAAAAGGAGAGAAATGAAAAGAATAAAACGAAGTTGGATGACTGTTAAAAGAAAGAACAACTAAGTTGGCCGACATGACGCAATGCCTTAGGAAATTATAACCAATTGTCTTTGTATTATATACTTTGGTTATTGAATCTTGATTCTTGACCTAGTTTTTTTGTTTGTTTGTTGATAAAGAGATTCTTGACCTAGTTGTAGAAAATGACTCAGAAACCACTAATATATGAATTGCCAAATTATTATATGGGTAGATGACTATATGTTTCATGTCTTTCCTCTTTGATAAATTTTTTTAATTATTGCTTCTCAGCTTTTACGGCACGTGGAAAATTAAATAATACTTCATGTCTTCAAGTTGCGTATACAACTGGTACGATTCCAAAGCTATCTTTTTATTTTTCACTTTTTTATTCGCTTCGTCAACCTGGAAAATCATTCTATCAAATACTGATTTTATCCAGAAAAATATTAGACATGTGCGCTATTATATTTCAGATTTATAATAATACACTCTAGAAGATTTTTTTCCTTAACGGCAACTAAACTAATACATACTGATCCAAAGCAGGTCGAGTCTCAACTTGGTAGGGCAAAGCTTCGATTGTTTTAATAGTCAAATTTCAAGCGTCAATTTTTCTGTTTAGTATTTATAATTTTAATTGGCAAATAAATTTTAGTTGGTATGTTTAAATTTGAAGGCTCCTTTATAAAATACACATTACATATAAAGCTAAACACAAATGAAAGTCTAAACAAGTAATAGATATCTAATTACCATTTCTATTGAAGCTGAAGATGGATTTCTGCAACACCTTATATTAAATGAAAATAAAATATTTTTGTCAACATAATTTATGGCAAGATAATGGTTATAAATTTTTGGAAAACCCCATCTAGAAGTAAGAGTAGATACATCACACATGGAACAGCATATGATCCCTAAAAGGATAAACTATACAGTAAAAACTCTTGAATCCTAGCTAGACTCCTAGTTTCTCAATTCTCATATCATATTTTCAAACTGAACCTAAAATATATATATTTCAAACCAACCCTAAAATAATAAAAATATATCTAACACCAAGTCTTATACTTGTTTAAAAAAAACGGAAAAATATCGCTAAACTATTTTCTTCAATATATGTGTACTAATTGTTTTCCTTCCATCTCTAAATCTCTAAACTTGTTTTTTCCATCTTCAATATTTTTATAAACATCCGTAAATTTATGATATTTCATGAATTTTCTAAAAAGAAATTATAACAATAATGCATTAGCTCGAAATCCAGATAATTTACAAGTCGATATCACATGACTTGGTAACGCATTATTGTATCACAAGTTGCCAATCAAAACACAACTTCTGTGCAGTCAGTGTGACTGCTGCTCTATCTTCTTTGTCTTTTGGTGCTTCCTTTTTTGTTTTGTCTTTTGGTGCTTCCATCTGTACTTTGCTGTCTGTCAACGACTTTTCCGACAAGATTCACTGTTCTATTCGTTTCAACAAGGAAAATTGATAAGCGTTATTTTTAAAACAGCCTTATTAGGATCGAATTATTTTTTATGGTGATTTGATTTGCTCTCACTTTCATCAGTCTCAAGTTTATCCAACCAAACAAGTTACAAGCCATCCATTGAGCTTTCCTATCAAAAGACTGAAGCCTGATATGCAAAAAGACCAACCTCACGTTTTTGTGATCATATGATCAAAAATTATAATTCAGAATTAGAGATCAATAGTAGTATAATTGAAATCAGTCGGTTGCATGAATATGAACAAGAAACAAAAATGATATCACACTTTTACGATAGGTCAAATATCAAACTAATAGCCAATGTCTCAATGAGGACAAGATTCGCAATAGTTTGCTAAACTCAGACTGTTACAAATTACAAGCTATGAATTTTGGAAACTTCTTTCTCTTACGAAGGGTCCAAAAAACAGACTCTAAATTGGGCTAACAACTTTATAAGTATCTAACAATCCGGTTTACAATGTCTCTTTGATTTACTACAAAATGCGTACTTGTGAAGTATGTAGATTAAAGAAAAATGCAACTGACTAATAGAGATAAATATGTAATAATATTGCATTGAGACTTAAAAGAATACTGTATATAACATTTTTTTAAAACGGAATTTATTATGGAATGGAGAAAATATACTACTATCATATGCCAGTGGCTAATGCATATAAATGAAGGTGGATGGAGGGGCGGCTTAGCATACAAGTAGTTAAATGTTCAGTTTTAATGCATATAAATGAGATAACGTCGTCGTGCTGAATATGGTTACGGCGCCGAAATGAATACGCATGAACTTTCCAGGTGGCTCAAACCACTATGTTCAATTGTTTCTCTATTTTGGATTATAAGAGCATCTGCCATGAGAAATCCACAACATCTCTCTCTCTCTATATATATATATATATATATTAATTTGATAATTAATTTTTAATTTTTTTTATAAAAAAACTGAACTAATCAATGATACACAAATATTGGATGAAATTCTTATCAATTTCTCAAAGGCTTCCATTTGAGACCTCTTCTCATATATTATTACTATTTGGCATGTTTATTTAAATAGTCTAATATAAAACGTGAGAAATTCAACAAATGTTCCTCAACGATTGTCCTCTACATTTGTATATAGAACGTCGGCCTCAATCCTCATCTAAATACTTTTATTTTTCTGTGGTTATAAATTGATAGGTCGCTAAGTATCTATCAATTAGATCTCCCCATTTGTCATTTATATGCATTTTAGTATTTTATGTATGTATCTAAGCATTGACTCCTTGAGATTATATTTAAGACCGGCACTTCAATTTAAATAAAGAATAACTAATCTCCACCAGATTTGGACAAAATACTCGAACTCACAAATTTTGTGAATACCTAAAATATAATTATATATTAAAGTATATTAATTATACTTATATTTAATATAATCTATTTATCTAAATTATAATTGTAATTTCAAAATTTATAAAATGTCCCCCAAAAATTTAGGTTTATTTGTGAAAAATTAATCAAATTTTATTCAAATTAAATTTTGTCTTTAGATTTTTGCTCCAATATTTCAAATACCCAAATCATATATAGACCCGAACTAAAAATTGAAAATATTCAAATGGATTCTAAATCTTTAAAACCAAATTACTGGAAATCCATAAAAACTGGTCCGAACGTCCACGCTAATCTCGACTACAAACCCCAATGTTTTGCTTTAGCACTAAT
The DNA here is from genome assembly GCA_028015245.1 of Cardamine occulta. Taxonomy (NCBI): domain Eukaryota; kingdom Viridiplantae; phylum Streptophyta; class Magnoliopsida; order Brassicales; family Brassicaceae; genus Cardamine; species Cardamine occulta. The sequence continues at coordinate 15,667,244 of CM051379.1, read as the reverse complement.
CAAGTACTAAAATAGGTTATAAAATTAATTCGAATATACGTAAAGACGACTCGGACCATATCCTATGTCTCTTCTTTTATGAATTATGATGTAACGAACTGAGTTGCATATGAACCTAAGTTCCGTTTGTGTTATAGCCTAACTAAAATAAAGTAGGATGAGTTTTAAACTATTTTACCAATATAATTTGTTAATTTCGCATATTTGTAAGGTAGTTAGAAATTACAAAAAAAAAAAAAAAAAAAAAAGAAGAAGTAAAAACCCATTAATTATGCATGCCTCTACAGCCTTCTCTTCTGTCTATTTATATGACTTCCTCATTACTCCTTAACTCACCCTCAGCCTCCTCCTTCATCTCCTCGATATAGAGCCCATAATCAACAAGTAACCAAAGCCATGAACATCTTCCAAGACTGGCCTGAGCCTATAGTCCGTGTCCAATCCTTATCCGAAAGCAACCTCCGAGCCATACCAAACCGCTATGTCAAGCCTCTATCTCAGCGTACAAACATAACCTCTCACAAAAAACACAACCCTCACACCACCACTATCCCCATCATTGACTTAGGTCATTTATACACAGACGACATAACTCTCCAGATCAAAACGCTTGACGAAATCTCAAAGGCTTGTAGAGAATGGGGATTTTTCCAAGTGGTGAATCATGGTATGAGTCCTCAGCTCATGGACCAAGCTAAATCAACATGGAGAGAGTTCTTCCATCTTCCCATGGAGCTTAAGAACATGCAAGCTAATTCGCCGAAAACTTACGAGGGATATGGAAGCCGACTAGGCGTAGAAAAGGGTGCTATTCTTGATTGGAGCGATTACTATTATCTTCATTATCAACCTTCGTCTTTGAAGGATTACACCAAATGGCCTTCCTTGCCTCTTCATTGCCGGTATATTTTCAAAATTTCTTCTTACTTAGTTATAATATTAGAAGAGAAAGTATTCACGTTAATGAAGATTCTTCTTTCGTTAAATTAACTTTATAAACCTACTTATTTAAATGTTACTTCTACCTAAACCTAGGGTATTTTTTAAACCTAATTCTCTTTGTTTTATAAAATGATCATCTTAATTAGAAACCTTTTTAGTGGATTATTAATTCATAACGCAAGTATATGTTAAAAGATATACTAGTTTTACGATCAAGCTATAATATTATTTATTTTTATCCAAGATAACAAAACCGAAAATTTCAATTAAGTTTTCTTGTTTTTTGAATAATTGAATGATATAGGGATATATTGGAGGATTATTGCAAGGAGATGGTGAAACTATGTGAAAACTTGATGAAGATATTATCGAAAAACTTGGGGTTACCAGAAGATAGGCTTCAAAATGCGTTTGGCGGTAAAGAGGAATCCGGAGGATGTTTAAGGGTTAATTATTACCCAAAATGCCCTCAGCCGGAGTTAACTCTCGGCATCTCTCCGCATTCCGATCCCGGCGGATTGACCATACTCTTGCCTGACGAACAAGTCGCCGGTCTTCAAGTCCGTGGATCCGACGACTCTTGGATCATAGTCGAACCAGCTCCTCATGGTCTCATCGTTAACATTGGAGACCAAATTCAGGTAACTATTTTATTTGTTCTTTTTCTATATATCTAACTTCAGAATTTTAAACCAAAATTTAGATTAAAAGTTATGATATTTTCTGTTTCATAAGCCAACCATAAAAAACTATAGGGGTTTGGAGAAGATTTGATCCCTCTATAATGATTGATTACTTAGTTAGGTTTTTCGTATTAGACTAAAAATATACAATGATAAGGTCCTACAGAAAATAAAGTCAATATCACATGGAGGGGGCGGGAATTAATTTTCGTTGAAGTTGTTAAGTTTTAACAAAGCACGTCCATGCATCTTTAATTCTTCTTCTCCCTCTTCTCTGTTTTGTTTTGTTTTCCATTTTTTTATAAAGTTAATGGGTCTAGGAAAAGAAACATAAAGTTGATGGGAAATCAATAAGGTATTGGTGAAGCCACGTCGCTATATTCTATATATAATTCGACATGTGCCTCTATTGGAAAAAGAAACAGAAAAAATGAAGATAAAAAACAGTTTCAACGACTAAAAACGCGCTCACAAATATTCACATATTTCAAACGTGTTAAAACCAAAACCGCCTACTTAGTAAAAAAAAAAAAATATATATATATATATATATATGTTTTTTAACACGTGTATATGACTACTTTATTTGCTTTGTTATAGTAATTTTCTCGCATTATTTGAATTGACAGAAAATATTAAACGAACGTTACTTGAACATTTTGGTTTTGGTTAGATACTAAGCAACTCAATATACAAGAGCATAGAACACAGAGTGATCGTGAACAATGCATTTGAGAGGTTGTCATTGGCATTTTTCTACAACCCAAAGGGCAATGTTCGGATCGAGCCATTGAAGGAGCTAGTGACCGTAGATTCACCTGCTCTCTACTCCTCCACCACATACGATCGCTACCGTCAATTCATTCGTATGCAAGGCCCACGTAGCAAATGTCATATCGACGAACTTAAATCCCCTCGATCGTAGAACGTGCGTATGAATAAATCAACTATGTTTTCTTGTTGTATAAATAATGAACTATGGTTTTTTTTATCTGTTAAATAATGAACTATATATTGTGTTGTATGTGAGCATGTTTACATTATGTTTTAGGATATGTGGGTTTTTTTAATGTTAAAATTATGTGCTGTTTTAATTAATAATCAAACTTCTTCCAAAGTATTATTACTGATGTAATTTGTGTTTATATAATATTTTGTGGACTTAACTTTTTTTGTTTTGTTTTGTGTGTGAAGAATTCTCGGTTTTTGGCTGATGTATCTCTTGTAGCGAGGAATTTTTTGTTAAATTTAACTTTAAAGCTCTTGAAGCCAGAAACTGTAAAAGAGCTTTTGGCAAATGATTTATCTTCCCAAGTGTTGAATGTTGAACGATCTCCATATCTGATTTGGGCTATTTTTCATTTGAGTGATCTCTCTTTTAGTTGAACCAATCAAACACATAAATATACATTATACATGGGCCGAAAAGCCCACTAATATTTATGAGGCCATAAAAAAGTTAGTTTTTTTGTTTCCCTTTAATTTTGCTAAATTTTCTTCGGAAGTGATCTTAGAGATAAGACAAACATGTCTTCTTCTATCTTACCTTGATGATTGTCGATTTGGGATTAGAGAGAGCGACTTGTCATTTAAAAATGCAAGCATGTGCTAAGTGCTCGTGTGTGTGTGGACGTGTATCTAAACTTCTCCTAGCAATGAGTGGATCATATTAATTAAGCAGCTACGATTTTTTCTTTAAATATGCCACGTGAATGGTTTGAATGGGTCAAGTTTTCACTTATCGGAAGTTTAATTCGAAATCATTTAAATAGGCTGATTATAAACATAACCCTTTATTTGAATTTTCAAACCTAAGCAAATTATATATTACACGAAATCAAATATTTCAGGATGGTTGGTTCAATCTCTCTCCCCTGAGTTGGACCAAACCCAAATTTCAAATAGATTGTAGTCAAGGTTTAAAAAGAACTAGATGCTAAGCGAACGGTGACCCTCTGTTTAGCGTCTAAAACGTCTAGTCGGAGTCTGCTTTATTTAACACAAATTGTAACGAAATCAAAATGGGATCTGAACTGAGTCTAAATCAAAGCAAACCGAGATAAAGTCCGGTTAAGGAAGATGTGTCCATAAAGAAAGGGACGAAAAGGAAAAGATGCAAATAATAAAGGAATGAGTGACAGAAGAAAGAAGCGTCTTCGTACAGTTTTTAAATCTGTATTTTCTTATTGGCTCTGTTTTCCTTTTTAACTCCCCCACCTTCAGTTTTATAGCGCGTGTGCTTCACTTCCCTCTCCAATTGTTTTTTTTTTTAGTTTTTAATAACTTATATTTTTTCCTAATAAAAACATAAGTGGATTTGAGTGACCTTTGAAACTTTGAGCAGCTAATAAAATGGTCAGATAAGAATATGAATGGTGAGCTAAGCTTAGAGTATTCAGTATTCACTATTGTATTTGTTATTTTCAAGAAGATATACTAATAATAATAATAATAATAATTATTATTATTATTATTATTATTAAATTATGATTTGATTCCATAAATGTGGATTATTCCCACTTTAGAAGTATTGTAATATAATTTTATTATCTTAATTCTTATTAAAATAATATTATGTTTTTGGTTTTATAAAGAATCAATTGGTGAAAGACATTCAAGGCAGTTGGCTGAATTCAATTATTTTATTTTACAAAAATATCTATCATCAAATCAAGTTACTCACACGGAAACTTATTTATTCACTTATTTAGATTCATCCAATCTTAACTGTATGTGTTCATCATCGCTACTCACTTATATTGCCTTAACTTATGTTTCATATTCCCCTTGTATTACTATATTTTTTCTTCATCTATGTGTCAACTTGTATTCTCCAAATATTGTTCATGTAAAGTTGTAAACTGAAGAAGATGAATAAAGTAGTTGTGTTTAACAAATAAAAAAAATAAAAAATTAATTAAAAAATTAAAACATATGTACCACAAAATTATCGGCCAAATTTGGCCTATTTCATCCCTGCAAACACTCAAAATTAATTGTCAAGATTCGTTTAATATTTACATTATATTTCCTAAGTTTTAAAAGTCCATAAAAAACATACAAATCATATTCACTCGTTTGGCATCATCCTAGTTGGCAGCATTTGAACATTGTTTCCTTTTCTTCGACGAAATCGTATTTAATTTTCATAAATCTTATTTTAATGACATCAAATTACTACTGTATATTATTTTTTTTAAAACACATTATACAAAACCAAAACGTACAAGTGGGCGCGTGGATCATTAACATAAATGTCATAATTCAAAGAACTTGATCGAACCATCGCCATAGCCTCCACACCTCTCTCTCTAATCAAATCAAAACTCAAAAATTAAATTAAAAAATTCGAATTCCATAAGAGAGAAAACACAAAAAGCAAAAGAAGAAACCTTTGATTGATTTCCTTCGTTTCTTCTTCAGGTCTCTCGCACCTTTTTGCAGAACGATCCAGAGTTTCATTTCATGGCCGAGTTGACTCAGGCCGATGTTGTTTACTCGCCTCGGCCTCTTCAAGTGTGGAAAACTTTGGTGAACTGGCTCACTTTTTTCTATCGGATCTTCCTTCAGATCCTTCGTGCCGTTGGTTATCATTCTCTTGCCTCTTCCTCTCCTAAAGCTTCCGCCGATGGTTTCAAACCTTTACCAGCCATCGAGTTACTCGATAGACCTTCTGATTCTCCCACCACCGTCGAAATCGCCTCCACCACTTCTTCTTCTAGCGATTGTGAACACAGTCGATTTCAGAGACTCAAGGTATGCTGTTGAATTTTCGTTATCTAGATTGGTCAAAGTCTTCTGGAATTAGTTTGATTTTGACATTTCTTTTTTTTTGTTGCTTCAGATAAGTTTTGTTAACTATTATCAAAATTAGTATAGTAGCATCAATCTTGTTCCATGATCCAATTTTGAGATGAAGTAATTCATTATTTTCATCTTTTGGTTTGCTTCATTGTTCATAAATTAGATGAAATTTGTTTGATTTGAGTACTTTTGATGTGTGTTGTAGAATTCTATTGCTTAAGTATGGTTTAAGGAACTTTTGAATTGTTCTTAGTTAGGTTTTGTGTTTGGCAAAGTAATTTTGACTCTTACTGACTTTACTGAGTGTTAGCAATACTATGCAGACTTTTTTTGATCTTTTTGTTGGTAGTTAATTAGAGAAGTTTTGTAAGCTTGTCCTAGTTGCTATTGGTAGTGTTGTTGAGAGTCGTAGTCTTAGAACTGAAGATGTGTTTGTTTGCAGGTAGTTCTAGACTTGGATGAGACTTTAGTGTGTGCTTATGAGACGTCTAGTCTACCTGCTGCTTTACGCAATCAAGCTATTGAAGCTGGATTAAACTGGTTCGAGCTCGAGTGCATATCATCAGACAAGGTTTTTTTCAGAGCATGGTCTTCTCAAGTTAATTCACTTTTTTTGTTGATTTTTCTGTAATATGATACGAGTGGCTATTGTTTCTCAAGGAATTTGATGGGAAACCTAAGATCAATTATGTCACGGTCTTTGAGCGTCCTGGATTGCACGAGTTTTTGGAACAAGTTAGCCAGTATGCAGATCTAGTTCTATTTACAGCTGGTCTTGAAGGTCTCTTGATCTACTTTCTCAGTGTTATCTTCTATTCTCAAATTCATGCTCTAATAATGTAATCCTAACAGTTGAAAAATTCTTGCTTCCTGCTTTTAGGATATGCGAGACCACTTGTGGATAGAATAGATACCAGGAAAGTTCTCAACAACCGACTTTATCGACCTTCAACAGTCAGCACGTAAGTTATCCGAATTGGCTTGCTCTGTTTTATCTCTTAAAATACTGGTTTGTGTTATGTTATTGAAGTTTCTGTACATTGTGTGTGATCCCTAATCAGGCAATACCGAGATCACGTCAAGGATCTGTTAAGCACATCAAAGAATATGTGTAGGACAGTAATTGTTGACAACAATCCTTTCAGTTTTTTATTGCAACCATCAAATGGGATTCCATGTATTGCATTTTCCGCTGGGCAGCCAAATGATACTCAGGTCTCTATTACCTATTACTCTTCTCATTCATTTGTTAGCTAACCCTCTTGAGTATTAGTTAACACGCTTGGAAACTAATCGGATTATCAAATTTGAAGCTTTTGGATGTTATTCTTCCGCTTCTGAAGCAACTGTCAGAGGAAGATGACGTAAGACCGACACTTTATGATCGGTTCCGCATGCCTGAATGGTTTGAGAAGCAAGGCATACCACCTTCGTGCTGGAATACTTAAACCGGTTAATCGGAAAGTAATGGCCAAAACCGAAAAAATCAAGAAATCTCTGGTCCACACAAAAGGGCAAAGGAGTTGTTTGGTATAGTAGTTTCAGCAAATGGAAGCCACAGGAGAAGGAAGGCACATAAACTACCATTCGTATTGTTTATAATCTATGGTAGATTCCTTTTTAAAGATTTAACTCTTTTACACATTCTTGATTTCAAAGTCACTCTGTAGCTTTTCTCTGTAACTTTGTTAATGATCAAGCAATTTTTAAAAATCTTTCTGGTTGGATCGGTTTGGATATACCCACTTACAAATTAAACCGAAGTAGAAACCAGGTCTGGTATGAAAATAAACCAATTTACATTCCTAACTAATTTTCTAACAGTTACTTCAACCCTCATGATATGATAATGAGATCACGACGATTTCTACATTATACTTAAAAATTTCAGAATAATGCATCCGCAATCTAAGAACTATAGAATATGACTTTTATATATGATGAAAAACACTAATCTTTTTAACAGGATCCAGCAAAAAGTATTTGCCTTAGATTGAAATCCTAAATCTAAGCTAGCAGACATTATTATTACACTCTCCTTTCCTAAACAATACCCGATTTAAAAATAGATGGATAAACATTAAAAATGTTTTTAATTAATTTTACAGGTCGAAAGAGTTCGTGAGTTACATTACAAGACCTGTCATGTTCCCTTTTTTCTATAATTAAATGTATTTTGCAACTAATCTTTTATTATATGGTCGGCCCTTCTCATGTTTGTTGTTAAATAAGTGGATCCCTCTGAGCTGTGCTTAGACTTCTAAGGCTCTCTTTATTACACATCCAAATTAAGCCTAACTACTACCATCAAATTTACTCTTTTTCTTTCTTTCAATTTGCTGATTTCTTTATTTATTTTATAGTAGTAGTATATTATTTGACTTTCCCCTGGAAACCAATATCAAGAGATTAACACATGATTGAAATTTGTTAAATGCATTGAGAGAAACATACATTAGTTTGATGAAATTAATGTGATTTCTTTTAGTTTATCATTAGTTCACTGATATGAGTTTTAGTTTAGTGTCGAGTTAAGTTCATACGCCCATTCAAGATTTGAGAACTAGTCTTTGCATGCATTTAAGTAAAAAAATAATAATACCGAACTCATTGTTTGAACAATACTAAATTAATCTAAATGTGTAGTAAAAAGGACGTGTTTTTTGTTTTGTTTTGTCCAAGTAGTATATTAAAGGGACGTGTTAGTGATTATTGTCATGAAAAACAATATAAACGGTTTGACAAATTTGAACACTGAATTGATTAAATAATTTTAGTTCCCTAACTAATATGTTTGTACGGTTTGAATTTATACGTCGCATATGTACCTTTTTAGAATTGGACTATTGCAACGAATACCAGCACTCATAATGATTATAAAAACAAGAAAGCTTACACATGAAAGCTTACACATGAAAGCTATGGCATATATCTGAATAAACTTTCGATAAATTGATTTTTACTTACTATTTTGGCAAATAATCTATCCTGCAATATGAAAAAAATGAATTACGAGTTGGACCATGTAATGCCAAAGAAAAAAAGAGTTGGACCACGAAGTCTTCTTTCCATCGATATCGGTTTGAGAATCCTAAAAAAAATAACCCCTTTATTTTCGACCAAACAAAACTTATCGACGCATTAGGATTTTTTAGACACCATTTATTTTCGGGTTCAATTTGTTATATACTCCTACGTTGGGATTAAATAAAATAGAAACATCATTCGTACCCTCAAAAATTGATTCGAGGACAATTTTTAATTACCCATTATATGTTATTAGTCCATGCAATTATATGTTAATGTGTTAGATATCTTACCCATTTGTCTATTCAATACTTTTTCCGTTTCAAACTACTTATCGTTTAAAATTGTTTCACACATATTAAGAAAATATTTAATTTTTCTGTTTTATCCTTAATTAATATTTATTTGATTTTACTTCATTGGTCAAGATATTAAAATATAAGAGATAAATATAAAAATCTTGAAAACATAAAACGACAGCTAATATGAAAAGAATTTTAAGGTCCAAAACGATAACTAATATGAAACGGAAGGAATATATTACTACATAAATATCAAATATTAAATAATTAAACATGAAAATAAAGGAGACCGGATAACATAAAGGTGGAGGGAATAAAAGTCAAAACATATTATGATGAATCTGAAAAATCATTTGAGGAAAAAGTGTTCATAAAATTCAGAGAAGGCTTTCTCCAAGTCCCAAGTCTTTCCATCTAATTTTGGTCTTAGATTTGACTTCATTTTCTTTCCTTATTTTATTTTTTGTATTTGGTTTGAATAATGTGCGAACAAGAGACGACGACCAATTTGAGATATATTTTCCCTGTCCAGAAACTCCTCATCTCCTTCTATCTTTTATTTAGTAAAAAATTCAAGATTTCACTTACCGAAAAGTAGATACCACAAAGAAAAAAAAAGAGAGGAATGAGATAGATCTGTCACCAAAATTCTAGTTTTAGAATTGAGTGCGAACAAAAAAAAAAAAAGGAAGTACGAGGAATGATGAAACAGAGGATCTTTCTCTGGAATCAATAAAAAAGGTTGCATCTAAGTAAAGATATAATGTCCGAATCAAACCATTCTCTTTCTGACTCTCTCCCTGTCGATAAAAAAATGTTCGTTACTATTCTGAACAATTGTCAGGTTTCTTATTCCTACATTCCATTATATATGTATATTGCTTAAATTTTAAACTAACATTTTTGACAATATAAAATTAAATATTCTAGTACTGATTTTAATTGGTGGTATAACATAAATTTGAAAATATGACAATGGGTTTACATTGAAAATTAAAACAAAAAATTACTTGAATAAAACCGAGGGAATAATAATTATTTTGAACCGGTTAACTGCAATATTAAAACGCTAAACGGTAATATTTTGAACCGGTTAAGTACAAATCAACGAAACCATGCTATCACGTTATGATCAATATTCAGTAGAAGAATTGAGTAGAAGTTCTTTGGTCAAATATAGGCACCTATTGAATAAGTTTGGCTTTTATTGAGTAATTTTGTCTGTCGTTTTCAAATTTATCATTAAGTTTGGCTTTACTGAGTAATTTTGTCTGTCGTTTTCAAATTTATCATTTCCTCTTAGTTTTCGAACTTTTCATCAATCAATTTTCTTTATTACAAAGCGGGAACTCCCTATGAAAGTACATGCGTGTTAGAATGATAGGGCAGATACTTTTCCTCGATTTATCAATTTTGTTTTTTTGGAATCTCATTCGTACTTCATCATTAATTATGGATACAGTTTACAGAAAATCATGGCACGGTTCATTGAACTCCACTTAATTTCCAAATTTTTAATACTAATACATACTAACTTTTTGTTAAATACCATTTGTAAAAAGTAGAAAACAGACAAATAAATATGAAAAAGTCCTAGTAAATCAATTTAAATTTAGAATATGAAAAAACCAAGAACATATAAAAACAAACTATATACAACAAAAAAAAAAACTAAAATAATTTGAATGGTGAGCTTGAAAAAGTTATCCTAAAATAATCGATTTCAGATTTCTTTTTTTTTTAACTTTAATAATTAGTGTTTGTATAAATGGATGTTTTGATGCATCAACATATTTTTGCTTTTATGGTGGTAACAGATTTTTCACTGATACATTTACTTATATATGATTTCACTGATTCTGTTGACAAAAATACGATTTAATTGATTTAAATTAACTCATCGATGGGGTGGATAACTTGGATTTTGATTATTTGTATTGTAACGAGATTAAAAAGGAAGTTTTATAAGTGAAGAACGTCTGGCGAAAAAAAATAATCAGAAAATATTGATTTATTGACTCTATATATGCATATTTATTCAAAATAGAAATTGAAAAGTTCAACAAATATAAATTCACGGTTTAACAACTTTGAAGAAACAAAATGAGTTCCACCATTTTGGAAACATAGACCTCATAGTTTGACTTATAAGTTTTTTTTTTTTTGAAGATTAGTTTGACTTGTAAGTTATGACAAATATATATTTACTGTTTACATGTGCAATGTAATAATTCATTATATTATTCACACTACTTTTTTTAACGTGTGAGCGGTTGTTGCATGACTAATATAAATCTAGCATCCTATAGTATACGCATGTATATTATAACGTAGTAGTTGTAGAATTTAAATATTGAAACGGTCGAAACAAATTCAATTCAACATTTTTTTAGAATCATCAAATAAAATTGACCATTATGAGCAGAAGATAATTAGTCAATGAATTCAAAAAAATCCTGAAATTTCCTTTTTGAATCTTAATTAATACTTATGTTTCCAAGTTTCCATTACTTTTTTTTATATAAAAATTAATGTTGTAATGAATAAAAAATCAAAAGAAAGAGAAAAGAAACGTGACTCGAACATATTTATAACGCAATTCCCACTAATTTGTTGTATAATACTGTTTTGTCTTCTTAATCTTGAAAAACGCATTGTCTTCGTCGTCTTCTTCTACTTTCTTCTTCTTCTTCGTCTTCTTGTCTCTTGCTCTAACAGAGCCTTCTTGAGTCCCCCGAAAATGAACCAATTCGAATTAGAGTCGACGAAGAAGACGGTACTCAAATTCAACCTCTGTAGATGAAGAGGTCTATCTTTTCCACCGTGGCGTTTTCCGTCACCCTCGCCGTTACCTTCTTCGTCTTATTCTTCCTCCCGTTTCCCGTCACCTCCTTAGGTTCAGGCTCAACTTACGCCGTCGTCTACGGCTCCGACACTGTCTGCGCCTTAATTTCCGGTCAGCCAACTCAACGTATACTCTGTTACGACACGCGCCTTCGTACCAACGTCACTCTAAATCCCGGCGTCTCCTTCTCCTCCATCGCCGCCGGAGAAAATTTCCTCTGCGGTATACGTTCCGGTGGTTATAGTCTCCTCTGTTGGGATAACATCGGAAGCAACTCTACCAACCGTAAGCGACTTTATCAAAACGACACCGTTTTGCTTGAGAATCTCTCCGTCGGCGATAGACAAATCTGCGCCACCGTTAACGGTACAAATTCACTAAAATGCTGGAGAAACAATCCATTGACGCCTCCGGAAGATGGATTCCGGTTAATTTCATCCGGTGTTGGTTTCTCTTGTGGCGTTTCGATTCGAAATAACCGAACTCTTTGCTGGGGAACCGATCTGGTAAAATCGAATCGGATCCAAACCGGATTCGGAAACATGACGATGGCGACAATATCAGCAGGCGAATCACACGCTTGTGGATTAAACTCAACTGGGAATTTAATTTGCATCGGAATCAACGAATCTGAGAAACTCAATGTTCCTTCGAATCAACCATACCAATACTCATCTCTCTCTCTCGGATCCAATTTCACTTGCGCGACGCGAAATTCAAACAGCTCAGTGGTTTGTTGGGGCGGAGGAGCAGAGGGGTTCAACAATGTCACGGGATCGATCTCATTTGAATCGATTTCTTCGGGTCCGGGTCTAATATGCGGGTTAATTTCAAGTAATCTCTCCGTCATGTGTTGGAATCCTTCAAATTTCTCAAGAATCTTCATCCCTTTCCCAGAGATTTTACCAGGTCCTTGTGTCGAATCATCTCTTTGCTCTTGTGGTGTGTTTCCACAATCTGATAACCTCTGTTCTGGCTCTGGTTCGATCTGTCGCTCATGTCCGTTTCAAATTCCGGCGAGTCCTCCGACTCAATTTCCCCTTCCACCACCACCGTCACAGTCAACTTCATCTCCACCGTCAAAAGCCTTAACCAGAGGATTATTAGCGTTTGCGATCGTTGGATCAATCGGAGCATTTGCTGGGATATGTAGTGTGGTTTATTGCTTATGGAGTGGAGCTTGCTTGGGGAAGAAGAAAGTTCATAACTCAGTTCAACCGACGATAACTCGCGGCGGATCAACTAGCCGGTCTAACAGCTCGCCGCCTTCTCGTTCCTTAACCATAAGACGTCAAGGATCAAGAATGTTGTCGATGAGAAGACAGAGAAGTGGAACATCGTCGATGAAACACGCTGATAAAGCCGAAGAATTCTCATTCTCCGAGCTCGCTTCCGCCACCGGAAACTTCTCTCTAGAGAATAAAATCGGTTCCGGTAGCTTCGGTGTTGTTTACAGAGGCAAACTCAACGACGGAAGAGAAGTCGCAATCAAACGCGGAGAAGTAAACGCGAAATTAAAGAAGTTTCAAGAGAAAGAATCAGCGTTTGATTCGGAAATCGCGTTTTTATCGCGGCTTCATCATAAACATTTGGTGAGACTCGTTGGTTACTGTGAAGAAAGAGAAGAGAAGCTTCTTGTTTACGATTACATGAAGAACGGTGCGCTTTACGATCATCTACACGACAAGAACAACGTGGAAAAACATAGCAGTTTGATCAATTCTTGGAAAATGCGAATCAAAATAGCGTTAGACGCGGCTAGAGGAATCGAGTATCTACACAATTATGCGGTACCACCGATTATTCATAGAGATATTAAGTCATCAAACATTTTGCTAGACTCGCATTGGATCGCTAGGGTTTCGGATTTCGGGTTATCACTAATGGGTCCAGAGTTAGGGAAAGATCATTATCATCATAACCGTCCGATGAAAGCTGCGGGAACGGTCGGATACATTGATCCAGAGTATTACAGTCTCAATGTTTTAACGGACAAGAGCGATGTGTATGGACTTGGAGTTGTGTTATTAGAGTTGTTGACTGGGAAAAGAGCGATATTTAAGAATAGTGGGGATGTGGAGGAAGGGTGTGTTCCGGTGCATTTGGTGGATTACTCGGTGCCAGCGATTACGGCCGATGAGTTGGGTAAGATTTTGGATCCGAGAGTTGGATCGCCGGAGCTAGGGGAAGGAGATGCGGTGGAGCTTGTGGCTTACACTGCGATGCATTGTGTGAATGCGGAGGGGAGAAATAGGCCAACGATGACGGATATAGTTGGGAATTTGGAGAGAGCATTGGATTTGTGTGGAGATAGTCATGGGAGTATCTCTAGTGGTATTTGTTCTATTGTCTCTGAGTGAGAAGATTAGGACCAAGATTTGACTCTTTTTCCTGTGTTTTGTTTTTACATAGAGATATTTTTTGAGGATTTCATTTTTTTCTCATATATTTTTGTCTTATTTTTTTTGTAAATAATGTTAGCGTAGCTTCGTAGGAGAATTCGAATATTCAATATTCGTGGTCTAACCTTTTGGTTGGGAAATGTATAATTCGGACAGCGGAGAGCGAATGATTGAAATTGATTATTTTCTTTAATAATTTTGTATGAAGGAAGATGAGAATTATGATGTTGTTCTTTTGATTCTTGGTCAAAACCTGTTCTTAATTTATTGGTTTCAACTTATGGAGCTTGCATGTTCGGGGCTTTTGTCAAAACCTGTTCTTAATATGTATTCTACTCTCTTTTTTTTTTTTGTGTGGTTCGAACTTCCACGTAGATTCTATGTATGCCGTCAAAAAAAACAGATAATAGATTTATGTATATAGGAGTGACAAAAAAAAAAACATGTGTAAATCACTTGAATAATAAGATAGTAATATGTCATAAAATATAAATCGGTTCAAAAATATTTTACGAATCATTTCACCAATTATGTTTCGCAACTATCATAGAAAAAAAAAACTACCATGATTTCCTCATATAAAAATTATTAAAACTACAAATTAATTGTTTCAGTCTTGAATCATTTTTATCGGCTACCAACGATAATCTCTTTACATTTAAATGATTATTGCATTTCTTACTCTCTATCATTTTGTTTTTTGTTTTTCATATTCATCATTCATTTTTTCTGTTTTTCATATTCATCATTTTTTTTGTTTCTCATATCCATTGTGTTCAATTTAAAAAATAATAACATACGGTCAACTTACTCGTGTCTTACAATATTCAGTTCACTTATTTTCTATATTTGTTAGATTCATTTATTTTAACTAAATTATTATCATTTGAAAGAGGAGTTGTCCTCTTACATTAACTTCGGACATGCTGCCAACATTAATCTGATTATGCAAGACAGATGTTTGTTTTTTGTGGATCTATGAAATATTATGTTATGTTTTCATTGATCTATGAAATATATGTTATCTAAAATAAAATACATTTATTAAAATGTAGATAAACTAATGTTTTTCTTGTATTTAGTACAGATGGAATATTAGTGAGAAGATATAATGTATCGATTTAGTTTAACAAGAAGACAGAAATAAAGAAATAAAAGAAAAGATAAGAAAAGAAGATAAGATCCACTTCTTATGGTAAATAAAAGTTCTCATATGTTGCTTGGTTTCTCCGTTTTCTTAATCGGAAAATTGACATCCTAAAAATCTTAAACCATCTTCCTAAACCTGTTTTAAACTTTTTTAACCCAAAAATCTTAAACCATATCTGTAATCTCAATCCAGTGCCCAGGTGTGAGAGACTTGATAATATGATGTTGGATATTGCTCTGTGGCCCACATTCAAATATTGCTACGTGGCCCACATTTTAATCTCGAACTGAAACAATCTAGCAGAAGAAGATTCAGATCAGAAATTGGACTAAAACCGGTTTGATTGGAAGGATCCTAAAATCGGCTCAATTGAATTGGATTAAACAGCGGTTCGGAGTTGACCTGTAAACTTTGCTCAGCAGCTGGACGACGCCGTTTCTGTTTGAAAGAGCGCGATATCATTTCGGAGAAGAAAAAAAAAAACAACGAAAACCAAACCGGTTTACAAAGTAATCCAATATTTCCTTATCTAAACTGAACTAAAATAGAAAATCTTAAACCGGACTCCAACCATCATCATCATTTAAAGATCGAGGACGAATTTCTACAAACCAAATAGATACAAATAAACATCCAAAGAGAGCATAAGCAAAAAATTTGACCACAAATGACAAGGAACAAGATCAAGACCTCAACTACAACATTAAGCTCATTCTTTTAGTATTTTGGTATGACTTACAAATCCATAAGCTTTTGGTCCCAAATTAATCGCGAATGACTTCATTGAAAACGTTAATTATATGTAGAGAAACAAATACTTACAAGTGTTTTCTAAGAAACTCAACCATAATCACTCCCTCACAAAGAGATGTTAATGTTTTTGCCTTGCATAACTCTTTCTCGAACATCTTGTAATATTAAACTAGATGAAGCCTTTTATTTCAGAAAGCCAAAATACTTAATTAATGAAACCCAATAAAGAAGGAAAATATAAAACCAAAAGAATCATAATTAGTAAATGAGAATTTTTTCTTACTTTCTCTCTTCTTTTATTATTATTATTATTTTCTAATGGTGAGAAACTCATGTTAGAGACTTCTACTAATGATGGCCTAATTGTTTGGATCATTAATCAATTTTCCATGAAGCGTTTAACTAAATTAAGATAATGGCTATTAAAACTGCTTGTCCAATTCTTTTATGTACTCGTATCTCTAATTAATACTCTTTCCATTTCAAAAAAGTGTCATTTTAACATTTTTACATAAATTAAGAAAAACATATATAGTTAGGGCATTTAATACACTAACATAAAATTATAGTTAAATAAAATATAACTGTTTCAAAGGTTTTTCTCTCGTTTCTTTTAGAAATGTTAAAAATCAAAATAGTGTTGTTTTGAATAAAATTAGAGTTCTAGATGAAATTCTAATTGAAACTAAAAATAATGTTGAATAACTTTAAAACTAACCAATATTGGGAGTCAATTTCATTATTTTTATGTCCAATTCAAAATATGAAAGTATCAAATCATTCAACACTTATTTTTATTATGGATAAAGAGAAATGTAAATCAAAGTGTGAAGTCAGAGAAAAATAAATCAAAGTGTGAAGTCAGTGCAATTCTCATTTCACTTACTTTTTATGAAATGAATGATAATTGATGTCAATGGTTAACAAATCTTTCAAATTTGGAAGACACTATATTCAAATGTTATAAATTGAGAATATTTGAGAAATGTTTGTCATTATTAATCATGCATGTCATAATATATAGTATGGAAAAAGAATATTGTAAAACCCAATCATTTCTCCTGTTATATTGGATCATAGAGAGTTGTAGTTACCAATATTTCAATTAATGAAATCGTTCGGCCGACAAAAATAATAATTAGGAGAGGTGCTAGATCCAAAAAGAATTTAAAACTCTACAAGTTTGGCCCAAAAATACAAACTAGGCAAAGAGACAGTTTAAGAGACTCCAAATTTAGCTTCATATTCATTAAGAGGCTGCAATAAAAAAAATAACTCATTCAAGCAACTTGAGAAACAAATGAAAAAAGATAGGGGATATGATTATAACTCATCCATCAAATCATTTCAGGTGCAACATTGTTTGACTTCTCACTGTCTCCTGCACCGATTTAAAACGCAAACTAGTACGTAGTTTGCGTTTTAACCAACTTCCGTGGGATATTGCCGAAGATAGTGATGGATTTGTAGCCGCCAAGTTGTGCAAGTCCAATGATAACAGCATTAAAAACACTCAAACCCGCCACTTTAGAGACAACACTTTGGTTTAAGAGTTTTCCAGCTTCTATTGCCTATCCTGTGGAGACATATAACCGTAAGAGTTTCCCAAGGATTTGATCACTTTCCATCCCATTTTTTACTAAACTGACATGAATTCTCCCTGCACTTGTTAGATATATGACCCTCCTGCATTCTGCCACTTCTATCTTCCTCTCGACTAGATTCACAAAGTATGTTTCATCTTTCCTGAGAATAAATAAAACAAAACGCAATCTCTTAATCATGAATCCAGAATTAGTCACAAAACAAACATCTAAAATTTGGAAACAAAACGCAATCTCTTCACTAAACAAACATTTTAAAATCTTGAAGACTATTGAAACAAAACCCGTTCTCTTCCTAATTAATCCACAATTGAGTCCCAAAATCAAACATCTAACAAAAGGGAATCTGAAACAAACGCCTAAATTAACTTTCTAACTCTATTTATAAACACCAAGGAAGACGATGAAGATAATCTCTCAACTAATTACCATTGGCGATTCCCAGTTGATTCCTATCTACTCTTAATGCTACAACTGAATTTATCTTACCGATTATCATAGTGGAGATCGTGGGAAAGCTCTGAAACATATGAGATCAAGAGCTGAATCGGAGCAAGGATAATTCCTCATGAGTTTTGGAATTCGATGAGCAGAGAGAACGATACGCATGGAAAATATATCTTACCATTAACGGCGGATCGTAGATCTGAGTATGAAGAACATGATTCTCAGATGTTTTTTTTAGAATATGAGTAACAAATAAAGAACAATGAAATTCGATGAGCAGAGAAGACGGAGAAGAGATGCTATGATCTTACCGGTAACGGAGAGCTTGTGAAGAAGTTGCGATCCTAGATCTGAGTTTTAAGAAGATGATTCTCATATGAGTTTTTATGAACATGAGTAACAAATAAGACGAAGGAAGACGAAGGAAGATGAAGAAGAGGCAAATTGATCTTTACCGATGATGGCGCAGAAGTTTTGAAGCATTTCCGATAGACTCCTTGAGCTGGAAGAACAACATTTCTGGATTCTCAGATAGATTTCAGAATGTGATTAAACCAAGGAAGAAGATATTTGGAAGAAGAAAAAGGAAGAGGATCGTTGAGAGAGAAAGTATCACAGACTCTGTAACAGAATGCTCGTACAAACGAAGGGAGGAACACAGCTAATGACCTTTTGACATCTGGCGAGGCGGTTATTCTCTCACCTATGGGTTTTTCAAAAGTTAAATAAAAATGTATTTTTGAAAACTAAATGATAACCAAAGAAATAAAAATAAATAAATTAAGAAACAAGTGTTAAATAGTTTTCTTGTCGATTAAATATATATTTTTCTCCGGGCGTAAATAGATCTAATGTACTAGTTTTCTAACGAAATTGCATTGAAGACCCACTAAAACTAATATAGAGTTAAAAAAAAAAACTAAAACTAATTTTTTTTTAAAACTACCAAGATAAGAATTTATCAATATATATATAATAGTTACTGTGAATTAAAATGAAAAGTATTTTTTTCATGTTCTCTTATGAAATTTATCTGTAATACCTTTAAAAAAGAAAAATAAGAAAGTAAGAAAATTTGAAGTTAACTGGCAACGATCCACTACTTTCTCTCAGTCGAGGAGGTTTAGTTATTCATTAATTGTTCAAGCAGGAATACTTAAGTACTGTAAATCTGGATTTGGCCAAAGATAAAGTTGATCATCCCCACACTGCTACTACCGTGGTGAAGAAGAAACCAAATGCAAGTTTTAATATCTCATCTTTCTTTATGAAATATTTTCCACTAGGCTCCACATGTCATATAATCTTGATTGACAGACGTTGCTTGAAGCTAATAAATTCAGTTCCGACTAAGCTGGATAAAATTTTCTACAATAGAACGTGGAATAATTAAACTTACACACGAATAATTCGAAATCAATTAGGTATTAGAACTGTACAATAAAAAATCGGATTTCAAGAGATAAACAATATCCTACATAATCTAATAGAGGGAAAGAGTTAATCTAACAATTTCTGGCTTAAAATTCTACAGTGAAACGAAATATAGAAATTAGCCAAAGATTCATTGGTAAAAAATTAAGATAAAGATATGTTAACTATCATTTTTTTCCTTTGCCATTTTAAGCTTACATAAAAATAAATTAAATTGCTACCATAATAATTACAGTATAAGCAAAGTAAATAATTTACTGATATACAGTTTCAAAGTTATATAACAGTGGTCGTTACAACTGACATAATTTACTGATATACAACTGACATCTCTACATGAATAAATTCCTATTAACCATAAATCATACATACAAAAGTAGAATGGCACCCTCCCACCTGAGAGACACGTCGGATCACCTGCTTACGACACCTGTCCCAACTTAAAAAAAAAACCCTCAGGAAAACAAAACATCACCGCCTCATCTTCTCTCTTTCTCCGTTGCGACTTGCGATGATGATGACAGTATTTATTACTCGAGACAGAGAGAAAACGCAGTGAAGTTAATTCACTTTTGCTCTGTCTTCTTCGTCACTCTTCAGACACAAAAAATAAGAGATTAGATTTCAAATTTTTTTTTTTTGGTTTTATAGATTTCAATTTCATGTAGACAATTTTTTTCTTTTTTTTTTTGAGATCGGAGAAGAATAATGAAGTTCAGAAAAGAGTTCTCGTCGCAGATGGTGCCGGAATGGCATGAAGCTTACATGGATTATAATTCTCTAAAGTCTCATTTAAAAGAAATCATCAACTTCAAACGCAAAACCAATTCTCACGATGCTCATCATCACAGCCACGGATTTCACCGGAAAGTTACTCTCTACAGAGCATTCAGCGGTTTAATCTCAACTCAGGCCAAAAAGAGACATCATCACGGCGGCGGTGGTGGTCAGATCGGTCATTTCCCAGATTCTGAAGTTGATATCGAAGAAGAATTAAAGCCAAATGTGCCGATTCTAATAAACACGGCGAGTCATGGTTACGAAACGATGTTTCTGATGGCGTCGGAGAGTACGAGGCTATATTTTTCCGGCGAGTAGATGATGAGTTCAATAAAGTTGAGATGTTTGATAAAAAATTGGATGCTTTAATCGCGTTTCGTGTTAAAGCAGAACATCCTGATGGTTGGCCTAAGGAAGAACGGACGGTGGAGACGACTTGTTTAGCTTCTGATGTCGCTAATTCCGCCGCCGCTGTTGCTGCGGCATTGATTTCTTTATTCAGATGGCAACTTCTTTGAACACTTGTGCCTGCTTACTTCTGCAATCTTGTACTTACATGTTCCTTTTGCATGGAAACCAGAGTACGCATGAGCAGCAAGAACTTAGCACTTCTTATATGTTATGCAAATAATTCCCTTCCTCCCCATATTTTGTCAAGTAGTCTAGTTCAGGTTGATTTTCTGGTCTAACATGCAATTTATTTATATAAGGGTCATACTGAAAGTTTGTAATAATTTCAGGGCACATTTATAATATTTCGGCTACGCTTTAAATGTAAAGGAAATTTTTGTTTTTTTTTTATCTCATCGACTCAATTCCCAAATTAACACGATGACGATGAGCTCTGTTGGTCGTTGAGATCTGGGGGAAACTAACAAAATTTGAGTCGGAGAAATCGGAACTATTACAAATAATGACGATTACGGCGACTAGACTGGTCTCTCTAACTCTGTTGTGGATTATCGTCCTCTTCGTCACACTTGCTCTCATTCAGGTTAATTTGATCCTTCTTTTCTAATTTCTCGATCTGGGTCTCTGCTACCTGACTTACATTTGTTGCTTCAATTTCCTTCATAGACTAGATTGACTGATGTTGCGGATCCTACGGTTAATGAGAAGATTGCTGATGCTAAGATCAATCAGGTGAGCAACATAACTCGTTTCATTGTTTGGTTTATAAATTATGTGATAAGATTTTTGAAATTTCTGAAATTTTCAGGTGGGAGAAGATTTAAATGGAGTTACGCACAAAGTTTACTTTGACATTCAGATCAATGGTTCACCAGCAGGTTCCTGTTTTTTTCTCTATTAGATTTTTTGAGTTTGAAAATAGTTGATTAAGGATGCTTCTAATTCCAGATTTTGGCTTGGTTTCTTAATTAGTGTGATTTAGAAACATTAGTCTTTGGAATTAGAATATGCTATTTCCTTTTTACCAAATACATTGTTGTCTGTTAAGTGGTACTGTAATTGTTGGCTTATTGAGAATCTTATGCAGCTAATGCAAATAGAGTTTGATAGTAAATTTTTGTGTCTTGTCATGTACAGGACGTATTCTCATCGGTCTTTTTGGGAAGATAGTTCCTAAAACCGCGGGTAAAGTTTTTTAATTTAGATCGATGAAACCTTCACATTGTCTTGTCTATTTGCTGAATCCACGGTTTCTTTTGCAGAGAACTTTCGAGCACTTTGCACTGGTAGTCAAGTAACCTTTGTTTCCCCTTTAAAACTTGTGGTCTTTAGTCTTTTGCCTCATACTTTTTATCTGAGCCAAGAAACTCTTTTGGTTTGATTTTTTTCCTCTTGGTGTAGGAGAAAAAGGAGTTGGAAACATGGGGAAACCTCTTTATTTCAAAGGAAGCAGCTTCCATAGGATCATTCCTAGCTTCATGATTCAAGGTGGAGATTTTACACAAGGCGATGGCCGTGGTGGAGAGTCCATCTATGGCGATAAATTTGCAGATGAGAACTTTAAACTCAAACACACTGGGCCAGGTATATATACTAAAGCTATCTCTTAGCTCCTAAGGCCAATGAACCAAAGAAGACTTACGGGTTGAGTCTGTAAATGGGTTTCAGGAGTTTTATCAATGGCAAACTCGGGACCAGATTCCAACGGTTCACAGTTCTTCATCACAACAGTCACCACGAGTTGGTAAGCAAGCGTTGATGATTTATTTGCCTCTCCACTCTCCAGAATCTTCAATCTTAGTTTTGGTTCTGTTTCTCCACAATGTGATTGATATCTTTCTGTTCTACTGGAAAAAGGTTGGACGGACATCATGTTGTGTTTGGGAAGGTATTGTCTGGCATGGAAGTAGTGCGAAAGATCGAAGCGCAGGGGCAAGTCAGCGGAGAGCCTAAAGGAAAAGTTGTCATTTTTGCTAGTGGAGAAGTTCCTTTGTAATAGTCTTCAAAAGTTTCAAAAACTTCATGATCTCGCCATAATATGTTTTATGGAAGATTTCTTCTAATCTCAAAAATCAAACCAAAATCTCTACCAAAAACATTTGCAGTTCATATTCAACAAAAAAAAAAATTCGATTTCAGGATTTTCTATGGTAGTAGAGAATAATTAAAGAAAGAGACAAAAAGAGGAAAATTTCTATTAGTCTCTCGATGGTAGAGAATAAAAAAGAAAAATGGGAAACATTCAAAATAATTAGTCCTTGGTTTTTTTGACGTACCAACAAAGTTTCCTTACGCCTACATAATAACACATCATCAGAACTCATAAGCAAGAAAAAAAACCCCTAACTTGTTCCTCTTTCTTGATTTTTCTCCTAGTTGGATCAACCAGTCATGGATAACTTACCTTTTAATATCCTCGATGAGATTCTATTCAAATTGGATCTCAAGTCCGTGGGGATGATGCAATGTACTGATAGATCAATCAAATCGCATATAACGAACGATCAGTATTTCAAATACTACTTATCTCGGGCCGGATCCCAATTGTTTCACATCTCCACCTTTGGCTCAAACATCATCTTCTGGCACTCCACCGATCCAAGGTCAACCAGAAACCAAAAACTCTTTATGCTGCTGAGTCGGGTTCTCGGCTCTTGTTCTGGCCTTGACCTACACTTCGTTGCTAGTTGTCTCTGCGTCAGCGATCCCTTCACAAAGACGTCACGATTCCTTGATCACAATAGATCAAAGTTTCTCCCTGATATAATTAAGCCTAGGTTTAAAACTCAAAAGAATCGCATCGGCTTCGCGGTGGATCAAATCGATCAGAGATTCAAGATTGTATGCATAAACGAGGTTACGGAGTCAAATCCCGAGGAAACAATGTATCAATTCGAGATTGGCACCGAAGATTCCAGCTGGAGAATATCGGAAACCACCATTACTTGCCGCTCAAGCGATCTCATGCCGGTTAAGAAACCGGTTTACTTTGACGGATATGTTCACTGGTTGAGAAACGACGGAAGCATCTTAGCATTCAACCCCGGAACAGAGCAAGCGCGACTGATTCCGACTAAATTGCCACAAAAGCAGAGCTCGAAGAATATTATTATGTTAGCGGCTGCAGATAACAAACTAACCATGGTAATGGAGATGGAGGAAGTAATTTACGTTTATGCCCTAGAAAACATTCTCACAAATCATCCCAAGTGGATCCTAGTGAATAGGGAGAAGGAGGAATCAAGCAATGAACCAACTTTTTGCTGTATATTTTTATGTTAAGTGTCAAATTTGTTCGAGTTATTTATTCTACCTCACGTCATTTCATTCTCATGTATATCGCTAGTTTTATGAATTATGATGTGTCTGCTTTTATGGACTTCTTTGATCGAGTGTTATATTTGCAAGGAGATTTTGTAAACAAGCTCACTCTGGAGAACGTGCTAATGGTTGAATGCTTACTATGATGAAATACGGTGTATCAATCAGATCTCGAGATGAAACATATGATTTGCTTAATTGGTCGAGACCACCTCTGAATATATTTGTGACGGGTACACTAATTATGCTGAAGTTGATCATCACATCATTTCTCATGAAGTTGATATTAATCTCCCGAGTTTGAAGACTCTTCAACTTTGAAGGCGACTTAACTGGGTTATTGAAGCTTCTCTCATGTTGTCTTGTTCTTGAGGAGTTGATTATGAAGGAGATGTATTGGTATGACTGAGAGGTTTGTTGTGTATCTAGCACAACTCTCAAGAGATTAGAGATTTGATGTGATCGTTATGATGAAGACGAACACCGTAATGGAAGTCCCAAGAATGTGACATTTGACACTCCAAGTCTTTTATACTTAGAATATACTGATGATCATGTTATCAAAGATCCAAAAATGATAAATATCGGAAAAACAAGTACTCAATGATGAAGTTTCAGTCCCTTGTTGGAGTACAAGATTAGTCTTACTCTTTGTAGGAAAGTAGAACAAGAAGAGGAGAATGTCACTAGTGATGCTATATATTGTTTGCCAGGAATCTACAATGTAAAGAACCTTTTCTTACGTTCAGACACACTTAAGGTTTGCTGATCTCAGCCCCTTAAATTTGAATACCTTCCATATATTGCAATCTCTGTCAAACATTGTACAAGTTGACAGGTGTCCAGTTTTTTTTTATCCGTTTCCTCAAATTGGTCCTCAAAAAATAATCTGCTTATATATTTAAAATTATATACATATGGATATGGGAAATCATCTACAACTGAAAATCAATTTAATTTATCAATTTCTTTTTCCCTCTTGAAAATTTTATGCTCATGTGAGATTCTTTCTTTATATATTTAAGAAATGAATGTTAATCCTACTATGGTTAGGACTTTATTCTTAAGTATATATTTTTCAACAATGAGATCGATCTTGACCAACCACAACCCAAAACCGCGGAAGGATTGATGATACTGTTTAGGGATTAATACTAATTCTTTGTCAGTATTTCGAGGGCTAATACATTGTAGACGAGAAGGCTAAGAAACATTTGCGTGAAGCGTGGTGGAAGATGATATGGGCGTTGTGGTACTAATATAGGACACTCAGTGAAAGAAATTTCGAAGCATACCAAAAAAAAAAAAAAAAAAAAAGCAAGGGAACACACACACAAATAACACAAGAGAGTCTGGAAATCTTCAAATCTTTGATCTTTCGGCTGATTCCGTCGAAACTTCATGGCAACCACAAGATCTTTTCCCGAACAGACGACCAAGATCGGTTCCTCGATCCTCAAACAAGTGAAAAGAACTAAGAGATCAAACATAAGGGTTCCCTGACGAGGATTACTTTGCTCTTAACTCAATGACGCCGTCACCTGTTTCAGGGCCGGTCCGAAGTGTTTACAAAATTTGTTTACCCATTAACGAACACAATTTACCAAAAAAAAAACATGACAAGAAATGCAAGTATAGAGGTTCCATCTTTATAACATGCTAGGTCAACCACTACACCACACCCGATGTTTCCAATACGATTCATTTTCTTGTCGTCTTCGACTCTTCGAGTTTCATGTGTTGCCACGATCCCTAGGTGAATTTTTTTTGATAAGACCCCTAGGTGAATTTTATTCTTCTTATTCAACCTCTTTTCGTTGGATAAAGATTTTATTTCTAATTTAGTTGCTTTACAATAGTTAGATACTTTAAATTCGAAGGGTACATATGAAAACGTTCATGAACATATAATATTTGTTTAACTTACTGAATTTTATATTGTTAAATGGGATTAAAATATTAAAAATTACTAAAATTCGTTAATGATGATCATATATGCATTTATTAAAAGAAATATCAAACTAAAACCTATGATTGAACCGGTCTTTCACCATGCCTACCGAATCAAATTAATGTATAGGTCGAAAAATTAATTTAAAATATGAGAAAGATAAGAAAAAAAAGAAGATTAAGCATCATCTCCATCATTAACCAAGTCGTTGCTATCATGAGGACCCGAAATCTTACATCTGTTGCAAAAAAAAAACAACAACATTGGGTCAAACCTCAAGGCATTACATTCTTGAATCTAAAGTAATGAAAATTTTGTTTATGTTAAACTTGGAAATGTGATTGCTTGAAAAATATCTTACAATTCAAGAACAGATTTGCCTTCCTTATACTTCTGCCTATTATCATGAGCAAACTCCTGAAAACATAAACACAGAACAAAAGTTTAACTCCATGTTACAAAACTCAACCGAACATTAATTATAATTATGTTTAAGCAACTTAGATAATTTTGTTTTCTTACGTATTTCCAGCCAACGTTTGATCCACAACCAACACAGAAAATGTCAACTACGGTGTAAAGTCCACTTATCATCATTCTGTTTTCTTTCACTCCAACTGAGATGTTTACACTAAACGGATCATCAAAATAAACAAGCTTAGACCATTAATCACGAGTAAAAAACAATTATAGATCAAATTAATGGTTGAGAGTTAGATGAAATCAGAAAACAAACTTACACGTTATTGAAGAGATAAGCTCTTCCATGCGAGCATTGAAAAGTCTGCACAAGTTTAAAAGTCATTACTATAAATGCGATCGAGTTTGTTGTTCTTACAAAAGTGAAATACATTAAAAACTCATTATTCAATGATTGGATCATAAAGAGAGAAAAAATATATACAAAGTCTGATTTTACACATGATGATCTATATATAATAATACTCTTTAAATTTAAAAAACTGAAATTGTCATTAAAAAATCACATGGTAAATCTTGCAAGGAATCACTATAAAAGTCGAAGAAAACGCATAAACTATATAAACAGATCATACAGATTGAAAAGATCAAACCTTGGACATGATGTCTTGATCTGTAGAAAGATGGGTCTTACAGTGTTTACAGATATAGATTTTTCCTTCAAGATCAACCATAAAAACCCTACCCATCTTTTGATTCAAAATCTCTTTCTGCCGTGAATCAAAATAATCTTCAATATCGAGTCTTTTGATTTATATCTGGTAGAGCGAGGAAATCGAGGAGAAAATAGTTAGACTTTGGGAGTTTTTTTCGGTTGCGTATAAAAACTGTATACTTTGATTCGGTCTAATTGGATTTGGAGGTTGTGTAATTAGCAAGAAACGTGGGTATATAAAATATAATTTATTTAAAATTAAAAAAAAAAACGGCTTTCTACTTTGAATCCAACTAATATCCAAGATACCAGCGACCAAAATTCCAAAATATATCTTTGTTTTCCTTCTTTGTACATAGGTTATATATATATATATATACATCTTTGATTAATAAGAAAATGTTTACTAAGTATTGAAATAATACAACTTTGAAAAAATGACAATACGAAACTGACATATTTAGCCAATTAATCTGGACATTAACTGCAATCTCGTGGTTTCACTGGTGAAGCGATCCGTCCAACTGTGTATATCATCGAAAACATTGTCTCTTGTATTTAAATGATGATTGATTTGATTAGATCTGACTACTACTAATAAAGAATATATCAAAATAATTTTTAAGAAAACAATTTCTTATTTAGTAGTATTATGAACTTACGTACAACTACAAAAATTTGTAATGCATCTTTTTTTTTTTCTAACTTCAAATTTCATGTAGAAACAGAAAGAAAAAGTTCTATATTGATCTCATCAACCTTCTGAATTGTTAAAACAATCACACGCACAAACAAAAATAAACAACAAAGCTTATGAGTTCTGATTGATCGATGTGATTAAATCCTACGTCTCAGCCAAAACAAATTCCAGGAATCCACTATAGAACGTTACAAGTTAGATAATCCTTTAACAAACAAACAAAAACGTTACAAGTTACAACACACTTAGAAATCGTGCTAGTGACAAAAAGACTAAAGAAGTCTCGAGTACACGAAGAAAAAGAAACAGAGTATTTTTGTGTGTGGTAAATGTGTAAATGAGAAGAAATAGAGTATTTATACTCTTGAACTTTTCAACGGCAAGTATTCTTCCTTCCTGAATGGAGTCTTTTTCACTTATCCTTAGCCCCAAAAAACAATTGTAGTTTAATGGTTTACTCTTGATGAGATAGATAACCGATGATTCAAAAGTGAATTAATCAACTCTCAACAATTTTCTATAGTTTCATATCACATGGTGAGATAGAACAGAATATATATAAAAACATAACAAAGTGATATACCTAATTCGATAGATTTTTATAACATATTTTTCCCCTTTGTTATATCATCAATCACGACGAATTTTTTTAACTCTCTCCACGGATATGTAAACACAACAAATGGCTCCTCTTTTCTTTGACTTTTATTTTAGCATAATATCCATAAATTTTTCTAGATTCAGAATTTGGTATTTGATCATAATCAGCGGATAGACAATTCTTTTACGATAAACCCTACGGGCTTCCGGTTAGCCGCATGTTTTTTATTTGCTCTCCTAACATTTTACTGTTTTGGTCCTCACTAGTCACTCCTCAGGATAGGTTAGGTCAGTCTATTTAAGGTTTTCTTTTATCATTGTCAGCAAACATAAAACATGTGTGTTTGATAGAAATTGATTGTCTCGATGTAAATTCGTTAAAGTCCAGTTTTATGGCTCTTGACTCTATATTGCTAATGGACTATAGATGTCAGAGATTTGGACCAAATCCTCCAACTACAGCCCTAATCTATTTTGGTATAGCTACAAGTTGTGGATTTTTGTAAGTATATTTTGTTCGATTAGAGATCAAATTCAAGTTTATCAACAAATGAGTTCGTCTTCAAAGTCAAACGTAATGTGCCGCATTAGAATTTGAAACTATATTATATTATGTAGAATTAAATTTTTTTTTAATTAGTTGCGCTTAGATAAATAAACCTTTTGATAAAAAAAATACACACACACATTTTTGACAACAAGAGTTTGAATTCATGGCATAAGTAAATGAAGCATTTGAATAAGAAGAAAAAAGAGGATTACAAAAAGATGCCTTCGGCTTCTTATATCTCAGTGATGAAAATATGGTTTATAACAAACAAACAAATAGACAAAAGTGTAACGGTGGATCATTCATAAGAACTCCTATAATGTATGTTCTTTTTCTTTTTTGTAAGTCTACCTAATTTAAAATCTATAATATAGTAACAACTGCCAATTCATTGGAGTTGTCTTTTGTAGTCTCACATGGAAAAGCATAGGTTATATTAAGCCCCATTCGTTATCTGTTCCTCCTTCCTTTACAGATTATATCCTTTGGACCTTTCTGTAACCAAAACACATAATAAACAATATTATCAACACATATTCTCAACTTGGTAGCCTCCACTATACATGACTCACACACTTGGAAAATGATAGTAATTAAAGCAACTTTAGTGTTAAATAATCAACGCTAATTTTAAATATGCAAGTTGATACGTATCATACGTAAAATTATTTTTAAAAAATCATGAGGTGGATTTAGTTACCTGAGACATAAAAGGAGACCAAAGCCAACAAGATGTTGCATTGATACGTATATTTATGTACATGTAGCTTGTATTGTAAGCATATATATGTACAAGTAGGTGTCGATTATTGTCTTCGAATATAGCTATTTTAGTCTCTCTTGTAGAAGGATCTTCTGATATCGGGGAAACACATTTTTACAAGCTGAAACCTGCAGTTGGAATATATAACACACAAAATTAAAACCTTATATTTATATTTACTAGTGTCACCACACTTGAACAAAAAAAATCATGAGCAATGTCTTAGGTGTTAGTGACGTTGTCATGTCTTATTAATACTTTAATAGTGTGTATATTTAATAAGAAGATTTATAAAGCAGTCCATCATTATTCATCCCACACGGTTCCCACTCGGAAACATCCGTTTCACTCTTCATTTGGGAAAATGTGATTTATTCTTATTCTATACTTATAATCCTATTAATTTAGTCACTATCTAATTAGGTTTGAATCAAATTGTTTTTATACATAAGAAGGGGGTAATGAAATACAATTTCAATTTTTGTTATGAGTGAAAAATCAAACCTTCTTAATTGACTAGTCATTTTACAACCTACTACTACTTACAAAAACTACAAGAACCCTCTACTTTTAGTACCAACGTTTACTATATAATAATATCTAAAGTCACATGCTGTTTCTGACCGAGTCTGATTTTGTATCAGTGGTAGAAAAAACGCATCTTAGAAAAAACGAAAAAAATAATGCTAGATTTGAAAATTAAGAAATTGATACGGCCTCTTTATAATTTTTAAAAATACTAATAATGTTTTCTGTAACGGCTAAAAGTTAATAAAATAAGAAATTTACTTTACCAAAACGAAGGGTTAAAGAGAAATAGTAAGAAACTTACGGATTCGATGTCAATTTTGAAGACTAGGAGTTTTCTTCTCTCTCTGCAACTTGTTCGGTACACCACAACGATGTGACCGATGGCTAAGACCCAAGAACAGACAAAGAGAGCCACTTCTTCTGATCGGAAATATCCTCCGATCACAGGCTCGCAGAACACAACGGCTGCCTTAAACGATACGTATATCAATGAAGAAATCGAACAAAACATAGTTATTGTCAGATATGGTCCCCTTGATAACTTCGGTCCATCACATAGTCCATAAACACCTGTCATAAAAAAAAAATAAAAATACAAACCTTTATGATTTTCCGATTAAAATTCTAAGAAAAAATGATCTTTCTTTTGAAAAATTCATATGAAATCAATCATAGTTTTCACAAAAAAAATTAACTTAAACAAGAACAGAGCCCTATTAAAAGAGTTTCTATAATTAGATAAACAGAACAAAAAGTTAAGTTACCGTAAATAAGTTTGTGAGTTACTTTACTTACAAAGTATAATGGCAGATCTAACGATGGAGATTAGAGGTATATCGATGAGAGAGTATCTGAAATCATAGTTGGTGAGTAGAGAAGAAATCGTAGCCGGGAAATTAGAAGGATAGAGGCGCTGGAGAGAAGAGGAGGAGGAGAGGATAGCGGAGGGGAGAACGGCGTCAGCGACGGCGAGGAAGATCGGAGCAGAGAAGATGATGAAAGAGAGAAACATAGTGAAGAGAACAAAGATGGTTTTGATTCCTCTCCAAAGAGAAGATGAGTATCTTTTGGTTTTGCTAATTTCTTCTTTGCTAATCAAACCCATCTTGATTTCTTTTTTCTTCTCTTGGCTAATTTTTTGTTCTCTTTGGTTTTATGTACAGAGGATTTATTGATGTAAGTGTGATATGTTTTTGAAGAGAGAAGATTTTTCAGAGACTTTGTTTGAGGGTTTTTAAAAGGGTCGTAGAAAACAAAAATTTGACGATGCTGGCGATGATGCTTATGTGTATAAATAAATTAAAATATACTTTTGATAATGACTTTTTTTTTCTTTCTTCTATTCACTTTTTTTTTGTCTGAGAACTATTTGTTTTTATTTAATTTTTTTAATTATCAAGTATTTATGATGAATGTTATTGTAGTTTTTTTTCTTTGATAGTTGTTTTAGACGTCTTTTCCAAGGAAAAATTGTTCTAGAACAGTAATATATTATCAGTTTGATTTAGTGCTTGATAGGAAATAATCGACGAGACTTTAAAAAGTTTTATATATTTTGCATTATTTTTGTTCGATCGATTTTTTTAATTAGGTATACGGTATACCTATGTAGCTTTAGATTATTATTTTTAGTCTCCTGATTCTCTGATCTTCACTTGATTTACTATAAAATTTATCTGCAGTTTACTAGGACACACAAAATTGTAAACACAGAGATATAAAACTTTTTAAAAGTATTTTTTAAAATGAATCTCTATAAACTTAAGTAGTGTTGAGGATCAATTAATACCTCGATAGTAAATTAGTCATAAATTCAAGTATTTACTAATTACTATCTAACTTTGACTCCTTGACAAAAATTTGTGTTCATATATGACAGCCAATTAAAATTATATTCGCTGTACAAATCAAAACAAAAATTCGTATATGATTAGCTTAATGCCTAATTGACAATCCATGTTCAGCTCTAGTCTCCCTAGAATAACGGTATTACCTAAATTGCGTGAAGCATGGTCCTCTCTTATTTTTCTATTTTATTTCTGCCAAGTGAAGTACAACAGTACTCTCTTGAATTTCATTCAATATATCTGTAGTTTATGTGTTCATCAAATTGAGAACTAAATATATAAATAATAATGGTATTTATTTTGACCAAAACATATGGTACTAATTGGAGAAAACACTCCCACTATTTAAATATTGTTACTTGCAGATATTTTTCTATAAAAGTGAGATATTCTTGGTAACAAAACATAGGCGGACATAGAGGAACCGGCCACTGATCGTATTCATGCCGCTATATATATATATATATTTCTGATCGTATTCATGCCGCTATATATATATATATATTTGTTTTTCGATAAAATTTTGCATGTGGCTAAGTTAATCTAGACTATAATAGAAAATATGCCACAGCTCTTTTTTTCTTCAAAACTAATATTATTATCCATAACTCTCTCTAACCATATTAATTATTAGAGACGAAAATACTAAAATATTCATTTTTCTTCTTTCTTCTCTCTTTTTATTTCTCATTTTCTCTTTCTCTCTCTCTAATCTAC
Source organism: Cardamine occulta (assembly GCA_028015245.1). NCBI lineage: Eukaryota > Viridiplantae > Streptophyta > Magnoliopsida > Brassicales > Brassicaceae > Cardamine > Cardamine occulta. The sequence continues at coordinate 15,634,545 of CM051379.1, read as the reverse complement.
AGTCACACATATTTTGTCTATCACAGCAAAATGTTGTCCATCTCAAACAGAAATGTGTGTTGTTTGGTTGAAATTTTTGTCCATCAATACTTTATTGCACATTTGATCTTCTTTTATGCTTCTATTTTTTTTTAAGAAATTGGTTTGTATGAACATATGATCTTAGTTTTGTATGCATATTTGATCAGACATGTTTTTGGCTTGTATGTATAATTGATTTGCATATTGTCTTATCTTGCTGTGAACAAATCGGATTGTTTGTCCATATGCACGTAAGGCATCCAACTGCAGGGTATTTTCGTATTTTTGTTGGATCCAATACTATAAAAAAAATTGCATTTTTTTTAAGATTTGTGCATTATGACATTATTTTCAAAAAATTAAGAGTTGTGGCATAATTCCTAATATTTTTTTTAATCTATCCATTTTTTATATGTGTAACTAATAATCGTATAACTTCTTTTATAATATATGCCAACGATATTATTTTTTGTCAAAGATATGTTAATGATATTATGTATCTCATTACTATGAAAGTGGGGAAAAAAACTAACCTAATACTTATATATAGAGATATACTTATATAGATTACTTAACGAAATGCAAATGAATTTTGATTCAAAGTCGATATCATTTAGTGGTTGTTGGTATGGGGCTAATGTGTCATCATTCGAATTTAAATTGGTGTGCATGTTGAAAAAGGACAAAAAGCTAGATTAGCCAAGATATTTACCATCTCATTCAAAAGAGGTCAACACATGCTTTTCGTATTATAAGTGTAATTATAATTAAATAAAAACACTTAGATCTTTCGAACGACTGATTTATATTGTACGATTAACTATAGAATGTAGCAATCCCCATTTTAAACGAGTACAAATAATGAAGCACAAGTTTGTGGCTGCTGGGTTGACTAGTATTGAAAGACGCTTCTCACCTATGAACTCACGAAGGACATGTATGTTAACGACATTTATGGATAAGCTTTAGTAAAATGATAAATTAATCATTTGAAATTTTCATCGAAAAAGAAAAAAACAAATATTTACAAATCAAGGTTCAAGAGATATCGGTTATACAATTCTGTAAATTAATTAACAGTCAGTAAGTAACTATTCCCATACATATTGAAATTACAGAAATATTCATTATTTCAACCAAAAAGGTCTACAACGTTTTGTGGACCATTTAATCAAGCATCTGTTTTTCTTTTTCCTTTTCTGGTTTATATGCTTTTTATGAAATTAGAATTTTTGACAAACCATCTAAGTTTTTACTGATTTATTCGTGTATTATGGATATTGATGATAGTTAAGGAGTGTTATTGGTTTGAGATTTATGTATGATGGTAATGATTATTAGGATTGAAGAATTTTAAAAATTTATAGAGAGTATTTAAAAATATTTCACATATTCTCACCAAAATTTTATGAAAATATCACCATAACATGTGATATTTTGAATTTTTTAAAAGTTGTTGCATATGAACAAATTTTTTTTAAATCAATCAACCAATAATACTTAATTTTAATAAACTTTAGTATTATCTAAAAATTAGTTAAAGTTTTATTGATCCAATATCGCATGATTTTTAACAACTTTTTAAGAAATATTGAACCAATAATACATAACTTTAGTAGAGTTTTTGTAATTCAAAATTGAATAACACCAAAATCTTAAAAATTTATAACTTTTTAAAAATCACCAAACTAATAACATCTTCTTAGTATCTGATTTCAGTTCAAAGAGTCTCAAATGCAAAATGTGTTTTGGCATATTTTCGGAGTTGTGGTCAAGACGAAATAAAATCCAAATAAAGAAAACTAAAGAATATGTTTATGGAATGAGTTTCTAATTATTTAAGGTTTGGTTGGAAAAACAAAATTGAAGAATATCCTTAGAAAACTATTAAAAGTAATAGAATCATTTAATTATTTTTTTTGTTTTTGCTGATAATTGAAAACTATTAAGCTTGATAGTTTTTTTACTTTGTTTTTCCATGCTGTATAAATATGTATATCTTCTAAGAAACAGATTTAATTTTGTTCTCTGTTTTGGGCAAACCCCCAAAAAGGAAAATACGTATTATGACAAACCCAGCTGGTGCTTATAGCTCAACGACCGATGAATTGGCAAAGATTCATATCTGATATTTTCTTATGTCAACATCAAATTAGAAAAAAAAAGAAATGCACTAAAACAATAACTATGAGGAGTAATTAGAAAAGTTTGAGAGAAACGAAAAAAAAAAGACAAAACAAAAAGGAAAGGCCAAGTGTAAGCTTCCGAAGGGCATACGCGGCTGAAAGATCCGTCCACGTCAGCTTCGTGTCTCAATGAGCTTCGTTTACGTTGCAGCAAGGAACTGTCCATTCCAATGCTTACGTCAGCAAATCTTAATCCATTTATTGATTATTTGTTTTCCTTTTTAACATTTTTTGGATTTTTATCTACAAATACTTATGTGCATTTTATTTTATGTTCGTATTTTATTCGTCCACTTGGATTAGTATTTTAATAGCAACATAACAATGATCATAAACGGTCTATGTCAGGCCATTTGGCAAAATTTAGGACAACCCTTTTGGTGATTAACAACAAACAAATACAAAAAAACACCTACAAAGCTTTCAATATTTGGAACCATTTTAGGTGTTTCTTAAGGCTAACCACGTATTTCAGTTTAGTTTTTTGTATGTATTCACACATTTGGGATGATTCGAACCTTTGAGGCAAGTATATAATTAATTCATCTATAATAGATGTTACTATTAACGGTGAATTGATCTTTTGTATAACGACTCGTATAGAATCATTCTAGCTGATGATATTGAAATGTTAGGCGACAACGGGAAAATTGATCGTCAAGGAAGTATATGGTGGGATTGGTTTAGAAAAGGAAAGCTAACAAGAACTCATCTTGTTGAGACCTCATCAACTGTACTGGTCTTATTATCTCTAACCTCACATTCTTGAATTCGCCATTTTGGAACATTCATCATGTGACATGTGTTCAATGTTCCACGTTTTCTTGTACAAATCCTCCATGAGGACCACATCAACTTTCAACAATGCAAGAAGATGTTTTTTTTTTTAAGTACGATGTTCAGTTTAAGTTATAATATCATAAACCAAAAGCTTTTGCCTCTTTCGATTTCATATTCACATGTGTGTCCAATAATAGCATAACATAACATGATGGACATGAAATTCAATTTGTGAACTAAGTTTCCTTTATATGAGATTTTGAGTAAACGTAGCAAGAAATTTCTTATATTATTACTGGTTAAATAACTCCCGATAAAACTGATATATCACCTAATTCTCTTCAGAAGACGTCGCTTGGAAGCAAGAAACCTAGATTGTTCCATCACTTTTATTAACGAATGCAGATTCAGCCAAGTCGATGGCACGTGCGAGTCCCGCAGCTTTGTTATGGCACTCACGGTGTTCATCCTCTGGCTCACTATCGGCTACAATGCCTGCACCTGGTTGTAGATAAGCTATCCATTGACGGCGTGGTGTGTCTTTGTCTTTGTATGAATACATTGTGTCGTGACGAGCTTGAGTTGGGAACACAATGGTCCTAAGCGCCAAAGCTATGTCCATGTCTCCAGTGAATGAGACACTACCGAATCCACCACTGTACGGACCTCTTCTAGTCACCTCTAGCTCATCGATTAATTCCATAGCCTTCACCAATAACAAGAGAGTGTCTCAAGATCAGAGACACTTAAAAAGATTCATATGAAACAGAGTCTTTATGTAATAAGTAGTGGTTTAAAGTGTGCCTTAGGAGCTCCGCTAACAGTTCCAACTGGTAAAGCCGCACGAAGAGTGTCCCAGCAAGTCAGATTCTCTTTCAACTCTCCAGTCACCTGTTAACACGATTGATCAAAACTTATGAGCGTTTGTGTTTACAATTCCAGAGAAAACACAATATTGAAGTGGTTTGAGATGAGAAAGGAGTTTAAAGCATAACATGGGAATAACGCTCTATATCCATAAGTCTTTCCACCTTCACTGAACCGTTCTAGGACACCAGCTTTCATAAGGGCCCAGAGAGAGCCAATGAGGATATTAGTGGCCGGATCCAAGAATAAAGCAGATTTGATCCTAAGAAACAGACTAATTAACCTTTCCAACATCGTTGCGACCCAAGTCAACGAGCATGATGTGTTCTGCACACTGTTTTTCATCTTTTTACAATGTCTTCTCCAACATTTGATCTTCTTCAAAACTCTTGCCTCTTCTTGCAGTTCCTGCTAGTTCTGTTTTACAAAATAAATAAAAAAGTGTTTTGAACCCTATTTTTACTCTCTATTACATTACAATAAGTTCATGACGGATGCTTGCTTTCTTCACTCGAGTGAGGATTTCAGGACTTGACGCTACTAGAATACAATCCTCTCGCCTGGTCAGAAAAACAGAGGAAACAAAGTTGAGGAGATGAAACTAAGTTATAAATAGGTAAAGAGAGAGGAGATACACTGACTTGCAAGCAACACATAGAAGGACTTGGGTTAACAATCCTCAAAGCTGGATAAACTTCAAATGGATGAGCAAAAGTGCGACGCTCAAAACGTTGACTTAAAACAATCTGAAAGATATCTCCAGCCAGTATGTGTTCTTTGGCCTCAAGTACAGCTTTCTTATACGCATCACTTGTCATGTTTGATTTTTCCAAAGGAGTACCAAATTGACTTGTGTGTAAGTCCACTGATCCAGAGGGTAGCTTGGGGCTAAAACAAAAAGTTAGAGTTACAAAACTGATCCCAACAAAAAAAAAAACAGATACAAGGCACAGTGAACTCACGGATTAATGCCTTCAATCCTTGAAACCAATTCTTCCAAATGTTTCACACCATTAGCATAAACATCATCAAATGAAGAATTTCCAGATAACCTACCCCAGTGAATTATATGCATTTTCTGTTGAAGAAATAAAGAAAATTTTCCATTAAGTATTATATACTACAGAGTAACCAAGTCTTAATGAAAAGGTCAAGAGAGATTGTTTAACACCTTTTCGACATGATCAAATACAATGACATCATCATAAAGACCAAGATGCATGTCTGGTAAATTCCGGTCATCGACAGGAGCTTTGGAGAAAGGTAGCTTTCTCTTTTCAGCATAACGAACTGTATCATATGAAAAGTAACCAACCCAGCCACCTGTTGATAAATAGCCAGCTCAAGTGATTTTGATCTCAAACTAAATCATTATGACCTAATATTGTCAAGAACATGTGATTTTTACCTAAGTGTCGCTATGATCTCAAACTAAACCAAAAGTAGTTAGGCAATGACTCACCACAAAAAGCATCAGGAAGATCATCGATCAATTGAGGTTTCCAAGTCTCAGAGATTCTTCTAGGAATCAACATTGGATCTTCAACTTCCTCTGTGGTCAAAGTGCCTAACATGATCCATGACTGTTACTTTGTTCTCCTTGGCTAAATCTCCATTTTTGGATGCGCACCAACCACACTATATCTTCCCTAAAGGTTTAAATCATGCATGAGTTTGATTTGAGAAAGATTGGGCAATCAAATAAATCAAGAGTTGGAAGAAGAAGAGTTCTTACAACAGTGGAAGAATGATGTCCTGGTTCAACAGATTCGAAAAGGAAACTTGGAGCTTCTTGATCATCTTCTTTGACAAGACAGCGGTAAGCAAGAACAGGTGTGAGATGATCGGAGAAAATGGTGTGACGAAGCGGAACAAGGTTCTCCTTCTTAGAACCTTCCGCTAATCGCTTCATTTGCTGTAACGAAATCGATAAATCAATTCTTTAAAAAAACAAGATGTAGCAAAAAAAAAAAGTGTAAAGAGTTGGGATGATTCACGTGGAGGACACGACAAGATAGAATTTTATGGGAGTGACTAAGGAGAGGGAACTGGAGGAGAACTGTCTTTTTGAAATTCCGGTGACTTGTGACGGTGGTGAGAACCGGCGGCTGGACGGAGAGAGACAGAGACGGAGGCCAGGACTTTGGATCACTACTCCGAGCGCGTGCATGGTGAGTTAGTGAAGAGAATGGATTTTTCTAAACTAGTTTTTAGCGGAGAGTTTTCGGATTCAAGACTTTTTATATAAATATATAGAATACAGAAATTAGATATACTATGTGTTCGCATAACTATTGTTGATGAAATTGTGATATGTCAATGTCATGTGATCTATATAGTTTTAATTGATTAAAAAAATCAATTAAAAGAAAAGAATCTGTTAGATTGTTGCTATATATATATAGTTATTCTTTCTTCTTTGTTTAGATTCTTGCTATTTAAATGTTTGGAAAAATATTATTTCTATATATATTTTTTTAACTTGAAATTAGTAAAAGAAGTTATATGGAAAATTATTGTTGACCTGACCATGGAAGATGAAATTTGTATAGACAAGAAAAAAAAGAATTAAATCTTAGATTGATAAAATTGTACATCCTTATCTTTCTTCAATTAGTAAAGGCTCAAACGTACAAACATATTCATAGTCATAAGAGCCTAAATTAGTAACTAAACACAAAGCTAACCACATTGAATGTTTTTTTCCGAGTCACTATATTTTGTTTAGTTCAATTTCACAATTTAAAACCGTTTGGTTTTGCATCAATTTCCGGTTAGGATCGGTTAAGGTGGAACAAAGTCAACGAACATCCATTTTCTCATATGTATCCATTTTAGAAATTATCCGGCAACTATGAACCGATTCGTCGTCGTTTCAGCTGCCGTCTTCCTCCTCATCTCCGCCGCGTATCTTCCTCTGCTCAATGACTTATGTAATTAAACGCTTCCTTTTCTCAGCTCTGGACTGTTTTGACTTGATTCTGAAAGTCGTCGATTTCGATTGATGTTTCACAGATTGGTCAACTATCAAGTCTCTTGCACCACCTGTGACCGTGGCGGATTTGATAGTGAGAAATGGAACAATCTTCACCAGTGATACTTCTTTGCCATTTGCTGATTCCATGGCGATTCGTAATGGCAGGATTCTCAAAGTCGGAAGCTTGGCTACAATCAAGGTTCTTTACTTCACTCTTTTTGTTTTTCCCTTTATTGAAATTTCGTATATTTCAATGTTTTCATAGTGATTGAAGCTGTATTAGTGTTTGTTTCAAGTGGTTGATGAAGTATGAAGTTTGATAAATTGTCATTTGATGGAAGACAGGAGTTTATAGGAAATGGAACTATGGAGGTGAATTTGGAGGGGAAGGTTTTAGTGCCTGGACTTATTGATTCACATGTTCATTTCATTTCTGGAGGATTACAGGTGATAAAGCTAACTTATTTCTATTTTCTTCCTTCTCCCACTGATATGTATACATGCCACTGTTGATCAGATTTTAGACATAAACAGTGTACTCTTGTTTGAGCACAGATGGCTCAAGTTGGACTTCGAGGGGTGCGTAAGAAAGAAGAGTTTTGTAAAATGGTCAACGACGCGGTGCAGAGTAATTTCATTTTTCTCATTGTAATGTTTTGAGTATTTTAAGTATAGCGTGATAAATCATATTGTGGCTACATTCCTTTTTATTGGTGTCTGTTGTAATTAGGAGAGTACTTAATTCATTATGTGATTAACAAAAATACTCAGATGCAAAAGAAGGCGCTTGGATTCTTGGTGGTGGATGGAACAATGATTTCTGGGGAGGAGAATTGCCGTCTGCATCATGGATAGACGAAATCTCCCCTCGTAATCCTGTAAGAGATGAAATCTACTAACATGTTGTGTTTGTCCAATAGTCAAAATCATCACCTTAGTTAACTTTTTTTTTGGCTTTATGTAGGTTTGGTTGATTAGGATGGATGGTCACATGGCCTTGGCTAATTCCCTCGCACTTAAAATTGCTGGTGTTACGAGTTTAACTGAAGATCCAGTTGGGGGAACAATAACGAGGATGCCTAATGGCGGTAATGCTTGTTTCAAGTAATGTATATTCATTTAGCATGTTGCTTGCTTATGCTTTCAATACTTGGGAGAAACTTTCTATGTTTTGAGTGTATACTAAAACTAGCTGGTACTTGCTTTTATGATTGAGTCAATGCAGAGCCAACAGGTCTTTTGATTGATGCTGCTATGGAGCTTGTCTCTCCTTTGGTTAAAGAATTCTCAGTGGATGAACGTAGGGAAGCACTTCTTAGAGCTAGCAAATATGCTTTGACTAGAGGCGTTACAACTGTTATTGATCTTGGAAGATACTATCCTGGCACTACAGATGAGCTCTCCTGGAAAGACTTGCAAGGTACAAACCACACTTGCATTCTACTAAAACAGAGAGAAAATTTGACAACTCTGACCTGACAACTATAGGAATAGAATCTGTGCTAGTCCAAAATCGTTAAAGTTGAATACTTATTTTCATGGTACAGATGTCTATCTATGGGCTGATTCGTCGAAGAAGATGATGATACGAACTTGCTTGTTTTTTCCAATCGCGACATGGTCACGTTTATTGGTATGATTTCTTCAAAAGTTGCTCTTATCTCATTGTGGCTTTTCCACATTTCGTTGACATTTTATTCATGCTCTTCTTTGTTGATTTCAATACTCTTTAGGATCTTAAGCTTCAGAGAGGCTCTGTTCTGAGTGAATGGTTGTATCTTGGTGGTGTCAAAGCATTTATTGATGGCTCTCTAGGCTCTAACAGTGCACTTTTTTACGAGGTGAAGAGTACTATATATTTTTATAAGAAACATTCTGCTGAGATATGTAAAATTTAAGACATGTTACTTTTTAATCTGTCAGCAGCACTGTAAAATTAAAATCCCTGGGTTAATATCTTTCTGTAGGAATATCTTGATATACCTAACAATTATGGGTTAGAAGTGATGGATCCTGAGAAAATTTCCAACTTCACAATGGCAGCAGACAAAGCAGGGCTTCAGGTGTTTCTCTGTTTATTTCTATCCATTACTTGCTATTTAGTTTTGATGTGACTCTATAGTCTTATATAAATGTATAAATCTAAAATATATGTGCATTCAAATAGCTCATATGCTCCATGCATTAGTTACCAGATATATGACTTACTTATTTTCTTCTTCTGTGATAAAGGTTGCTATCCATGCTATAGGCGACAAAGCAAATGACATGATCCTTGATATGTATGAATCTGTTGCTACAGCCAATGGAGACAGGGATAGAAGATTTAGGGTGAGTTTGATATTAAAAAAAGAAAACCTTAATGTCTTCTATCAGCATTTAATGTCTCTAAAATCATGGTTACAGATTGAGCATGCCCAACATTTGGCACCAGGATCAGCTGATAGGTTTGGTAAACTTCATATTGTAGCCTCAGTTCAGGTTAGTAGTCACTTCCCAGAATTGGAGCAATTTGGTTTAAAACTCATTTGCTTGGAGCAATCTTAACATATCTAAGACTCGTAGAACAGCCGGATCATTTGCTTGATGATGCTGATACTGCTCCCAAGAAGCTTGGTTTTGATAGAGCCCAAAAGGAGTCTTATCTATTTCAATCTCTCTTAAAAGGCAATGCACTCTTGGCACTTGGTTCAGATTGGCCTGTACGTTTTCAATAATCTCCACATAGAAAGTTTTTACATGTATATTCAAACGAAAAATTCAAGCTTTACTCCTGCCTCCAGGTTGCTGACATTAACCCGTTGCATAGTATCAGAACCGCGATTAAACGAATACCTCCAAAGTGGGATCACGCTTGGATTCCATCTGAACGCATCTCTTTTACCGATGCGCTGATTGGGTAATAAGCCTCTTTTTGTGACCTCATTTAAGTGCATTTTCTCAAGTATATATTCATCATCTTTGTCTTATGCAAACCGCAGGCACACGATATCAGCGGCACGAGCAGCCTTTATGGATCATCATTTGGGGTCTTTATCTCCAGGGAAGCTCGCGGATTTTGTGGTTTTGTCAGCAAATTCGTTGGGTGAGTTCTCAAAAGACGGTTCTGCTTCGGTTTTGGCAACGTATGTAGGAGGAAAGCAAGTGTATCCATGAGTGATGTAAAAATCTCTATCTTTAAGAAACTAAGTATCTGATAAGTTCTGTGTTTGTGAATGTCTTTACATATGTATGAACGAACTTTTGACTTATCATTTACATCGTCGAAATACAAAATCATTCTCTGTTCATATTAAAAGAAAACTCAAAAGTGTTGTTTTTTTTTTTTTTTTTAAATGATGCATAGATTTTGTGTTTATTACAGAATTTATGTTTTTTAACCGAAAAAGCAAAAAAGTAGTTGGTGAGGGCCCACGCACGAGCCATGGTTCAGGTGGACGCGGAAGAAAAGCTAATGAGATGTGTAGCTGTAATATGTACGTGGTTAACTGGTTCCAGCCGTCAACTCGGTTTGGTTCCACCACGTGGCACTTAATACTGAGGACAGCCTCACGTGTTGCTTTTTAACGAGCAACCTGATTGGTTGGGCCTCCGGTCCTAGTTGAAATCTGCCATGTTTTCTCCACGTAAAAATCTCATGATACACTTTTTATCACGCCGGAACCTACGCGTTATTCTAAAGATCAACCAAATTTCAAATGAATCATTTTTTGGAAATTTAAATATTATCTTTGTTTCAATGTAAAAGAGTATATAGTTAAATAGGGCACCTAGCTTTTCTAGTCATATCATATTCTAACATAGTCTACTAAGAACTCAAAATGTTTTGAAGATGTTTTAAGGATATATACTGAGTTATTTTATCAAAAATAATAATGAAACTAATGCTATAAAGATTTGGATAATCACCGCAACGTTATACTTTTGAAGGTAATATTTGGAGAGGCACGAGTAGGTTAGAAAAGCGACATAAATTAAAGTTGGGAAGAGCCATCTTAATCGTAAAAGGAAGATAAGATGTGTCCTTATGAGTAGCTACAAGCACATCCATCTCATTCTCCTTTAGGTAAACACACACAATCCACATGATGATGATACAAAATAACCCTAATCATATTTTATTCATATTCTTGGGTTTTTAATATTCACTGAAATTATGACATTTTTTATTCTTTTAATATCCGTTAAACATATCCTTAAATATTCTGTTCAAAAATGTAAGGTTCTAGAACATGGAGTTGCAACCTAAACTCTCTCTTGAGATATAGACATATAGTATACTATAATTTCAACACTTTAAGTTTTGTGACATATTTTAGGTAACCAAAATCGACACACAAAACATTATAATAATGCGAAGTGTCTACGTCATGAGACGAATGTGTGACATCATGTTATGTGTGTGGGATGTGCACGTATATAGAATGGAATTGTTGAGGCGTCGACTATACAAAATTAACCTTTAGTAATTACTAACTAGAATACATATATTGTCTCGACGACAGGTGGCTAATTGTTCTATATGATGATCTCCAATATCCGATATTTTTTATTCATTTGAATACGCACGTACCCATTCGTTTCTATCACCACAGATTTTGTCGATGACTTCTGTTCAGTGCTCACATATCACAACAGCTACGCAAGTACGCAATGATTTTCTTTGTCTATCTGGATTTTCTTTCTTCATTGATTCAATTCAAAGTCAAGGGATTAAAGAAAATTATGTATTTCCAAAGCTTTCTTAGATGAATATTCGACTATGTAGAAGATTGGTTCTACTGTAATTTGAAAATTTTAAAACTGGAATTTATTTTAATTTGCTGTACAAGATATATTGTTTTTAAAAAGTTTGCTATTCAATTATGAAATTATAGTGTGAATATGTTTTTGAGCCTATTTATAAAATAAACTTAAGGATTATATTCAATGTTGACAAGAAAAGACGGAATTACTTTCAACCAATTTGATATTTTGACATAGTAGAAATCTCGAAACTATGACTTTTGAATTTCTGCAAGTTTATAAATTATATCGTCAATCATTTTTTACTGTAATATTTTTTAGTGCCTTCAAATATGACTAGAAAGATAGAAATCTCAATTTCTTTGGTTTGCATCTACATTCCTTAAAACTCCAACCAGTTATACTCTTATCTAAGTAAACATAGTCGAGATATAACTTCTAAGGTTTCCACTATAATTATGTCTACCATAATAAACCACTCCAAACTACGATAAAAGTATATGGCGCCGCGCCGGCATACTCTTAATTTCTGATAATATGATATATATTTTCGAAAAAAACATATTATAAAAACAAAATATTTTATGTTAAAGTTAGTTGGTAACTTGGTATAGTGTTTTTAGGGTTCTGAAAAAGTAATTATTAATTAAGAATGGATATTTATTATATTAAATTTAGAAACATTTAATGTTAAAAGAATGTGAAAAAATTTAGTTGGATAGATTTTTGAAACTTTCTCAATTAACTAGGTATACAAATTTGGTATAGCTGCATATAATTTTCTAAGGCCTGTCTCTTTTTTCTTCAAGTAGATGCGATAAGAACAAATAACTTTCAAAGATTGAAGAAGTTAGGGTTAAAATTTTTAATGTTTCTAATAACCAAATCAAATTATACTACTTTCCTTCCAAGTAATAAATAAACGATAACACCGACAGAAAAAATATAGATATTTATCATCGGAACGTAACATTCGTAACGTTGAACTTTTTACACAAATGGGATTAAGATACGAAAAAAAGAAGACCAAAGTCAAAGGCTAGCTAGGACCTGTTCCACTCTCTTCACAAAGTCCTTAAAGCCATCGAAACGGATTCCGACCAACCTCATGTGCCCTCTTATTTTATTTCACTTAATTTTATTCATCTATACAAGGTTTGACAAAATATCCATATATAGATATAGTCTTTTTAAAAGTATCCAATTTGACCGTTCTCCTATTGATCGGATTAAAATATCTGATTAATCCTGAATTTAAAAAACATAACAAATCCTATAAAATTCAATAAACTGGGTAAATTACAAATGATATAATTTTAAACGAGAATATCCGATTTGTTATTAAAATATATGTATTTATGTAATGATACACAAAGAGTATAAGTTTAAAATTGAACTTCAAATATATATAGATTTTTATTCTTACTTAAATTTAACTTTTTCATGTTAATTTAAAATTATTTCATTTTTCAATTATCTTATGAAACAAATCGAGATATTCAGTAGTTATTAAAAAACTGTATGTAGTTAAAAATGATGCATTATCCATATACTTACATTTACAGTTCGAATAAAAAGATAAGAACATTTCTATATCAGGAAAGATTATGTATAAATTACCTAAAAGCAAGGAAAACGTATAAAATGATTGTATTCGACTATTCGATAATACATAATTAAAAGTTTTCCCTTTATTCCAAAATAATAATTAAAAAAATAACGAAAAAGAAAAGACAGGAAACAGCCGTTGTTGTACCTTGACTTTCAAACTATGATCTTTTGATTGTGTGATTTTCCACATTATGACCTTTTTTTCCTATCCGTTTCCTTCACATCTCTCATATATTTTCTATGTATATATACTTCATTAATCTTCCCATTCTTATGTTATACTATATATTTATTCATCAAACAAAAAAAATTCTTTCATTTCAAAAAAAATGGCTGATTTGGATTTGCAAAGGAAGATGGTATCTCCCAAGCTCCACGTCACCATTCCCGAGCCGTTTAAGCTCTCCGTCTCTTCTCCAATCTCCTCCTCTTCCTCTGCTGATTGCTCCGCCTATGAGCTCTACCTCCGTTTACCGGAACTCAGAAACCTCTGGTCCTCTCTCCATTTCCCTCAGTGGATCTCCGAGCCTGTTCTCAAACCAGCTCTACAGGCTCTAGAGATCACTTTCCGTTTAATCCTGACCGTTGCTTCTGATACACGTCCGTACATCAACCGCCGCGAGTGGAACCGACGGCTGGATTCGCTCGCCACGAGCCAGATCAAAATCGTGGCGTCAATCTGCGAAGATGAAGACGAGGACGATAAGAGCGTATCAGCGGCGGCTCCGGTCAGCAATGGCTGGAGCTCATTGAGTTTGCTTTCGGAGATCGCCACGTGTCCAACATCGGAGAGTGTTGGGAAGAAGATATTGTCTACGATCGAGAATGAGATGCGTTGGTGTAAGTATACGCTCGGTTTAGGTGAACCAAACCTCGCCGGAAAACCGTATCTCCGATACGACGTCGTTTGTCGCCCGGAAGAACTACACAGCCTCAAGAACAATCCTTACGCCGATCACATCGAGAATCAAGAGAATCAAATGCTCTACACTATTTACCAGGTTCTCGAATCGTGGATTTATGTTTCCGTGAACCTCTTGAATCGAATCGTCTCGAGAATCGAAGAGGGAAAATTCGAAAAAGCTTCTTCCGACGTGTACTTGCTGGAGAGAATCTGGAAGCTTCTGACTGAGATCGAGGATCTCCACATTCTGATGGATCCTGAAGATTTCTTGAAGCTGAAGAAACAGTTACAGATCAAATCAACGTCTCAAAACGACGCGTTTTGTTTCAGGTCAAAGGGACTAGTGGAGATGGCCAAGATGTCGAAAGAGCTGCGACAGAAAGTGCCAGCTGTCCTTGAGGTCGAGGTGGACCCCACCGGAGGTCCGAGGTTGCAGGAGGCGGCGATGAGGCTTTACTCGAGGAAGACGGAGTACGAGAAGATCCATTTGCTGCAGGGAATGCAGGCGGTGGAGGCGGCGGCGAAGAGATTCTTCTTCGGTTATCAGAAATTAGTGGCGGCGATGTTGGGGAGTGCGGAGGCGAACGCGAATAGAACGGCGACTAGTCACGAGTCGTGTGACTCGTTGACTCAGGTGTTCATGGAGCCACCGTATTACCCGAGCTTAGACGCTGCAAAGACTTTTCTGGGAGAATTTTGGAGCCAACTGTGATGCAATGACTTAAACGACTTAAACGAACTTTATCCACACAAATGTAACACTACTGAATTTTTTTGGAAACATTTAACGATAAGTATGAATATAATAATATAATTCATTTCTTTAGCACAAAACGAGATTTTCATAAAATCAGATGTTACAACAAATGTTACAATGGTACAATGAGGGTACACCATATACTAGGCTACTCTATATCTTCATAAGCTTCTACACCATAAGTCACCAATTATAAACACTCTCTCTTACTTCTCTTTTAAGCAATATCACTTCTCTCTTTTACACACTCAGTTTGTATCAAACCGGTGAATAGCTAGCGAACGTGGAAGAGTGGTAAGCAGTGGAAGAGAAAGCGGAAATGCATCACCTTGCGAAAGCAGAAATCACCAGAACCATAAATTGCGGCTATCCACAGCTTTCATAGAAGTGTAGACAAGCGGCATTTTCCCGAATTCTGCCACAAACCGATTTACGCAGTGTGTTCTTTTCTCTGTGTGTCCTCCTATGCTACTAATTCCTGTTGAACCGATTTCATATATTTTACCTACAAAACAAGCCAAAAGAGGAGGATATGCTCTTCATCATCAAAGGATATCAGAATCATATGGCAATAAATGGGTTCTAAGAGTTGCCTGCAGTAGAATATTTACCTTTAACCCATATAGCTGGAGCGTTTGTAGCATTTGCAACGAGGAATGACATTGCAATATCTTCACAGTTCCTGTTTAGGTGGGGTACGTTTTAATCACAAGTCCCAATCAGAGATACGAAAAAAAAAAACAAAGAGATGATGAAAGTGACAAGGAACCTGTTCTTGGTAGTGAATTCCCTGATTGATGCTGGCATGCTATTTGTGTAAAGGCTGAGGTACTTTCTGTGGAAGAAGGCTGCCTTTGAGAGTACCATGCTATAGGTACCACTCCACCAAACAGACCACCATCCACTGTAGGTGTAGTAATTGCCTTTATCATTCTGCAGAATGTTGAAGTCAGTCTTTCTGATTCTGCGTATTACAGTAAGGTTTTCAAATACTAGATCATAAGGATGGAGAGACACATGATTAACTCCTTGAATAATGGGAGACCGATGATTCAGATCGGTGAAAGAGTCCCTAATAACAACTTTAAGAGAATGCACAGTTGCTATTTTGGTACTGTTATTTGATCAAGAAGCACCTTGTATATATTCAAAGAAAAAAAAGTGACATACCGATTTTTCAGGCCAATGTACACGAGGCACGAACCCCACCATTGTATCCGGAGCACTCTCCCAAACGTTGAATGCAAAATCTACTGTGTGACAAGGAAATATGATATCATCATCTATAGAGAAGACAGCATCTGTTTTCAAGTCTTTGATTTCTTTAAATCTGTTGTTCAAACTGTCTTCTTTGTTTATATCAAATCTTAGCTCAACCTCATGCCCATTTCGTGATTTTTTCTTCAGAACATTTTGAAGATACTTTTTAAGAGAATCTGATGGAGGGTTAGGTTCACTCCATACAATGTGGATCGAATCAAGCCTAGAACATGATGCATAGTGGGAGACAGACTTCTTTAAAAGATCATATCTCTTCCATGTGTTCATCAGAAGTGTATAACCTTTCCTGCAGATTTGTTAAGAAATCTAATCAAAATAGAAAAAAAGAACAAATTACGCTGTCTAACCAATAGCAAAAGGCAACTACCTAATTAGAATTACATTTACTCCATTTGTCCTAACCTGTGCACACACCTACATATCCATCTTTGATTATGCAAAGGCGTAGAACAAATTTTATACTTCAGCCATTAGACCAACAAGTAGTAGACAAGCCTTGTAATACAATTTTCACGCTCAGGATCCAATATTTCAAAAATAGTAAGCAGGTGAGTTGTATATCTCTATGATTGAAATTCACAAGAATTATAACAACAGTCGACAGCTTAACATAGTAAGATTATGAATGCATTTGCTATTGGATATACAAGACTGTCTACAAATCACAGAATCTCTGTAGCTTCTGCATTCATATATCCATAAATTCACCGAGTGCAAGGAGCTTAAGAATCAACACAATTGGAATCCAACCAAACAAAAAACGAACGTTTGGCTACTAGGACAAGCAACCAAACCAAAATGGCTAAAACAATTAAAATTTCTACTTAAATCCTCTCACAGCATGAGAATCTCCAGATTCATTATCATTTTTCAAGCCAATCAATGAAGAAAATAAACTCAGTGAATGATTTCCATTTATCTAAAACAACCAAATATAGTTATTTAATAAGAACTGATCTGCAAAAGGTATAACGAGTCACTCTTTTAATAGCATTTATCAAATATAACTTTCCTAATATATCATCCAACAGTTACCATTTAGAGATCCAAATCAAATTTAGACATATACCAAAATCGTAGAGTAAAACTTGCAGGTATAAGATGCAGAAAAGCTTGAAGATAAATAGTCTACACACCTTGATCCGGAGATCCGATCTGCGACGGCGGTTGAGCTGTTGACCCAACCAATCGCCGAAGGCCGAGAAGATCGACAAGCGAATGTGATCAAAGCGAGAGCGATACAACAAAATAGAAGAAACTTAGTGCTCCTCGCCGCCACTAACTTGCGTAATTTATGATCTCCACGGCGATACGCTAATGAACAACTTCCCATCTCTTTACAATCATCTCCTCCTCCCATCTAAAACAACGAATTCAGGTTTCCAAAAACAGATACTCCGATGATTGAAGAAGAGAAAGACGACTCAGGTCAACCGTGTCAAGAGCGAACCGACTCAGTCTTCGCTCTCATGCGGAGTTTTGTTTTCTTCTTTCCTTTTAAGTCATCGATCTTTCTCTACAGTTCCTATTATCGCAGATTAGAGACGAAGGGTATTTTCTGGTGCGGCGAGGCGCACAGTGTTAGAAGACCATATAGCCAATGTGTAACAATCTCAACCGTTAAGGTAGCTTCATAACCACGATCTGGACGTTTTCCCGATTTCATGTTGACGTGGTAAACTGTCTTAGGCTAAAATGTGGGTCCTACTTGAGTTTTTTTTTTCAGATATTCGTTCATATGTTGGGTTTCTAGTAAAGAGCTTTGGCAAGTGTGCAATTTGGTTTATTTTCCGATTCGGTTTGGTCTATTCAATCCTATTAATTCAATTTTAATAAATATTTAACCGTAATTAGTTTGGTTTAGTTTTAATTTTAATAAATATTTAACCGTAATATTATTTTCTTTTTTTTTTCTTCATGTCCAATATGTTCTCTGCATTAAAGTTTCTATCACATGACCATAGCCAATTAGCCATAATCCCAAAACAGAAAAAAAAAAAAAAAAAAAAAAACTAAATTCCTCTGTTTAAATGTCTAAAAGATATTTTATTTAATTAAACATATTGATTTATTGGTTCGGTTTTAAATTCAATTAAAGCTAACCATTTGAGTTAAAGAAAAGGTCAACTGATCGGTATGTACATGCATTTGAATCCGGTTTGGATTTGTTTGGATTTGGTTTATTCAATTTGGTTTAGTTCAATTAAGACGTCAATCCCTAAATGCAGTGACCAAAACTTTAGTGTAACAATTAAAAAATTTGATTAAGGAAACAACGGAAATGTTTAAAACAATGGTAATGTAAGAGAAAATTATTTTTTGCGAAAAAGTAAGAAAATAATAATTTAATTATGATTTTGATAGGATAAATGTATGAATTTGGAATTTAAAATTTAGATATGTGATTTGAAATCGTGTTTAGTTAATATACGAATATGTATTATAACGTAGTTAGATTCTTGCAACCATATAGTAATATACAAAAGATTATTAAGATTCTGAAGAAACTACTACATCATCAGTGTGATGATCTTAATTAGTGTATGCTTGTGTTTTAGTTAGAATTTGAAAATAAAATGCCCTATAAGGATATAACCAAAAAAAAAGAAAGGAATTTGAATAAAAGTTATTGAGCTATTTCTTTTGGAAATATTAACATTCATAAACATTAATACACAATGAAAGCTCTAGTATTTTTTTTTTTGGTATATGAAAATGGATTTGGTTTGATTTTTCTTTTATTTTTATATACATATACTTTGGTTAGATGTTTCTTGTTATGCTTGTACTAATTTAGCTCATGCATTATTTTTAAATAATTTTAGCAAATAACTATTGATCAAATAATATAGCTGTGATTAAACATCAAAGTAAGAGCCCTCTTGAGGTAATTATGGGCTGCCGGGTATAGTGAGACTGAGAGAAGAGATTTATATGGCATGAGTCGTCCATACTGGAGAATAGAGCTCAGCCTACCAACCGAGGAAGAGGATTGTCAGCTTGTTGCGTACTACTATTAACAATTAATAGTTTTTTTTTACATGTTAACAAAAGAATAGCTTATACGATTAAGTTGGAAAAAATCTTTCCATATACCCAAATATTGGTTGAAGATACGGGCAGATCTTCCCATTTACTTAAATTCGAAAAATGTTATATTTTCTTTGAAATAACCATAGATGCTACAAATACTTCTATTGAGATTCTTTTAACCCTGAATCCCTAAGTATATGAGTTGGGAAGATTTCTTACCCCTGATTTCAACTCGAGATAGCAGTCAAAACAAACGTTTTTGTTTGATTCTTAAACCTCTATATAATGAAATTTTGATCAATTATGAAGTGTTAATATGTTTTTATTAACCTTCTTATAAAGTTGCGTTGATAAAGAAGAGAATATGCAGGGGTGGGACAATTTCTCAACCATTGAGGGAAAGAAGATCTTAAGTTCTGTATTGACTATTAAATTTAGAGTATATAGCTGCAGATTCTTTTCACTGGAATTTCTGATTGTTACTTGGTTGAGCTGTTTCCCTACTTTTAAATCAGCACAAATTTTTTTTTTTTTTCAAATGACTGACGACAACTTTACAACCAAACATGTAACTGAAGTATTCGAGAATGGGCATGGTTATGCGATGGGTGTATAAGATATTAAGATGGAATATAAATCAAGAAGAAGGCGAATGATACACCATATAAAGGTTATCAGAGCTTTGCATGGATGTTGATGTGTATTGCAAATCTGAATGAGACTTTTAGGTAGTGAAGCAAATCCAAGTCTAAATAAAACTACCTTCAACTACAATCTAACGAAAGCAGCAATCGTGGTTATCGATAAACCGATCTAGTGGTTATCAATAAACCGAATTAGGCGGGTGTCTTCTTTTCTCTTTGCTACTGATTCCCGTTGAACCGATTTATGTCTTCTTCTTCTTCGTCTTCTTGAGTAGAAGAAGCAACAGACTCTGCAAAATCAGAATCCATTAAAACACCATCCATAGTATGTACAATGATCTTCCCTCTCTTTAATCCCATCTTCTCCGTCACAACTCCATTAACCACAAGTCCACCACCATTTCTCTTCTTCCAAATCTTCAATGTGAAACCACTCAACGATTCATACGACGCCGTTTTATCGTTCTTTATGTCCTGTTCTTCTACTTTGTACGGAACCACCGCGAATCCCATGATCCTCGATACGACGGCGTATGTGTTATTATCTCCATCGTTGTCTTCAGAGGATTTCATCGGACGGCTATTGTTCAATTTCATACCCAGATCTCGGCTAAATGCTTTGTCGGACGGTACAAAGGCTGTGAAAACCAGATCTTCAGGTAGCATTTCGATCATCATCATCCCGAAGTATCCAAGTTCGTCGGAGATGTTGTCTCTAAGTTTGCGGAGATAGAGATGATCACCGGCGGCGGGAGATGTTTCCGGTAATCGAAAAAAGGAGAAGATGAGGATAGTTAGGAAAGAAGCAGTGATGAGAAGAAATATGAAAATCTCTGGGTTCTTCAAGACTTGAGGTTTCTTCATCGTTTTATTCTACTTTTTTGCATCGATTTCATTGCTAGAGCTCTGCTTAAGGCTTAATTTACAGGAAGAAGTAGAAAAAGGAAGGAGTTCGTAACTTCGAAGTTAGAACGTCTTTAATTTGGTTTTGGGTGGGCTTTAACACAGTTTTGGCCCAATATTAGATATATTCACACTGACTTGAATTTCATATATTGGCCTGGGATTATATTAATTCTAGACTTAAGTTCATTTTTGTTTCCATTTTCTCAATTTTTTTTGATAAATTAGTTCTTTATGTATGTACATATTGTTTTATTTAAAAAAAAAATTAATTTCAACATTATAGAGTTTTTTCTTACCTATCTTTTAACATTTTTCACAAAATTATTTGTTGAATATTTGATATATTTGAGATACAAAAGTATTATTGCCAAAAGGTCCAAAATAGTTAAAGGCCTAAACAATAAAATGAAAAAAAAGAAGTAATACTCCTAAACCATAAAAGGAAATTGTTGTGTTAAAAAAAAAGGAAATTGTTCTTTTTGTTTTCATAAAAGGAAATTTCGAACACGACACACAACACAACGTAAAATGGAAAATCGCAAATCGCTCCTTATATATACCGTGACTCTCCTCATAATAATTTCCATCACCAAGCTCTCAATTTCCTCATCATAAAAATTCAAAACTCTTAAACCTTTCTCTGCGTTTTTTTGAGATCGATTTAGACAATGGAAATCTTACTTGGTGGACAAGCAACAAATGGAGCTCTTAGATCAAAGACGAAGATAGTTTGTACTCTTGGACCGGTTTCAAGATCAGTTGAGATGATAGAGAAGCTTCTCAAGGCCGGTATGAACGTAGCCCGCTTCAATTTCTCCCATGCTTCTCACTCCTACCATCAAGAAACTCTCGATAATCTCAGAATCGCCATGGACAAGACAGGTATTCTCTGCGCCGTCATGCTCGACACAAAGGGTCCTGAGATACGAACCGGGTTCCGCAAAGATGGTAAACCGATACAGCTAAACCAAGGTCAAGAGATTACAATCTCAACTGATTACAACATAGAAGGAGATTCAAACATTATCTCCATGAGTTACAAGAAACTCGCAGAGGATGTCAAACCTGGTGACGTGATTCTCTGTTCCGACGGCACAATCTCTCTAACTGTCTTGTCCTGTGACAAGTATCTCGGTCTTGTTCGTTGCCGATGCGAGAACTCTGCAACCCTAGGAGAAAGAAAAAACGTTAATCTCCCTGGAATTGTAGTTGATCTCCAACACTTACAGAGAAAGATCAAGAAGATATTATGCAATGGGGAGTTCCAAACAAAATCGACATAATTGCACTTTCTTTTGTTCGTAAAGGATCTGACCTAATCGAAGTAAGGAAGTTACTTGGAGAGCACTCAAAGAACATTATGCTTATGTCAAAAGTGGAGAATCAAGGAGTAATGAACTTTGACAAGATTCTTGCGAATTCTGATGCATTCATGGTGGCTAGAGGAGATCTTGGAATGGGGATTCCAATTGCAGAGATGTTTCTTGCTCAAAAAACAATGATTCAGAGAGCTAATGCACTTGGGAAACCAGTTATTACAGCTACACAGATGCTTGAGTCCATGACCATATCTCCTCGTCCGACTAGAGCTGAAGCCACTGACGTTGCAAACGCTGTTCTCGACGGTACTGATTGCGTCATGCTTAGTGGCGAAACCGCCGCCGGAGCTCATCCTGAAACCGCCGTCTTAACAATGTCGAGGATATATAAAGAAGCAGAGGATTTCATCGATTACGATACTCTTCAGAATAAAACGTTAGGAATAGTTTCGTTACCGTTATCACCAATTGAGAGCTTAGCTGCTTCAGCGGTTTCGACGGCGAGGAGTGTTTGTGCTTCGGCGATCGTTGTACTCACCAAGGGTGGATATACGGCGGAGCTTGTTGCTAAGTACAGGCCGAATGTTCCGATTTTTTCTGTGATTGTGCCGGAGATTGCTCGAGGAGATGAATCGGTGGTTCATGTGGCGAGACGTGGTATGGTTTATTGTGGGATTATTCCGGTGGTGGCGACGGGAGATTTGAGCAATGATGCGACGGAAGAGATGATTAGATTCGCTGTTGGATTCGCGAAGACGAAGGGAATTTGTAAGATCGGAGATTCGATTGTGGCTTTGCACAAGATTGATGGTTCCTCTGGTGTGAAGATTGTGACCGTGGAGTAAACCGGTTATTTTTATGGGTCAATTTTGAAATTTAAAATTCTGAAGGAGTCAAAAATAAAGTCATGAAACTTTAACTTCAAGTTATGTTTTTCGGTTTGGTATTTTAGACATTGCTTTTGGTCGCATGATTTAAAGTTTCAAACATAATTTCGATATTTGAATTTTACATAATTATTTACACATTTTTGGTCGCATGGTTTAGAGTTCTGAATCTTCTGATTGCTGACTTATAAGTAGTATATGAATTCTCCCATAATTATTCATAACCAAGTACATTACTTTTTTTGATGAATAAATAGAGATATCCATTGTTGTTGGAAACAAGAGTTTTTGGTAATAGTTTTGTTGGCTTCTCATATAATAATAACCCCAAGAGAAAAAAGTAGATTATATCCGGTTTATGGAAAAATAAACATGCTTTCAGTTTTTTTTTTTTTTTTAAATGGCTACTAATTAAGCAGTAACTCCAATGGCAACATTCTTGAGTCTTGATGTTCCGTAAAGCGTTTCTTCGAAGCGGATGATCTCGTTCTTTGATCCATAAGCAACTTGAGTTCTATCATCGAGGTTGACGATGGTCTTTTCAAGCACAGACTTGTATCCATCACTGCTGAATCCACCAGCATTCTCCACAAGCAATCCAAGAGGAGCCACTTCAAACAACAGCCTCAACTTTGCCTTAGCCGTAGGAGAAGTCACGTTCGTGAATATTCCTTTCTCCTTCACAATAATCTTCCAAAAAAAAAAAAAAAAAACCAAAGTGTTAAAAGTCAAGTTTCATTCACAAGTAAAAACCCGGTTTAAGTGCTCAAGAGAGGAACGTAACAAACCTGGTTAACATCAGGAACCATTCCTCCTGTGTATCGTAGTGTGTACTTCTCTTTCACGTAGTAATCAATCAGCTGATATTTCATAATGAAGAAGAAAAGCATTCAGAGATCTGTATTCGAGCAAGATTAAAAAGTCATATCGATCGAAAGCAAGAAGTACCTTTCCGTATTCGGAGTTGTCGAACGTGGCTCTCAAGTTTCCGGGTGAGAACATTTTCCCTTCTCCGATCTCTGTTGTTTCCTTTACGTGTTGCCATTTCCCTGAAAATACATTTCGAGCTTAGTCAAAAGCTACTAAAGAAGGAATCTTGAAAAATCAGGATTTGATCAAGAATATAGAAAACCTTCATCAAGAAGCAAGAACTCATGAGTTCCTGGAAATCCTTTAACAGCCAAAACATAAGTGGTTCGTGGTCCGTAGATTCCCATGGCTGCAGCCACTTGATCTGCTCCTGTGACTCCGCTTAACTTGTCTCCAGGCCAAACCCCAAATATGGTTCCCACAGTGAAATTTGTATCAACAATGCTCGACCCATCTAATGGATCAAATGCAACACTAAACCCACCTGTCCAACAAATTTTTCATATTCTTTCGGTAACCATTTAGGAAGCGAATATGTCAATTAAAATTTTATATGAACCAACCTTCCACTGGACCTCCCATGTCTTGAAGCTCAGGTACTTCTTCAGAGCAAGCGTACTTACACACATGTGAGAATTCCAAAGCCTATAAAAACCAATACACAAATCAATAACCTAATTAACGATCCATTTCCGACATGAACGCGTTAATTCAAAATGTTGATAAAACCTCAAAGAGAAGCTTATCGGCAAGCATATCAACAGCAAGTTGTTCATCACCAAAGGAATTAACACAAGCTGTTCCACCACAAGAAGCTGTTCTAACTTTGAAAGCTATTGTTCTCAATGCTTCTCCCATACACATCAACAAAGTTCTCAGTCCTTTGTCAGGAGTTGCTTGTCTCAAAAACTCTTCCTATACACCCAACAGTAAGAAACTTTTAAAACTCAAAGATCGAACTTGTTTGACAAAGAATTTGAATAAAGATTAAGTCTTTTTGTTACTCACCAAGCTTTGGCCAATTTCACATTTGGTCACAGTTGAAGCACCATTGGTCTTAGCCTTTGTGGCTTTCAATTGCGATCTTGGTGCTAGTCTTAGTGAATCTCCAAAGATTGAGCTCGACTTCAAACGCTGTTGATATCAAAACTTTACAATTAGGGACACATTCTTTATATATTGAACTGATCAAAGTAAGTTTTCTCACTCACTAGCACTGAACAAAATCCTAATCAGTACTCACAAGCATAATTGTAGAGGGTACGAACCTTGAAGCTGGAGGAGGCGGAGAAGGAAGGAGGAGAAACCAATGTAGAGGAACGTTGAGAAGAGACACTTGGGAGGAGGATCCCACGTGAGTAGCTCGTGATGCTGGTCTCCATTGTTAAAGCTTGAGGTTGATCGAAGAAGAAGAAGAAGAAGAGGGAGGAGCTCTGTTTGGAGAATGGTGAAGACAAAAAACTCAAAACCCAAGTGGAGTTGGAGAAGATAAAGTCTGTTCACGCTGTGAGTGACACGTGGCAGTATATGAGGAAGATATGATTAAGGGTCTGGTGATGGGCAATTGGGTGAAGAGACACAGACGATTGAGGCAAAGAGATGTGTTTGAGGCTTTTATTTGCTATCATTCATTTATTGTGTGGTTATGGGTCCTTTTATCATTTTAAGATTATATTATCTCCAATTTCATATCTCACCAATGGAATTTGAAACCAAAAAGATGATAGTAGGCAAGTGAACAATTAAATAGTTCATATAAGGAAAAAAATATATAAAATCAACAAGAGCAATTCAAAGAGTTTCAATACAAAAATCAACAAGAGCAATTCAAAGTTATACAGTAGAACATCTATAAATTAATACTCAATAAATTAATAACTTTTCTAAATTAATAAATTATCCTGATTCCGAATTGGATCGATATAATAATTGATACATTTCGATAAGATAATAAGATAATAATTTTTGTGAAATCTCTATGTAAATATATGGTTTCATTAATAACATAAATTAATAATCATATAAATTTATTGTATATATATAAGATATTTTAGTGAAATATGATTCTAATGTTGTTTATTTATTCGTAAATTTGTAATTTTGTTGGAGTTTATATCTATTTTTTTTTAAATATCAAAATTATATAATTTATCTTCTCAAATTACATCAAAAATTATTAAAAATTTTATATATGCAATGATTATTTCCTAATGTGTAAATGCATTAAAACACATCGAAGTATTGTCTTCATTTTTTTAATTTTATATAACATTTTTTAAAATTAAAAAAACTCTCTATAAATTAATAATTATTAATTTATCGATAAATTAATAACCTTTGTAAATTAATAAAATTCTCCGGTCCCAACATTATTAATTTATAGAAGTTTTACTGTAAAATGAAATTTATATCAGAGCCAAGTTTAAAATGAATTTCTTACTAGTATGAAGATCTGCCAATTAAACAAAATAAGAAAATAATATTTGTCAAATATTAAATACATAAGAAGTAGATAAATTACAAATCTACTTCCTTTACCAAAATCAGCACTTTTCAATATTTAGCGGTTTGCATTTACATATCAAATAAACAGACAAATACAATTAAGGATACGAGATGTCCGCGCAATGACGCGGAATAAACCCATATTACACAATACAAAAGGGCACGGTAGAAAACAATATTACAACAAATCAAACAATACACATCTTATCAAAAAAAAAAAAAAAAAAAAGATCAGACAGTAACACTGAAAGCATAATCAAAATCTATATATAATACTTTCTTTTTTTTTTGGTTTGCAAAAAACAGATTCAATATGCAACAAATCAAAATCAATATGCATGCATGCACTACTTAGTTATGTAGAACCCAATAACTTATAAAAAGCATGAATAGGCAACCTTGTAGACCACCGCTTCTACTTCCGTAACTAGAATCTTCGCCACCTCCACCACGACCTCCACGGCCTCCTCCTCCGCCACCACGAAGCTCCCGCCGCCAAACTGGAAAACTGATCTCAGAGGTTTCGTTGGTTGAACCATTGACTTGTATATGTGCATGGATCGCTAGTAGTAATAGTAACACATGAGCGATTGGTTTAATTGATTTGTGTATAACCATTTTCTTTTTCGTTTATCGCTAATTCAAAAAGAACAAGATGTGCTTGTGTTAATCACCTATAGGCAGCATCTATTTATACGAATTTCATCCATCCAACGTCTCAATCTTTTACTTTTATTATTATATATTAGTTTAGTATGATATAACCGGCCCTGGATATAACTTTCAAGAACTATTCTAGTTTTCTTCTAAGAAAAAGAAATGGACCAAAGCAAGATGTTGAAGTCAAAATTATCCTTGCAATTTGCAAATTCAATCGGTTTATTAAAATAGGAAATCAAAAACCACTAATCAAATACACGTCAATCTTCATAGATTAAATGTGGATTTTTGAAAGTTTCTTCTCACACCCTCCAAATACTGATTCCTAATCACAAAGAACTTCATTGAGTTTCAGACGAAATTGATTAAAATAAATAAATTCAATTTTGTTGTGTGTATTGTAAAGTTTGAATCTTTTATTTTTTCCCTATTATTTTAATCAATACTTATCAAGGTTTTTGTTTGGTTAGCCGCAAACGTTTGGTGCCTTGACTATTCAAAGCATTCACATTTAACGAATTAGTAGTCGTTTTCTGGATTTTGGTTTCTGTTAAGTCTGTTTCAGGAAGTTTAGATTATATACAGACTTTTCAAGGACTTATATTTAATCTACTATAATATTAATAGGAGAGTTTTGTGTAAATTTCTGATATTTTGCAATCAGAAAATGAAATGTATTTGGAGGTTGAAAGTAAAATCCACAAGATGCCATATTTGATTACAAAAAGCTATGCTGTGTCCAAGGGACCGAAATGTGATGAATGCACCATTGGTCCAACCTAAAAAACTGATTACAGGATGAGTTTTTTGGAGTTTGTACAAGAATCAAGACAGCAGAAACAAAACTTAAGATCACAAGACATAGTGGGATCAGAATGAAGGATGAGAATAATCTTGGTCCATTGGGTCATGTTGCCATGTCAAATGATTCTTGGTGTGCTGCAACTTCTCCATTTCCAATGTAGCTTGAGTCGTGTCTACCTAAAACTGTTAAAGATGATGAACAAACTAGTCATTGATCAGTCTCAGGATTAAACAAAGCACACACACGCACTATTACTTCATCTTCTATAGTTCCCTGAACTAATCACCACGGATAAAAGTTTTTCTTGTATCCAAACACACTCTTTGGTATTCATGAAGTTCAAGTGCAATGTGTCACTCTAACAATATCATCCACACAACAAAGATTAGCCGTAACCTATCTTCTTAACCTAAACCAATCAACCTAGCAAGTGATCCAATTCCAAAGAAACCAAAAATATAACCAGAGAAACATAGACAGTACCTCTTCTTCTTCTACATCAAAACAGATAATGCAACACCATTCCCACAACGAATCGAGTCAAAAACTCTTTGAATATTTCGACTTTGCCTCCATCCGAGAACTCAAAGCTGTACTTACTAGTCATGTTATGATGCAAAAGTCCCCAATTCCTAATCCCTTGCTTAGCATCTTTCTCAACAAGCTCAAAGATATAAACCTCTGAAACACCTTCTTTCCTCAATGGTGTTCCACATCCACTTCTCAAATGAGTAAACAAAGCTTTCAAGAACATTTCACTATACAACAACGTCGCATCTACTTCACCAGCATCAATTCCGGAGCTAGGCCAGCCAGTCTCCGCCACAATCACCGGAAGATTCTCATGTCCCATAACAGCCATAGAGCTAATCACAGCATCAACCATCATATCAAAAAGATTACGGTATCTAACTCCGGTAGTGAGATCATCTCTGAAATTGAAAGGGAATTCTTCAAAAAGAGCAAATCCAATCGGAATTGAGAAGCTAGACCGATACATATTGTAGGGATAGAGATTGATCAAGAACGATGAGTTTGTTCTTTCAAGGAATTGCAAAATCGGTCTTATAATCACTTCGCCGTTAGGTTGTTGAAACTGCGCCGATGAAGGTGGGAAAGCTGTGGGAACGATGTTGAAGAAAGAGAACGTCGTTGATACAGAGATCTTGTAAATTCTGAGATCTATGAGAGATAGATGAACATTCTGCATCGCACGGAGGAGAAACGGAGATACGTCAGGAGAATATGAAATCACGTCGTTTCCGACGGAGATGATTGAGATCTTGGTGCGAGGATGAAATGGAAGCACATGGCGATAAACCCAACGCATCGCGAGAGAACGATTTGAAGCGAGGAGAGGAACTAGAGGATTGGGAACGGAGAGGAATAGAGAGACGTTGGTGTAGGCGAAGGCGCGAATCATCGCTGGGTTTGAATCGAGGAGTCTTACCGCCGGAATCTTCATAGAAACAACTTTAGCGGCGATTCTGTCTGGTGAGAGTAGTACGGTGCCGGAGATTGAAGCTGGAGTTGAGTAGGTGACTCCGATCGTCGTGGCGGAGGTGGTTGGTGGTATAGCTAAGGCGGTTAACGTGATAAGAATGAGGAGGAGATAAGAGGAGAGAGAGTGAATTTTCTCCATTTTCTTTCTTTCTTTGAAGTTAGAGAGAGAAAGACAAATCGGAAACTGAGAATTCTGATCAAGAGAGACGACAGGTTGAAGACGAAGTGTGAGAATGGGCGGGAGGATTCTGTTAGAGTAGTTATTCATTCTGTGCTACAGTGTATATTTGATACTGTAGACATCACTCGTAAACCCAGACGTTGATGTGACTACACGTGTCCTCTCTGACAAATGTTTGACCAAAAGTCTTTACGGAGTTGACACTCTGTTTTATTCAGAGGGTTTCTACTCACAATGAAGCAAGTTTCATGTTTTAAAGGAAAGTTTCAGATTTTATAGATACCAAACCATGACAATACAGACTTTAGGAGACATCAGATTACACGCTCACACACAAAAGACACAGAAGAAGTTAATCCCAAACTGATTACTTCAAATTTAGACTAGAGATGATGAGAAATTATTGAATTTTTAAGACTCAGGTTCCGTGGTCTCTCTGTTTGATGGAAGCGGATTTGATTAAGTGGTTGTAACTTCCCTTCTCCTTGAAAAGCTGAGCGAAGTGGTGCTTGCAGTAGAGTATTCCTTCAAGAGCTGCATAGTTGGAAGGTGAAATAGGGCAGCCTCCATGTGAGCACTTGAAGCAGGACTTGTGATATGTCTGGCTCTCTACTGTTACCTGCAGTTTTAGAACAAAAAAAAAGAAGGATGTTTGTGAGCAAAATAGCTTTCAAAGATACCATAATGTGCTTCATATTAAGTCATGATGTTTCCTATTCAATGGATTACTATAGAACCAAGCACAATGATCATAGGAGTCTCTTTAACAGTTTTAACTGGGATTTGTACAGAACATTATGATACTTGCAAGTTCTCTTAACTGAGGGGATTATGTAATTCATCTCAAAGTGAAAGAGAAAACACAAGAGAATCCTCGAAAATGATCAGACTGTGCTACACTGTAATATATCTTGACATAGATCATAGAGGACAAGAAGGTGATTCTAAAGTTGAGTTAATGGAAAAATGCAAGAGTGCTTAAATTAACCTTAACCTTTTCGATAGGATACACAGTTTTACTGCAAGTGGCGCATTTCTCTTGTGTACCAGAGAACCTGCCTGCAACTCGGCTAGGTGTCCTTGTCTGCGAAAAAACCAAGAAAAGGATATAAGAGAAAAGTTCAATCTGAGGAATTTATCCAAATAACTTCTGAACAACCCAAATAAGAAACACTTACCAGCTCAGGAGATGACTTGTCAGCCGGTTTTGCAGCTGTGCAGAAACAAAGTTCAAGACTGATTACATCGATAAGTATAAGAAGGACAAGCTAAACAAATCGTATCGAAGCAGAAACAAGACTACATACGTGACTGAAAGTTCTTGTTGAAACTACCAGACTCCTTAAAGAGCTGCTCAAAATGAGGCTTACAATACAATACACCTTCCATGGATGAGTAACTACTCAACTGAAAAAAAAAGACATTTACTTTCTCAAGAACTGCTAATGAGTCAAATGTGCATTCAATCATACACAGAAGATAAATAATTTGTAAACTGATTTCATCCAGCTAAAGCAGCAATGTAAGGAAAGTGAGACCTGAAGCCTGCTTTTGCAGTGAGTGCATTTGAAGCAAGACTTGTGATAACCAACTCCATCAGCTGAGAGAAGTTCCACAGCGTACACTGTCTTCTCACAAGCCTTGCATTTCTGTTGAGTTCCTGTAAAAGACATCCTTCAAGCCTTTACCTTCACCTTTCTTCTTCTCACCCTAAATTTCAAAATCCATTAACAGTGATGTAAGCAGAAAAATCCACTTCTTTTCCCAGAGATTCTAAATGCTCAAAAACAAATTGATCCGTTTGATAATTGAAACAAGATTTTATCTTCAGATAAAGGTTTAAGTAATCAAATCAGAAGAAACTCAAACTGTACTCGGAGAGAAAGACAAAGCCGATCTCCATAGTATTGTAAAACCTCGAGAAAAATTATCACAAAGGACGGATCTACTAACCTATCCTTGAGCTGATTCGTATCAAGATCTGATTCTCCAACGAAACTGCAAAATACAGAGAAAGATTGAGCGATGGAGGATGAAAAAGTCAAACTTTTTCAAGAGAGACAGAGAGAGCTGTTACGTTTATCTTTCGTCCACTAACGGAAATGGAGGATCTATGTGATGACCAAGACAATGATGAGGAATG